>CM070017.1:17756701-18104201 GCA_036247105.1 Cirrhinus mrigala
TATAGTTTGGGTATAAACACTTATTGTCTACAGTAGCAATCAAAACGAAACTATCTTGTATGTATAGTAACGCTTATCCTCTTCCGCCAGGAGGTGGCGACAACTACCCGTTTAAAAAAAGTATATTATTGAATCATTCATTCAGAAGATTTCAATAGTCAAAGAAGTCTTAATGAAGTGAGACACTCCTTCATTGAATGTTTTTTTTTTAAATTATTTTGCTTAAATGAATATATGTTTTTAAAAGACTTAAGCAATGAACAGTTTGTCAGAACCACTAGTAAATTATGTTATATTGTTATATCTTTTTTTTTTCTCCAGAATCGTGAGAGAATCATGGTCTCCAATTTATTAAAAACAACTGGGATTCTCATTTCATCCAGAATCGTGAAGCTCTTGTTTAAATGTTGTTTATTACTGCATATTATTCATTGAAAATGGAAGTTTAATTTCATAAAGTTCAAAATGCACCTACATTTTTTGGCATTTTGTCTTTTTCAGTTGAATAAAAAACTATTTTCCCTATATATTTAATCATTGAGGATTTCTTAAGAAAAGTTTAAAAATCTCGTCTCGTCTCGTTCTCGTGAACCCAGTCTCGTGTCTCATCTCGTCTCGTCAGATAAGTGTCTCGTCACACCCCTATTTGTTAGTAATGTGCCTTAATGAGTTGGAGCCATGCATTTTCATGGGTCAAAGCCATGCATTTCAACTTCCAGTTGTCTGCTTTAATTAATCATTACCTAATGATTTGCAAAGATATCATTATCTTATGACTTTGCTTTTTGAGGCACTTGACTAACTAATTCTAAATCCATAGCCAAAGTGAAATATTACTTAGCAATTAGTTAATAGTTCTGTGCCTCAACAAGTAGAGTCATAACATAATAAAATCTTTGCAAATAATTAGCTAATGAATAATTAAAGCAGACAACTGGAAGATGAAATGTGTGGCTTCAACCCTTTGTGGTAATTAACACATGAATTTACACTATTAGTTCATAAAATAAGTTATTAGGGAATTAATACATTATGACACATTTAACTAATAACAATTTATTGATTACTTAATCTATGAATCATATAGAATGTTCATTTGTTGCTGATGAAGTAATTATTAATAAATGGTTTAGTTCTTCATGAGTTATATATTAACTCATGATTATCTCTGTATTAGTTAAGCAAGGATTAATGCACATTTGTGCATCCGCATTGTAAAGTGTTACCCAAGTATCTTCTGTTGTTTCCGAAGAGCAGTACTAAATGAAAAAAAAATGATACTTCAACAAAAAAAGAAAAATTTGGACATCTTCATCCTGTTCAAAAGTTTTCACCCCTCGGCTCTTAATGCATTGTGTTTCCTTCTGAAGCATCAGTAAGCACTTGAACCTTCTGTAATAGTTGCATATGAGTCCCTCAGTTGTCCTCAGTGTGAAAAGATGGATCTCAAAACCATACAGTCATAGCTGGAAAGGGTTCAAATATGCAAAAGATGCTAGAAAACTGAAGAATCTGCAGGACCTGGAGGATTTTTTCTGAAGAACAGTGCTCAGTTTAACTGTTCAGAACAGACAAGTGACTCATGAACAACCATCACAAAACTAAAAAAAACAGTCGTAGATCATCCAGGTAACCAAACACATTATTAAGAAACAAGTGTTCCCAAACTTTTCAAGGGAGTTATTTTAATATTTCAGCTTTTTTTTTTGTCTTGTGGACAATATGTAAACATCTTTTATGTAAAATACCTTACTCAGGACAGTACTAAACAAAACATAACATGCATTTTGTATTATCTCTCTTATTTTGTTAAAATTATTCACATTCTCACAGATTCTGCAAGGGCTTCCCAAACTTTCGCATGCCACTCTAGAAGTGTGTGTGTTTAACCGTTCACGGCCTACAAAGTGGCAAAAATAATTCCCGTACTCTATGAGCACCATCTTCATATGTGCACACTTCTTTAAAAACTGCAGTTTAAAAACAAATGATTTGTTTTTAAACTGCAATGCTTAAAAACGCATGTAAACGTTAAGTTTTGTGACCATGAGAACAGCAACGTCATGTGAACATGTAACAGCCAAAATCTCTACCGGCTGATGAACCAGTTAATCATGTCAGTATATCGCCTACCCATGAATACCTATATAGCCAGATTGCAAGAACCAACACTAAGACAAATTTATGGACTCACACACCAGTCATTGGATGTAGCCCTGAACCGTACTCCTGATCAGACACAATACTGGACTGAATTTTTGATAGGCCACAAGTTTGAACTGACTTCTTATCAGACATGGCTGACGTTCTACCAAAATTAAATTCTGGTTGCACATTTGGACTCAGTAATGAACTCAAGGTTGATACATATTTCAAAGATAAAGTTCTAAAAGTTTAGATCGACTTGTCTCTTGTCAAACGGAAGAAATGAGTGAGTGAGTGAGTGATGAAAATCAAGTATGCAGACAATAACAAATGCATGTTAGAACAGCACCCGCTGTGAGAGTATGCTGTTATCGCTACATGCTGTGTGTGTGTGTTCATGTCTCACTCTAACTGTGTTGGCAGGCAAACAGGAGCCACCCATGGCAGACTATTCACAACACACATGTATATGAAACGCTGCAACGTGTGACCGCACACCACCCTCCAGGCTCAATGCGCTGTACCTCCCCCTCTCTCTTTCTTTTCTCCTGCTTCTTCCCGCCCATCCAACATTTAGCCAAAGAAACACTAATATGGAAACTTAGCGGGACCTTGAACCTCTAAACTGCGTCCCTAGGGAGTCCAATAATAAGTTTACAGGCTGGTGCGGTGCAGTATTGCTTTTCTTTTTACTGCTCACAGGAGAGAGACATAATAAGCTTGTGAGTTTTATAACTGAATTATGAAAGCAAGCTTTAGGAAGTAGATGGAGCTTCTGATGAACCTTATCTGACATGTTGAAGAAGAAGCATCAGCTTTGGAGGACGAGCCTTCACGTTCCTAATGATGAGGTCCTATACATACGTCTATGACTAAGGTGTAAGACTTTCGTTCAGGCTCTTAGGATCTTCACCTGTCTGCTCACTGGTTGAGTTTTTGCATAGACTGAAACGCTAAGGATGTTTCTATTTGCGAAGGGCTGGTAAAACACCAAGACGTAAAGTTGTCTCCACAGCTTTTTGAAATGACGCACAAGGATCCTCGAATCCACAGGAGGAGTTCACTCTTTAATAGCGGCTCATCCCGGAGACGACACTCTTGCATTGGGTATGTTTGGTCAACTACTACAGATTCTTACAGAAAATAGTTTTGATTCTTATGGTTACACTTTATTTCTTCTAAGACATTCTAAGTAACTTACTTGTAGTCTTACTTACTTCACAGAGTGTCTATTAGGGGACCATCCACATAACGTGCTTGCAGATAGTAAGCATACTTTAAAGTTACTTATAGTCAACATGTCAACATGCGGTACCATTTTTATTGGTACAAATTAATTCCATAGGGTCTGCTTTGTCAAAAGGGTGTTATTTAGATTGCTGAAGTCAGATCAGGCAGGTCAACTGCAGTGTGAACGGAATATCTAAGAGATGTCTGTCACTGCAGGGCTGCAAAAGTTGAGCTCTTCCATTGAGTGCAGTTCAGATTTATTGCTTTGGCACATTTCAGAGGAGATGGAGAGTCTCAGCAGTTCAAACAGCTGTATAGATTTCCGCCTTGGATGTCTCATGTTCAGATCATTTGTCAAGACCTGCGTTGGTTCAACTAAGTTCACCCAAAATGTGAAGTCTGTCATCATTTGCTCACCTTCGAGTTGTTCCAAACCTGTATGAGTTTCTGAAAAGAAGGTATTTTGAAGATTGTGTGTAACCAAACAGTTTCTGATCCCTATAGACTTCCATAATTGTTTTTCCAACAACAACAGCAAGTTTGGTTACCCACATTCTTTCAAATATATTCTTTTATGTTTAATAGACAAAATTAACCTCGTACATGTTTAGAACAACCTGAGGGTGAGTAGATAATGACAGATTTTCATTTTTGGGTGAATTACCCTTTAAGCTAATAATAACAATTATATAAATATACAAATATATTATTAGGCACAATATCAATGAGGATATGTATTTAAACGTAAGTATATATTAGGGGTGGGAGTCTTTCGGTACCTCACGATTCGATTTATATCGATTCTTGCTCGTGATTTGGTTCCTATTAACCATGTTCGGAAAGGTACATGTACTACAGACACTGTTGCCAAGACTGTGTTTTTCGCACAGATTTTGGGCTACTTTGACGGTGTTGGGTTGTTTTTTATGTCTGCGGGTTAAAGCAACCCCAAAAATGTGATATTTAGCCCCTGGAATGCAAATTTTAATTGGGGAACCCCACCAAAAAAACGTGTATTTTGCCCCAGCAATGCAATTTTTACTGGGGACCCCTCCCGAAACGTGATTGGGCTAGTTTTAAGTAGCAATTTGGCAGGTTTTTGTTGTGAAAATCTGGCAACCCTGACTACAGAACTGCTTAAGGGAATACAAGATGAGAGAAAAAAAATATATTTCAATGCTTTCGCAATTATATTGTTGGGTAATTATACTGTATATAAACTGCGAACACCAGGGAGCTGTTATTAATATTTGGGGGGGGGTTAAAATTGCTTTCGAATGCGTGCTTGCTTTTTACTTTCACTTTTGAGATTTGCGATCGCACATGCTCTGTTTATACTATGGAGCGGTAGTACTTATCACACATTTTACAAGATTAGATGTTTTTCAGTGGTGCTCAGTATTTGCAAATCATTCGCCACACTGTAAAAAAAAAAAAAATCTGTGGTTGCCAAAATTTTACCAGAAAAAATACAGTAGCAACTTTTTAGATTTTACAGATTTAACTTAAATTTAAATGTAATTTAAACGTAATTTCACTAACTGGTATAATGTTAATATAACAACCTGTTGAAACACTGAAATCTGTTTTTTACCTTTGTAATACACTGATAACCAGCTTAATATTATAAGTAGCTTTTAAATATTACAATATATAGAAGGTGCACAGTGTCATTCACACAAACACTAAACACGGTAACACACATGAAACTGAAATAACGCAATAAACTTTAATTTAACAACATTAGATGTAACATACAACCATAATGTACACAACTGCTAAGAAAAACAACTAAGAACAAACATAGTTATTTCAACAAAAAAACAGGAAATGCAGGGAATTTTGAGAATGTCAATTTTACGGTTATTCACTTTGAATCGTACAGGGTTTTTTTTTTTCACTTCCAAGAAACTGTATACTACCATAAAATTACATGTCCAATACAGTTTTTCACTGTATAAAGTACAACTTATCATTAACCAATTAATAGGTTTTTACTGTAGCATTTTACAGTTTTTTACCCTAAAAATAATAAAATAATTTTTACAGTGCATTGTCCTATCAGTCATCTCTTCTTACTCTGTTTATGTGGTAAGTGAAATTATATGTACTGTAATGTAACAGGCTCCCGCTAGCAAGCGGCTAACCATGTCCCCTTAGTGGCTCCGTAGAACACGTTGTTCGTTTTTTGTGTCTTTCCGAATACAGATTCACTAATCAGCTACATCGATACTTCCTGTTATAATAAAAGATCGATAATTAATGCAGTATTTTTTCAAATACTTGCCCTTGCTGAAAATGGGGCAGGATGTATTTGTTTTCCCTCCTCCGTTGCTGTTTCTGTTTCCTTTCGACAGTATCATGGTGTGAGGAAAATCGATTTGTGAAATTTGTGAATCGATGCAAATCACTAGAAGACTGAATCACGATTCATGTGAACCAATATTTCCCCCACTCCTAGTACATATTATTTATTGTATGTACTATTTGGACAATTACTGTAAAAAGTATTCTTATTTTGTTTATTACTACAAAAAAATGTGCAAACGTGCAAAGTAATTATCCAAATTCATTTAAATCAGATGACTAAAAAGGCATTTATTTATTTATTTACTTCACTTAATTTTAAAGTGTATGTGCAATATAATATACAATCAAAATTAATTATATTGAAATATTTCTGAAAAGGCTACACTATTTTGAAACTACTGAACTACTCTCCAACGCTGGTTAAAAGATGTTATCTAATGTTATTTGCATGTATTTGAGTATTGTATACCTCGATAAGTGTTTATACATAGTTTGGGGTTGGTGATGATGCCAGATCAATTGTATTCTGCTCTGGAGTCGAGTCCGTTGTGCTGTGCAATGCAAAACAAATGTAAATTTGGGCTGTGTGTTTCATATATGATGGACACATGTCAACAAAGCATTAACATTAACGACATAAACATTCTTTATTGCCATCTTTATTGATCACATTAACACTCTTTACACTGGACTGTTTACATCAATAATGCACTGAACACTTTTGCAAAAGCTGTGTAGTAGGAGTCAATGTTATGTGGCCAGTTATTGCTTAAACTTCAGCAGAGCGCTGAGTTATTTTTAGGGCCGGTGTGATTCTAAACTCCTCTGTGAACTTAAATTTCTTCCAGATGTGCAGACGTCACAGTGCACGTGAGCTCAGCCTGTGTTTGAGGACACCATGTTTTAATAACGCTGTTGGAACGCTCTTGATTTAATGAATATTGGAATATCACTGATTAAAGACATCAGTGAACGTTTTTTTATTATAACAGGAGTCAGTCGATGAGCTGGCACTGCAGCTGATCTGATTTGATTATTAAGGGAGCACTCTGTGCTTGGTTTCTGTACGTAACCTGTCATAATTTGAATACGAGTTTTATGTTTCATGCTGCTACACACTGCAAAGTTTCAGCAGTTAAAGCTATATTAAAATGGGGACTGAATATGAAATTTCAATGGTGCTGTAAAAACCAAAAATCTGGTGACAAAACTGTTCGTTAAATCTTACAGCATAAGTGCAATAGATCTTACACTCAGAATGTGTTTTTTTATTATTTTATTATTTTCATTTGGTCTTTTAATGCAGTGTTTACAACGCTGGCTACTGCGTCAGAAGAGAAGAAATTGCTGAATAAAGTTGTTATTTTTGTTTTCTTTGTGCACAAAAAGTAGCTTTTAAGTCATTGATGTCACACACACTATTTTGTTGATGTTTCTTCTACCTTTTTGGATCTTGAACATGTCAGTTGCGTTTCTGTCTATGCAGGGTCAAAAAGTTCTCAGATTCCATCAAAATGATCTTAATTTGTGTTTTAAAGATGAACGATGGTCTTACAGGTTTGGAGCGGCATGAGAGTGAGTAATTAATGACACAGTTTTCTTTTTTGGGTGAACCATCCCATTAAATCTACTCTCATTTGTTCTGTTTTCTGTGACGTTTTGGACCAACAATGCTATGCTGTTATTTTAATGTCTTTAATCCAGATGGTCTATTATGGTAGTTTCAGAAAAATAGGTTGCTCAGTCAGTGAGCTCCTTCCTGTCTAAGTGGGCGGTTCTTAGCCAAAATCGGCTGCATAAGTGGGCCAGACTTTGTACTGCAGTCAGAGGTCTGGCCATGTGAGACTTGTGTTTGGAAAAACAGTTTTGATTCTATTAGTGGCGCAGAAATTTGCATACTGCACCGAAAATATTTTAACAGTACAGTAGGGCAACTGCATGTTGCTTTGTAAAAAATATGAAATCATGTGAAGGTGCTGTAATGATTTGCTTCAACTTCAAGCATACTGTACATAGAATGTGTCTGAAATCTAAGAGAACTGCTTTGCTGCCTCACTGGCTAGTCAGTAACTAAAATAGTATTTTGTTTATGGTGGCATTTGCTAGGGAAAATGGTTTTAGACAGGTTGTTTGGTTGCAAAAAAAAATAGAGACAACAATGCTTATTTCTTGGTAAAAACTGAGTCACAGTTTGAAAAAAGAGGGGTTGGTGAGCAGATTCAATTTAGAGAAATGGAAATGCTAGCAGTTTGCTCCCTGATAGCACACATTCATCACGGAGACGTCTATTTGACGTCTGTATTTACATCTGGAAGACGTATTTTTTTAGAGTGTTTGCTCATCTGCAATACGTCTATAGGACATTTCCTATCAGATGTCAAATAGACGTCTATTAGATGTCTTTAAGATGTTTATGATTTAGAAAGTATGTTAGAAAGTACGTCTGTCAGATGTTTATACACAGCAGATGCTTTCCAGATCAAGTGATCTTTAACAGACATCTTGCAGACGTACGTGTGTTATCTGGGCTCTCACTTGATATTATAATCACAAGAATTGTCATTTAAGAATTATTTCATTATATGTCATGTGAAAATCAAAGCTCAAAATCAAGAGAATCTCATAATGTAGAAAGAGCATTGATGGTTGCCAGGTTGGGAAAATGTGTTGCGTTATGGAAAAAGCTCCGATTGGGGGGTTTAAACTCTTGAAATATGGCAACTGGAACAATGGAAACTTGTTAGCAATGCAAGATAACGCAAATGCAAAATAAAGAAACATTTTCAGGATAAAAAACCAGCAGCCAATTATTGCAGACGATTACATTTAATGAACTGAGAGCAGCAGAAACTGTGATCATGAATAAAAATTAGATTTATTTAGGTGTTACAGACTTCCTTAGCAGAGTCTTGTTCTGTCAAACAGGTGTGTGATTTCTGAGGATGCAGTTCTCAATGTGTGGCTGCCCCCTTCTGGCTGAATGGTGAATATTTGCTTTGTGTGAACTGTCTGTACTTGATGCTTTGGTTTGAGGGAGTTTCAGCCACCATCAGACCATAAAAAATAGTAAGCAGTGTCACTGTGATATGCACACACACACACACACACACACACACACACACACAAGAGAAAAAGCAGTCTTTTGGGAATTTATTGCATGTGGAAAGATAAACTTTTGTTGGTATGTGTGTGTGTGTGTGTGTGTGTGTGTGTGTTTACATAGCTCTGTGTCTTTGGTAGTTGCATAGTAAAGACCACTGTTGATCCTATTCACAGTTTCACACTATTCATACATTAATATCTCTCGTGTTTTGATTTCAACAAATAAGATTTGCTTTCCATCATAAATGAAAGTGTCTGTCTGATCCATTAGGGCTTGATTATTAAGCCTCACTCCTGCAGCTCTTTTATGGGTTTGTAAGTGTGTTAGTAGGAGAAAGAGACTGAACAATATACGAGAGAGACTGAATACTGCAGTCTCGTCGGAGGCTTATTTTGGATTCAGCAAAATATATTTTTGTTTTATTTGAGAGAATAAAGCTCAGAAGAAGTGTGTAGAATTTACAGTTTGTGCTCTGGACTTTAATAGCTGAAATCATGAGAAAAGACAATCTATTCTTATAAGCAAATTGACATATTTTATACCTGCATAAATAGTCAATACTTCTAATTAAAATAAATAAATAGTGTAACTCCACAGATTTACATTAAAACGTTACGTTTACATTAAAAAGTCATATCTAGAGAATGCAATTTTGTCAACAACTAATTTTTGTTATTGTTAAGTAAAGTTGAAATCAAATAAGGTAAATACTTAAATAAGATTAAATACTTAAACTTAAAAAAAAATAAAACTATATATATATAAAATGTTATTTGAAACAAGGCTGAAATTATGTAAACTATAAATATAAGATGAAATATTTAAAGTTATAAATGTTGGCCTGGCAACTAACTGAAATAAAATAAGATGAAGTACTAAAATTGCTAAAACTAAAACGATTAATAATACATTTTGCTATTTGAAATAAAGGTAAAATAAAATATAAAGATCACCTTAAACTTTAAAAACTGCCTTTTCAACTAACTGAAAAACAAGCAGAAGTACTAAAATTACTAAAACTCCTAAAAATAATTTTTGGATTATTTGAAATAAAGCTGAAATAACAGAAAATCTAAATATAAGATTAAATATTTACACGTTTAAAAACTTAAAAATTAGACATTTTGACAACTGAGTTTTTTTTTTTAAATTACTAACTAACACAAAGGACAAAACTAAAATGCATATATATATATATGTATATATATATATATATATATATATATATATATATATATATATATATATATATATATATATATATATATATATAATTATTAAATTCAATATTATATCAAATTATTAAAAAATAAGATAATAGTACATAAATAATACTGAAATACAATATTCTGCAATCAGAATACTCTAGCAATGTGCCTAAAAACAAATTGGTAATAAACAACAAAACAAGTCTCTAAACAAGTCACTCCCACATTAATATTCTGCACTGATAAAACTGACAGAGTCTGAATATTAAACATATATGTGTGTGTGTGTGTGTGCGTGTGTGTGTGTGTGTGTGTGTGTGTGTGTGTGTGTGCATATATAAGTTTTTATATATATCTGAGTCAGGGACTGAATATTTTATGTCAGCGTCCACTTTATTGTCACAGTCTGGAAGCAATTCTTGTAACGGATTTAGTGAGGGCACAGACAGTGCGTGTATGTGACGTCTGTGAAGAGCCTGTGAGAGAGCTGCCGCTCAAACCCCCACAACACGAGCGCATGAGTAAATATTTACCCTGATTTGAGCAGAGATCAGATTCAGTCCTGTGGGAAATGAAATCAGAAAGATGAGGGTCCTCACGCTACCACAGATCATTCAGTTATAAATGTGATTCTCCAATATAAATACTACATCAAAATAAACATACATTTGACCCTGAATATATCTGGACACTGCAGTCATTCCTAAAATGAATGTCAACCAAATATTAAACCAAGTGTAATCAGCACTTTCTAATGCATTTTTGCCATTTAGTGGAGAAATAACCAAAGGTGTAGTTCAATAAATTTAAAGCGATAGTTTGCCCAAAAATGAAAATTCGGTCATTAATTACTCACCCTTATGTCGTTCCAAACCGGTAAAAATTTAGTTAATCTTCAGAACACAAATTAAGATATTTTTGATGAAATCCAAGAACTTTCTGACCCTGCATAGACAGCAAAGCAACTGACACATTCAAGGCCCAGAAAGGTGGTAAGGACGTTGTTAAAATTTTCCATGTGACATCAGTGATTCAACCGTAATGTATTTAGGCTACTTTTGTGTGCAAATAAAACAAAAATAACATCTTTGTGTCAGACTTCGACGCATTAGTAAATTTTAAATAATATAATATAATATAATATAATATAAAAGACTATTTAAGTAGTTTTTAATAGAGAGATTTTCATGACTATTTCTTAACACACTTTAGTACTTTGAAAAATTGCTCTTTGTATAATGTAAAATTAAAAGTTTTGAAGTACATTTTATATTGTTTTATTAATCTTTTATCATGCTTTAAAGAAGTGCACTTATTTTCATGTTTACTAACACACTGAAGCACATGTAAAGTATTTGAATATAATTTTAAATGTATTCTATTCAATATTACATTTAGAGTTAATATATTTGAAATGTTCTAATTATAATTTCATTATTACAAATAAATAATTAGATATATTTAAATACATGACACGCAAGTTTCAATAGAAGTGTCATTTAAGTTTATTTTAGTTTATCATAAATTATTGTCAGTATTTCAGTATTTCAACGACAATAGAAGTCATTTTGAAATTACATAAATAAGTCTACTTAATTGGGTCAAATAAGCACAGTTAACTGCATTTAATATAAATTTAAACTACACTCTTACAATTAACATGCGGTCTGAAAACATTACATTCAGTTTGCACTTAAGTATATTCTTTCCATAAGTACTCTTTTTAAAAGTGTGCTAAAGTTTACTTCTTTTTCACAAAAAAAATGTTTTCTATGAAACGTGTTTGCACAGTTTCTTTGGAATAAATCTCACTTGGTTTGATATTTTGTTATCTAATGCAGTGACATTCATACCTTTAGAGTTTAAGATACATGTTCTGGGCCAGACTTTAAATGCACTTGCCTTATGTCTTGCTCCAGTAAAGAGTTAATATTGAGTCAGTCATCTGGTGGTTCCGCCCTCTCCATGGGCTGTGACTCACTGTTCAGTTGCCAGTCCCACAAACACACATAAACACAGACGCACACACACACCCGTATGAGGCCAGCATGCTGGTGTAAACTCATATATATGAGTTCAGCTGTCTGAGCTGCCGGAGGGAAGCGAAAGAGAGAGAGATAGGCGCTTGGTGACTTTGGAAGTTTGTTTGTTTGCGTGTTATCCTTGTATAATTTCCAGGCTATAAAAATCAGTTTTAGAAGTTTTTTAAAAGGAGTGAATGTGATTCTAAAGTAAAGGATGTCGACTAGGCAAATACGAGATGTCTGGGGGAACTCGGTCATGTCAGCGTGGCTCCATGTGTTCATCGCTCTTCTGCCACAGTAATTCAGCGGTGGGAAGCATGTGTTTCAGACTACATGAGAGGAAGAGCTGATTTCTGGAGGGAAACAGCAAAAGGAGCGAGTGACAAGGAGGGAAATATGAGTTTGCCAACTGGCTGTGTCTTTCTTCCACCCGCTGACCGCACTTTCAAAGTTCGGAGCGTCAATCTTTGCGGGTCCCCATGTGCCGTCAACTGTCCAATTGACATTGTGCAGAAACGCAGGCGGTAATTGATTTTTTTATTCTTTTTTGCTTGTGTTGGGCATAGAAACAATTAAGCGGGAATAGTATTTGGGCAATTTTTTAGATGTTAAAATGCTTTTTTACCAGTTCGACGGGACTGCCCAAGTAGGCTGGTTGATTTCCACAAAAAGGACAACACTGAGGCTCTGTGGTGCTGTCAAAATATTTGTTTGAGCGGTCTGACATGTCAAATACTGGCTCAGCCAATAGAGTGCAACAGCTGGGTTCTGGAAGTAAAAACTTCATTCATTTTCTCCATAGGGAAACTGATTTTTAACAATAAGAGTCTTATTTGTTGTTAGCTCAGAGGTTGTTAATCGATTGTATATATATGCATAGATGCTTTTGTTGACCAAAAAAACTTTGTTACTCATGATGCACAGAAAATTCCATCAATCAGCAAGCAAGCAAAGTGTGCCAGGAGATCTTTAGCTCTGCCCACTCCCATGAAGCGCCGCAAATGACGTAATCGATTCAGTCTCTCCATGCTCTCAGAATACTCAAATATTTGTATTTATGTGCATATTTTGCAGTGTATTTAAAATATATTGTCTCTATATATTGTCCAAAGTTTTAGAATTCTCCATTGTTTTTAAATTGACTTTATCATTCGCAGTGCTTCATGGGATTGCAGTTCCTTCCCTCATTAAATCTGTTGAACACTCTTGAACCATTTTGTCTAATTTTTATATACTTTTTTGCTTCAAATCAAGTTATGTAATGTTGTGATTCTCCTCGTAGCTTTGGTTAATTGCTTATAATGCTTTAGGAAAGACTCTTTTAATCACAATGGGAAAAATGATTGGGGAAAAAAATCGGTGCTAAAAATGTGGCTGGGCACTAATGCACTTATAGCATATATTTGGGGTGGGGCTACTTGTTTGTCTGACCAATAGCAGAGTGGGGCGGGGTTGAAGGGGAGATAAAACTGTTTGGGAGAACCTGTTTAATACCATTTGTAGTTTTTGATGGTCATGGAAACAATTTGATTTAGAACCATTTTTATGTTGGCATTTTATGCTTAATAGTGGCATTTAATGTCTAAATTAATTGGTTTTATTGAAATAAAAAATGTTTAATACCACTGAAACAATCTAAATATATTAAATTATACCAGCAAAACTAGTTTTTACAGCCATAATTCATCCAAAAATGAAAATTCTGTCATTAATTACTCACTCTCATGTTGTTCCAAACCTGTAAGACCTTCATTTATGATTGGAACGTAAATTAAGATATTTTTGATAAATCCGAGAGCTCGAGGGCCAGAAAGGTATTAAGGACATTGTTAAAATAGTCCATGTGGCATCAGTGGTTCAACCGTAATGTTATGAAACAACGAGAATACTTTTTGTGTTGAAGAGAAGAAGTTGTTGAATGAAGTTGTTATTTTTTGTTATTTTATTGGTTTTCTTTGCGCACAGAAAGTATTCTCATAGCTTCATAACATTACGGTTGAACCACTGATGTCACATGGACTATTTTAACGAGGTCCTTACTAACTCTGAGTCTTGAATGTGTCAATTGCATTGCTGTCTATGCAGGCTCAGAAAACTCTGGAAATTCATCAAAAATATCTTAATTTGTGTTCCGAAGATGAACAAAGGTCTTACGGCTTTGGAACGACATGGGGGTGAGTAATTAATGATGGATTTTTGGGTGAACTATCCCTTTAAGGTCAGGTAGAAATCTTACAGTTGGTAACAACTGCATGGTTACAGCATTTTCTTTACAGTGTGAGTAATGCTTAATTCACTGAGCAGTTTATTATGCGAATGACAGCGTAGTTGTATTTCTCGTGCCTGGTGCCAATATATGCCAATTTATTACTTATGCTTGCTGGCAACACAATCATGACGTAGAGTAAAAGGTATGTTTAGCATGCAGTTGCTAGTCTATAGTTGACAGAAACAGATTCATTTTAGGTCATTTGACATGTCTGATTGTGTTGTGATTTACTCTAATCTGTGAAAATGTGAATAATGTGAGTCCTGAGTAAGATATTTTACATAAAAGATGTTTACATACAGTCCACAAGACCAAAAAATAGCTGAAATTATTAAAATAACCCCATTCAAAAGTTTGGGAACCCTTGGTTCCTAATACTGTGTGTGGTTACCTGGATGATCTACGACTGTTTTTTTGTTTGTTTGTTTTGTGATGGTTGTTCATGAGTCCCTTGTTTGTTCTGAACAGTTAATCTGAGCACTGTTCTTCAAAAAAATCCTTCAGGTCCTGCAGATTCTTCAGTTTTCCACCATCTTTTGCATATTTGAACCCTTTCCAGCAGTGACTGTATGATTTTAAGATCCATCTTTTCACACTGAGGACAAGTGAGGGACTCAAACACAACAATTAAAAAGTTTCAAATGTTCACTGATGCTCCAGAAGGAAACACGATGCATTAAGTGCCGGGGGGTGAAAACTTTTGAACAGGATGAAGATGTCAAAATTTGTCTTATTTTGTTGAAATATCATTTTTTTCCATTTAGTACTGTCCTTCGGAAGCAACAGAAGATACTTGCTTGTTTCCCAGAAGACAAATGAAGTACAATTTACCTTGATTTTTTTTTTAAATTCAAAAAGTTTTCACCCCCCAGCTCTTAAAAATCATACAGTCACTGCTGGAAAGGGTTCAGATATGCAAAAGATGCTGAAAAACTGAAGAATCTGCAGGACCTGGAGGATTTTTGTAAGGATTATGTAAAATATCTTACTCAGGACAGTACTAAATAAAAAATAACATGCATTTTGTATGATCTCTCTTCTTTTTAAAACTATTTACATTTTCACAGATTCTGCAAGGGCTTCCCAAACTTTCACATGCAACTGTATATAAAAACCCTTTTCAAAGATGTTTAAAAAGTTTCAAAAGAATTAAGTGCTGCCAAAGATTTACTTAGTGGTTCATGGAAACCTGGAAATTAAAAATAAATTAAACTCTTTACAGCAATGTGAAAATTTGGAGCATTTAATATAAAAATGCATACTTATGCAATAAAAAAGCCAAATGTACCTCAAAATAATGGTAGGAAACATCTTTTGAGTTTCATTCAAATACAACACGTGCAACCAGTGTAGTATGATTCACAAATAATGACTCTTATTAAGTTACAAAGTTAATGAATTCAAACTAACAAGTTACCACCTTATGGATTAGCCATAGTAATCAGTTCGATTTGCACCGTTGTTTTGTCAATGTTTGTTTAGTGCGACTCATATAAAAAACTAAAAAGTGTTTCTCTCATTGCCCAGTGAGCCACACATGCTGAATACATCAGAGAGATGAGCTTTCACTGATGTTCATTCAGGATGTTTGTGTTTGTCATTAGCAGGTCCTGGGAGAGACTCTCATGACAGTGATGGAGGAAATCTCACAAAAACATGCACAGGTTCACCTCAAAAATCAAATCATAAAACCATCAGTATAAAATAAATATAGATAAATTAGCAATAAAAGCAATAAATTACACATAAATTATATTTGTAAATAAAGTATTCAGCACATTTTACTCAAAATTCTCGATGATGTAATGTGTCAAGGTCTTTTACTTTTTTAACAAAATATATACAAAAAATATATGTAAATACTTTTGCTATTTTATTTTATTTTTTATTTTATTTTTCCCATTACAGTATTTGGGGGGTGGATCTGACAAGTTATTGCAAGTTTACAATAAAAAAGCAGTTAAATAAATCTACACTATCAGAAATGTACTGTACCATTGTATTTCCATGGTACTGTACTTCCATGTTATTCTTTGAAGTTCCTTGGAATGTGTATATATCATGGTTTATTAATATGGTAATCTTTCAACACAATGGTATACAGTGGCATGCGAAAGTTTGGGAAACCTTTGCAGAATCTGTGAAAATGTGAATCATTTTAACACCAACAAAAAAAGATCATACAAAATGCATGTTATTTTTTATTTAGTACTGTTCTGAGTAAGATATTTTACATAAAAGATGTCTTCATATAGTCCACAAGACCAAAAAATATCTGAAATTATTAAAATAACCACATACAAAAGTTTGGGAAAAGTGTGGTTACCTGGCTGATCTGTGACTGTTTTTTTTGTTTTGTTTTGTTTTGTGATTGTTGTTCATAAATCCCTTGTTTGTTCTGAACAGTTAAACTGAGCACTGTTCTTCAAAAAAATCCTCCAGGTCCTGCAGATTCTTCAGTTTTCTAGCATCTTTTGCATATTTCAACCCCTTTCCAGCAGTGACTGTATGATTTTGAGATCCATTTTTTCACACTGAGGACAACTGAGGGACTCAAACACAACTATTAAAAAAATGTTTAAACATTCACTGATGCTCCAGAAGTAAACACGATGCATTAAGTGCCGGGGGCTGAAAACTTTTGAACAGGATGAAGATGTCCATATTTTTTCTATTTTGTTGCAATATCATTTTTTTCTATTTAGTACTGCCCTTCGGAGGCAACAGAAGGTATTTGCTTGTTTCCTGGAAGACAAATTAAGTACAATTTACCTTGATCTTTACATTTAAAAAGTTTTTACCCCCTGGCTCTTAATGCATCGTGTTTCCTTCTGGAGCATCAGTGAATGTTTGAACCTTTTTTAATAGTTGTGTTTGAGTCCCTCAGTTGTCCTCAGTGTGAAAAGATGGATCTCAAAATCATACAGTCACTGCTGGAAAGGGGTTGAAATATGCAAAAGATGCTAGAAAACTGAAGAATCTGCAGGACCTGGAGGATCTTTTTCTAAAGAACAGTGCTCAGTTTAACTGTTCAGAACAAACAAGGGACTCATGAAAAACCATTACAAAAAAACAGTCATAAATCATCTAAGTAATCATACACAGTAGTAAGAACCAAGGGTTCCCAAACTTTTGCAGGGGGTGGTTTTAATAATTTCAGCTATTTTTTTTGTCTTGTGGACTATATGTAAACATCTTTTATGTAAATGATCTTGTTGATGTTCCAGGGCCCCATATGAATTGTCACACTGTCACTGCCAAATGCTTTTTTTAAAATAGCCTGCGCTGATGCTGTATGTAATGCAGATATGAAATATGATGCAATTTGAACAGGCTCAGTTCTTTATCTCCACCACATCAAGCACGCTGTCTTTATCTCAGAGCAAATTCGCATCACTTTCAGGCCCGTGCACAGCAACAAAGTCTGCCGTGATCCGCCACTCTTAGTGACCTGGAAGAAAGTGTGTGTGTATTTACTGTGTGCACATGGAATATTTTTGAATCTACAATAACAAGTCTTGATTCAACATTAATTTAAAGAAATAGTTCACCCCAAAAATGTCATGCAGGACAGAAACTTAAATTGTTACAATGTTGCACTTTATTCTTGGATTAGTTCATCCATACCAAGATGTGTTAAGTCAAATGTGAGTAAAACTGTTATATAAATAAGGAATAATTTGGAACGGTCTATTGAATTTGTAGAAACTAATGCACACCCGAGGTGGTGATGCGGCCACGACATGACGCGGAGCGGCCGTTACACCTCAGGTGTGCATTATTTTCTAATATTCAACATACCGGAGTCAATCATTCCGCTTATACTACAGTTACCACACCTCAAATATTGTTCAGATTTTGCATTTCAAAACGTTCAGCAGGTTTGTTTCCTTAAAACACTCTTGTGAGTAGGATTAATTTCTTACGCATCTCATCCCACGCCTCTGTTGCTAATTCCAAAACGTCATTTTAGACCTATCAACGGAGGGTTGAGCTGTTGATAGCACACTAATGCAGTTAATAATGAAGTTATTAGACAGACAGAGAAAAAGAGAAAAAGAGAAAGGGAGATTAACTGTCTGTGAATTACCTCTGTGAATCTGTGCGTCTCTCAACAGTGTTCAGCAACGTTTCCACTAACAGCGAAAATTTAAGTTCATCTGCTCCAACAACCGCGCCATTATCACCTCACTTGTGAGAAATCTCATGTAGCTTTTAACTTGCTAAACTATATTACAGATCAAATCACCAGAGCGGCGCTGACAACACATTTCTGAATGCATGCATGTTTCCATGTGTGTGTCAGTACTGTATGTGTGTGGGATTGTAAGGGAGAGAGAGTAGGAGAAAACACTGACGCAATCCCAGAATCCAGTGATAAAAACAGAATTTACAGTTTAAATGTCACAGAATTTGTCAAAGTTCTGATGAATTAATCCAAAGTAGGTCACGACACTTAAAGCAAATCTTGACATGGACTAATATTTGTAAATATTAAGCCGCAAAACTTTGAATTACTGAATTTTGAAGTTTTGTTTACTACTCGTATTAACGCACGCATGACACTTGCGGTGACATTGGCTGCCATCTCACTAAATGAGGACATAAATACATGAACAACATCTACAGAACTGTTTTGAGAATCACTTCATGAGAATTTTACTGTTTCATTTGAGTAAAACTATCGTCATATCATGTACACACAGAACAGGTATTCACGGCAACCCGTCAAAATAAAAGTTCGGTTTAACGTGAATACATTACGGCAGAAATACATTACTATTGTTCAGCAAAATGTACATACATACATACATATTACTACTACTACTACAATGATTAAAACCTTATTTTTAAGGAATAATCATATTTCTTCAATGTTTTGATTGTAATAGTAAATCCCCTTTTTTAATTTTCTATATTTTTTTTTTAGATTTTTTAATTTTCATTAATTAAAAGATAAATGAAATGAATGCTTTATGCCTTCATTTGATAACCAGAAAAATGCAAATATACAAAATGGAATTTCTGAGAAAAAATGAACATTTCACAAGGCTATTGTAAGAATAAATTAAATTTGTTTTTATGCATTGAAATAATCAGACATGCTAGAACACAGAATTTGGTAACAATAAAGCATAAGGTGGGCAAAAATAAAACATTTCATAGGGCCCTAAGCATGTAATTTTTGTTACATTTTTAATAAACTGATGTTAAATTGTTTAAATTTTAATTATTCTAATTAATTAGACATGCTTTGATTAATAAAATTTTAATTTAACTATTAAAAAGGAGTGCAGAAAGATTAAAACAGAAAAAAAAAAAAAAAAAAAAACGGAATCCAGGAGAATTAAAACTGAAAAAGATGGAATTTGGAAAAAAATTAAATGGATTTTGAAAAAAAAAAAAAATTCATAGGGCCCTGCCTTTGAAATGACTGAAATCATTTGGCTGAGTGATCTGGACTTGTAATGTGGCCTGCCTGGAACAACTTTAGCCGTGCGTTTCCCTGAAAATAAGTGCACACCTTAGAACATTCGTCAACCAATCAGATTCAAGCGTTCAACAGCCCTGTAGTATAACAGAATCTATATTACACACACACGCACATATTTACAGGTTTCGACAGGACAACATTCTTTTTGTATACCTGTTTCGGAGAAGAGCAATTAGACGACATTTTAACATGGCATTGTTTGTTTTTCAGCTGCAATAACTAATGCGTTCATCCTCAGAATCAGACACTGCTGCTATTTACATGATGCATTTCCTGTTATGAATTATGATACAGCTTGGTTTGGTGGTTCAGTAGGTCAGATTCACCTTGTTCAGGCAATATCAGATTAATTTTGTGCAGATACGAGCATGATTGCCATGTTCATGCCTAAACGAACCAAAATAAGAGAGAAGATGTGACAGGATCCCAAAATAAATACTTCAAATGAGCCCTTATTGCCTCCTTTGAGTGTTATTTTAGCATGGTCAGGGTACTATTATGGTTTAAACTCATGTTCTGTAGTTTTGCTGGAGTACTGTATATATATATATATATATATATATATATATATATATATATATATATATTTTTTTTTTTATTTTTTTTTTTTTTTTTTTTTGGGTTACTTAATCTTCACAACCTGCCAACCAAGTGCACCATTCTCACTTCTTTGTGGAAAAAGTGCTGGAGTTTTGCAATCTTTAAAAGTGTAATACAGCCAGTCTGTTTTAATTTTATTCAACCATAACCCAACAAATAACTCAGGTTTACACGGATTTAGAATTACATTATGGAGAGAATTTAAATTTAGTTGAAATGTTCCTTTATCTGCTTTTGTGGCCTGATTGAGACAAACAGACAACTGGCTGCAGTTTTTTTTGTTTGTTTTGGGGTGATTATTACCTAATTTGAGCAGGAAGTGGCTGCAGCCATGCTTGAATTACTCATTTATTGGAACATTTAGATTTAAGCCACATCTGCACCTCTAATCGGGGTTCATCCATCTCCGCAGAGCTGTGCTGAGCCCATCATGCGTTGAGTCTTTATGACTGGCCACTGTGCACTTTAATTGGCTCTTCTCAGTAAGCGATGCGTCCTGTCCTGTCACGATCGAAGCAATGTTCCATATAAAGACCGATTCCTAATCAGCGCCAGCAGAGACACTAGAGTCAGAGCTCTGGAATACAGCTGGTGTTCAGGTGAACGAGGGAGAAAAACTGTCCTTTATTACTGCAGACCTCTCATCGTGCTCTTCACACCAAGAGCTTATTGATCCCACCATCCCAGATCCCTCTCATAACATTAACTCCTGGTGGGATTGGCGTCCTGTCTGTCTAAAGTGCCTCATGTTTGCCTGTTCAGAGCTGTCAGAGTCACACATGAGCAGGAACAAAAACACAATAATGACTCGGAAAATGTTTGAAAACATAAGCTGCAAACCAGTGAGGTTACGTTCATTCTAAGTTACTACATTTTATAATGTAATAGTCTAGACAGAATTCACTTTTTGTCGGGCGATAATGACATTTTTCTCTAATTAAAGCTGCATTTTTTTCCTGTGATGCAAAGCTGAATTTTCAACATCATTACTCCTTCAGTGTCACATGTAGGGCTGTTACTAACGATTATTTTGGTAATCGAGTAATCGGTCGATTATTCTGACGATTAATCAAGTAGTCTGTTATATTTGCAGTAATAAAAATAAACCTAGGCAAACAACTTTATAAATTACTTAAAATACATATATAATAGCAGTATTTTCAGATTAATCGACACATTCAAAATGCAGTCGAGGACTTTTTATAATCGAGTACTCAGATTTAATCGAGGAATCATGACAGTGTTAGTCACGTGATGATTTGCTGCCTCATTATTAACAATTATTATTTGTTCTTAATTAATACTAACTGTTCTTATATTCATCATTGTTAAAAGCAGTTTTTCAGAATTTAGAATTTTAGAATTAACGTTTAATATTTATTCCCTGTTATGCCATTATATGTAGAATAAGACATATAATGTCTGTATGTTTAGTTTTCTCCCCTCAAATGTTTAGAAATATTTTTGTTTAATTTATAGTAGTGCTGTCAAATCAATTAATCGTGATTAATTGTATCCGGAATAAAAGTTTGTTTACATAACATATGTGCGTGTGCTGTGTATATTCATATGTATAAATAAAAATACATACATACATGTATATATTTAAGAAAGAAATGTAATATATATTTATATTTATATATAATATAAATCATATTTAAATGTGAATACATATATATGTGTGTAAATATTTAATAAATATATACTTAGTGTCTATATATATATATATATATATATATATATATATATATATACACACACAGCACTTATATTATGTAAACAAACTTTTGGATGCCATTAATCACGATTAATCTATTTGACAGTGTTAATTTATAGTAAAAAAAAAAATCACATTTTATACAAATAATTAAATATTACAAAAACTATTAATAAAAACAATTATTTTAAAAATTTCATTCAGTTTAAAATTCTAATTTGAACTACAATTCCACATCCTGTTTGTACATTTATGCACAACCTTAGTGAACTTAATGTGTTAGGATTCACAGCTAATAACGTCAACTGTGAGTGTTGAATTACGAAACATGCACTTTCCTGGAGTTACTCAAACTGATGACGACTTGGATAAGTGAGAATCATCTCTACATATTGCTTCATTTTACGTGCTTCCACGTTCAATATTTGTACAGGCGGTTTGGTTTATACCTTGAGTAAACAATGTGTACAAACATTGTACTAGTGACTGTGTACTAATCATTATCACTAAGCTAATCTATCCTGATGATACTCATAATGTATTACATGTAAATCTGCCTGTACATTAAAACTTAAATAAATAAGAACAAAAATTTAAGTCCAAGATTTTGCATATATAAAGATTCTATGTAGGATAAAGCAATGGCAGTTTATATAAAAATGTATACGTATATCTATAATATATTTATATTATACTTCTAATGTAAAGTACATTAAAAATAAAATAAAATAATGAGGAAGAGCTATTTATTGGAATTTGGGGGGGGGGTACCCCTAAAAATAGGCTTTATTATAATTAAAAAATGCATTTTCTTATTTTTTCTGTAAAGCGTGTCTGATCCTGAAGCTGTCTGACGTGCGTTTCTGTGGTATTCTATAAATCTGTCAGCTTTACTAGCATGCTGCGACTTGTCTGTTGGCAAAGAGCAGTTATGTGTATGTATTTGTGTGTGTGTGTGTGTGTGTGTGTGTGTGTGTGTGTGTGTGTGTGCAGTCAGAATACGAGAGAAAGAAAGAGGACTAGATATGTTTATGGTAAAAACACTATATTAAGCTTACACGTTTAAAGATTTTAGTGTCTGGATTTAAATAATTCAAGGTCTTTAAAAGAAATATCGAATCAAATTTTAAATCAAATATAAGAAATCTTTTTTTTCTTCAGGAAATATTTATATTGTAAGATTGTCATTGGATTTGTGTCCAAGGTTTTTACTAGAAGTCTTGAGAGTTAGAATGGCAATCTGCTTGCGAACGCGACCAAGATCTGCTGAAAAGCACGTACTGTGGTAAGTTGACTGTTGACATTTGCCACATTATACAAACTCCAGCATTTTGTCAGACTGCTCTTCAGAACTCGCATTTTGTACTTTGCTCTTCCCTCTCTGTGGAAATATATAGATTTTGCTACACTGTACTGAATTCTGAGAATGAAAAACAGCCTGGAGGCTGTAATTGTACTATATTCTGACATTGTCCTCAGTATTTTATGTGCTATTATAAATCTTTCCTCCTCAAAACCACATAAATAATTTACCTTCTTTTCATGACACTGGCTGTTTCTCTGATAACATATGCATGTTGACAAGACATAGTGTATATTTGATACCTGCATGTTTTAGTCTGGAAAAATAGTACTTTTTAGAGCATTTTCCATGATACTACAAAAATATTTTGTTTTGTTTTTTAGTATGTTGTTGAGACAGTGAGAGATTAGAATGTATGGCAATCTATAATGCATTTTATATTTATTAGATGTTCGTACACAATAATAAATGCTAAATTATTTCCAGACATCTTGAACTTATCTTGGGTTTAGAGTGAAAAGATTTGCACAGTTCTACTGAGTAATGGACCTCTAATGAGTCTAATGTAATTTCTTAAAATTGTTGATTTACTGGATTATGGCTGCAAATACAGCCTGGATTTTCACAGTGATTTTGCTGGTGATAAAATTTAGCAGTGACTTTAATATCAAAATGATTTTAATGTGAGCTTATTTGAATAGCATAGTTTAAACTTCACTATCAATGGCGTTCAAGTTAATACATTTAAAAAATAATAAAAATCCAGAATTCCAGAATCAGTTCAAATTGAGTCCACAGTAACTTGATTCATATAGAGTTTACACCTGATGCCTCATAATTCTGATTCAGAGTTTGTATCTAATTCAGTTTGCATCATAATTCTGATTCAGAGTTTGCATCTGATTCAGCTTGCGTTATAATTTTGATTCAAGAGTTTGCATCTGATTCAGTTTGTGTCATAATTCTGTTTCAAGAGTTTGCATCGGATTCAGTTTGCATTATAGTTCTGATTCTAGAGTTCGCATCTGATTCAGTTTGTGTCATAATTCTGATTCATGTATTTGCATCTGATTCAGTTTGTGTTATAATTCTGATTCAGAAGTTTACATCTGATTCAGAGTTTGCATCATAATTCTGATTCAAGCGTTTGCATCAGATTCAAAGTTTGCAACATAATTCTGATTCAGAGTTTGCATTATAATTCTGATTCAGAGTTTGCATCAGATTCAAAGTTTGCAACATAATTCTGATTCAGAGTTTGCATCTAATTTAAAGTTTGCATCATAATTCTGATTCAGAGTTTGCATCTGATTCAGAGTTTGTGTCATAATTCTGATTCAGAGTTTGCATCGTAATTCTGGTTCAGAGTTTGCATCTGATTCAGAGTTTGCAACATAATTCTGATTCAGAGTTTGCATCTAATTCAGAGTTTGCATCATAATTCTGATTCAGAGTTTGCATCAGATTCAGAGTTTGCAACATAATTTTGATTCAGAGTTTGCATCAAATTCAGAGTTTGCATCGTAATTCTGATTCAGATTTTGCATCTGATTCAGAGTTTGTGTCAAAATTCTGATTTAGGAGTTTGCATCTAATTCAAAGTTTAAGTCCTAATTCTGATTCAGAGTTTGCATCATAATTCTGTTCAGAGTTTGCATCTGATTCAAAGTTTGCAACATAATTCTGATTAAAGCATTTGCATGTGATTCAGAGTTTGCATCTGATTCAGAGTTTGTGTCATAATTCTGACTGAGTTTGCATCTGATTCAGAGTTTGCATGTGATTCAGAGTTTGCAACTGATTCAGAGTTTGTGTCATAATTCTGATTCAAGAGTTTGCATTTATTATTAATATTAATAGTAGTAGTAGTAATGTATATGCATGAAAATGATTAGTGACATTATCACTCTGTTCTTTTAGTTGTTAAACAGCAGTGATCACCTTATAAACTAGATATTTACTAAATTTAATTCCTTTACACTGTAAAATGTAATAACCATGCATCTGTTACCTAAAAAAGCTGTCTATTTATTTATAGATTTATCTATTGTATATATATGTATATATATTATATATATATATATATATATATACACACATATTGTTGCTCTTTAGTTTTTGTTTTTAAATTGCTTCTGTTGTGCTTATTTAAGTTGCTCTGGATAAAAATGTCTGCTAAATGGTTAAATGTAAATGTAAAGAGCTATGTCTACCTGATTTATTAAATAATTGAGTTTGTTGTTCTAAATTGTTGTAAATGGGTTGATTCGTCGATATTAAGTAATGTATCTGATTTCAATAAAACCAAGTAATTTAGATGTTAAAACCCCAGGTTACTAGTTTTGTTTATATATATATATATATATATATTAATCAATCTAAATATTTAATTCATTCATACCAACATAACTAGCTTTTATGGGTTAAAGCAGGTATATATAGAAATAGAAATATTGGCCAGCTTTCTCGAGAATGTAAGTGTTTTTTGTTTTCTGAAGGGTCATCTGAACAGGAACCACCCAAGCCAGCACTTTATGACCAGTCTTGCGTCTTGTTTTTTCCTGTGACACATGTTTTTTCATCTCGGTCCCACGTCTGTAAAGTGCCAAGGTCAGCCTACGGGACCCACCAGGACAAATGTATACAGCCTGTTTTTCACTCTACAAAAAAGAAAGAATGGGGCCGTGTTTGGCCTTTATTTTCAAAGAAGCTCCCTGTTGTTTCAGGGAAAGTGTTCTGTAATGATAACATCTGTGTCTCAGAGGCAATGCACCACTTCTCATAAATGCTTTTGTGTAGCCCAGCTGTTTAGAGTCCATCCAAAACATTAGGAAGAAAGTTAAGAAAAGATAAAACCCTGGATTCATCTTGAAATCTCAATGTGAATCTTTGTCACATTCCTCTTTACTGAAATGTTTTAAAGTTCCTTTAACAAAGCTTTAGAACTAGCCCTATTCTGTCTTATCACAATCCAGTTACTTTTCGGTTATGATGAACTTGGTGGTGAGTAAATGATGACAAAATTGCAATTTTTGGGCGAACAATCCCTTTAAACCAGTGAGCAATTGTAAAAATACCACTACTTATCATTAGGAGTGCTGAGTAACAGGATTTTCTGTTTTTTTTTTACAGCATGACAATGTGGTGATATTTCTGAGTAGAGAGAAACAACACTTTACCTGAGAAACTAAAAATAGACCCTCAGCCGCTGAACCTTCACCATAGATATAAATAAACCAAAAGCTCACTTTCTCTTCAAGTTAGTCTGAATTAGAGCAGAGAGTCCTTGAATTCAGACCTACAGATAGTCCAGCGGAGGCTGTGTCTCCTCTTTTTAAATTAACAGTGTGTGGGCCAGAGGTCTTCTTCATTCACTGAAAATTATGAATGAAACCAGAGCTGTATGACAATGACAAATGATTTTTAATAATGTTCATGATATTTGCTTATTAGTTATTTATCCTGAAAACATTTTATTTCAATTTGGGATTTGCGTTATTTTATATATAAGACTCCACAAGCTTACATGGTTGTGGTTGCCAAATTTCAAGAGTTGAAATCCCCCAAATGGAGCTATTTTCATAAATCAGTTCATTTTCTGCCTAGGTTTTACTTAATCTTCCTAACCTGACAACCATGCGCACACACTCTTTCTACATTATGGAAAAAGCACTGATGAGCTGAAAACACCAGCAAACAAGTTCGAGTTTTTTGAGAAATTTGACTCAATTCTTTTTCTTTCACGTGGTCATTTGAGCTTTTTGCTAGAAAAAAAATAAAATAAAAAATCTGTGAGCAATAAATGAAACTCATGCAGAATATATAAAAACTAACATGCACTCTTTCTGTCCTCTGCTGCTGGGTAATTTAAAGATTTAACATTAAAAATATCACATGTCCTTGCACTTGCAACAGTGGCAGTGTCTGAAATGTGTAGTATTTAATTTCCAGTATTCCTTTAATCAGACATTTTGCATTTTCTTCTTTTTGGTTGTCAAAATGTTTCCCCATATAACTAACTTCCTGTCACATGTCTTTCTGTTGCAGTTTCGATGTGGAAAATGGGTTGTCGATCGGGCGCAGTCCGTTGGACCCCAGTCCAAGCTCGGGTCTGGTCCTCCAGGCCAACAGCCAAAGGCGAGAGTCTTTTCTTTACCGCTCGGACTCGGATTTCGACCTCTCGCCCAAGACGATGTCCAGAAACTCCTCGACCACCAGCGAGCTGTGAGCTTTCACCACACACTAAAGCAAAATATGTCATAGTATTCTGTCACTGGACTGGTTCAACTTATTTTTCTGATTTCCCACCTAATTATTAGCTCATCTTTCAGCATGTAACTCTTGAGAGCAGTAAATTTATTTCGACCTTTCTACTTAGTTAGGAATTATTTAGTCTGTGATTGGAGGGGAAGGGGTTAAAAATCTTTAGGAAAAGGATTTGTGACATCAACCAAAGAGTAAATTTAAATATTACATATGCACATATTACAATAAGACAATGAAATTGCTATAAGAAAGTAAATGCAATATTGATTTCTTGCTAAATTAGTAAATTGATCATAGATGTTGACTTCTCTTTTGCAGTCATGGGGAGGACATGATTGTAACGCCGTTTGCTCAGGTCAGTTGGTTATTAATTTGGTAAATATACAATGTATACAGTATTGTGTACAGTGCTGCTTGAAAGTTTGTGAACCCTTTAGAATGTTCTATATTTTTGCATAAATATGACCATCAAATTCTCACAGAACTTTTGAAAATTGACAAAGAGAACCCAGTTACACAAATGAGGTGAAAATATATACTTTGTCATTTATTTATTATGAAAAATTATCCAGCGTTAAATATTTGTGAGTTGCAAAAGTATGTGAATCTCTAGGATTTGCAGTTAATTTGAAGGTGAAATTAGAGTCTGTTCTGTTCAGTCAACAGGATGACAATTAGGTGTCAATTTATGCCCTGTTTCATTTAAAGAACAGGGATCTATTAAATTCTAATCATGTTTGTGAAAGAGAATCATGGCACAAACAAAAAAGATCTCTGAGGACGCCAGAAAAAAAGTTGTTGTTGCTCATCAGGTTGGAAAAGGTTGCAAAACCATCTCTAAAGAGTTTGGACATCACAAATACACAGTCAGACAGATTGTGTACAAATGGAGGAAATTCTAGACCACAGTTACTCTCACCAGAAGTGGTCGACCAACAAAGATCACTCCAAAGCAAGATGTATAATAGTTTCCGAGGTTGCGAAGAAGCCCAGGATAACTTCTAAGCAACTAAAGGCCTTTCTCACATTGGTTAATGTAGAAGTTCATGAGTCCATCATCAGGAGAACAATGAACAACCATGATGTGTATGGCAGGGTTGCAAGGAGAAAGCCACAACTTTCCAAAAATTATACCAGCAAATTCTAAAGGAAAATGTCAGGATATCTGTCCATGAACCACAATCTAAAGAGAAAGTGGGTCATGCTGCAAGACAACGACCCCAAGCGCACAAGTCATTCTACCAAAAAATGGCTAAACAAGAACAAAGGTAATGTTTTGGAATGGCCGAGTCAAAGTCCGGACCTTAATCCAATTAAAATGTTGTGGAAGGACCTGAAGCAAGCAGTTCTTAGTAGAGGAAACCCACCAACATCACAGGGTTCAAGTGTTTCTGTACTAAAGAATGGGCTAAAATTCCTACAAGTCGTCATGCAGGACTGATAAGCAGTTACAAAAAAATGTTACCTGCAGTTATTGCTTCAAAAAAAAAAGGTCACAACAGATACTGAAAGCAAAGATTCACATACTTTTGCACCTCGCAAATATTTAACACTGAATCATTTTTCTCAATAACTAAATGACAAAGTGCATTTTTTGTCTTGTTTGTTTGATTGGATTCTCTTTGTCAACTTGTCAACAACAAGGACTTGTGTGAAAATCTGATGATGTTTTGCATTATATTTATGCAGAAATACAGAAAATTCCAAAGGGTTCACAAACTTTCAAGCAGCACTGTATATGTCTTCTAGCTATATAGATATATATAATAGTTCTGTGATTAAAATTTTTGGCATAATTATTTACATGATGTACCAATATCAAATTAATCGCACATCAATTTGAACTGAGAAATAACCCCCCAAAAGACAGTAATTTTTGTGTTAAATGAGAAAATCATTGAACAGACATTTACACTGCTATTAGATTAGAATAGATGATGCTATGAGATTTACGGGTTTTAAATGGGAATTAATGGGTTGTAAATGAATAAATAAATATTAAAATATGAAATGATACTCTCAGTATGAAACTAAAGTGGCCAGTAGGTTGCAACAATCATTTCTTAATGAGTGAGTCATTCATTCAACCGATTCATTCAAATGGCTAATTCATTCAGAAACAAAGCAAGTGAATGTTTTTATAAATGACTCACTGAATCATTGGCTCACTCAGTTTCTTCAAAAAATGTGGATTCATTTAGTAACACTGTCTAGTGTTTAGTGTTTACCATTGAAAGTTCCTTGGAAAGACACAACAGTTCCGCTGTGGCTTTGTTTGGAACAGACTGAGAAAGACAGACAATATTGACAGTATCATGCCTAAAATTTAACACAATATAAACTAATGTGTGTGTACTGTAGGTTCTTGCCAGTCTGCGTACAGTGAGGGGTAACGTTGCAGCTTTAACCCACGTGCAAGATCGAAGCAACAAGTGAGTCTGTAGCCAAAACACCTTCAGACAGTCAGTGAATGGAAGGATTAAAAAGAACAAGACTTATAACAGTTGTCACATGAAGTCTCTTTAATCTTTTTTTCTTTATAGTAGGAGACTGTCAGCCGCTAACCTTCAGTCTGCCTGTAAAACAAGCCTGCCCGGTGAGTGTATAGATGAGGACTGTTTACTGTAGACCTCAGCTAAATGTTTACCTCAGCTAAAAGATGTGAACACCTGCATAGTCACCATTAACAGATTATAGATGTTCTGACATCTGAGATTGTTTTTTGCAGATGAGGCATATCAGAAACTCGCCGTCGAGACTCTCGAAGAGCTGGACTGGTGTTTGGACCAGCTAGAGACCCTGCAAACACGTCACTCCGTCAGTGAAATGGCCTCCAATAAGGTATTTAAAGCAATATTTCAATCAAAAGAGAACACTGGAATCAATCACCTTAAAACAAGTGAAAGTGTATTTATGCCTAAAAAGACAAAAAGCAACATAAAAATGGCCGTAGAGTACAGCTTTTACACTATATTATTACACAGCTTTAACTCACAAGCTATTTGTGATGCAGATTTTGTCATAAAGTCTGTAGTTCAAACAACTTTTTATATGACCATTTCAATGCTGTTGTTAAATAAAACTATTAAGATTTTTTTTTTGTTCATTGAAATAGAGTTGAAATAAAATAAATTAGAAATATTACATGAAAAACTTAAATGAAAATTGGAAATATTGTTCACAACAAACTGAAATAAAATACGTTTATGTTGAAGTAATAAATTATTAAAAAAACTAAGCAAGAAATATTTAAAAGATAATAATAAAAATGAATAAATGAATAAAACTAAAAACCTAAAATTTTAAATATAAAATCAAAAATATTAATAAATATTATATTAGTATATAAATAATACTAAAATAACACTGCACACAGACAATTGAATAAGTCATATGAACTACTTTTATGATGCTTCTCGTAATATACTTTTTTGGATTAAATTGGTCATTAATACGTTTTAGAGTACACAGAAGTAGTACATTTTGATTTTATGTTAATAACAATATTTGAGTAACTTGTAACTCAGTATTTGAATTCAGTTCCCATTTGATGCTGTGCATGTTCCACACATAAAGATAGCAACAATGCAAAACAATACCAGCATATTTCAGTACAATACTGAAGAGGAACATTGACTAGCATAGTGGATTCACTTATATTACAATACATGAGACATACTGCAGTACAGTGCGATCTTATTTGACTGAATTTATGTTTCTCGTCAGCTCATGCTGTTTGTCTGATTTTCCAAATACAAAACAGTTTGGGTCTTTTATTGCAATGCTTCATATTTGGTTTATATGTTAATCAGAGTTGTAAATAATTTTGCTGATGCATGATTACATAACCCCGACACGCACTGTAGTGTCTAAATGAGTGTTTCCTCACACAGCTTTTGCTATGGACTCAGTTACCATGGTAACCCAGTAATAGTGTGATGATATTGAACATTATGCTGTTGGGCTCTAATGACTGATCACTTGCTGTGTTATATCACTCATTTTCTGCATCTACTGTATATAAATATACAGTTTAGGAGCCCGTTACAGAATCTGTGAAAATGTGAATATTTTTAACAAAATAAGAGAGATCATACAAAATGCATGTTATTTTTTATTTAGTACCTGTGTAAGATATTTTACATAAAAGTTTACATCTAGTCCACAAGACCAAAAAATAGCTGAAATTATTAAAATAACCCCCTTCAAAAGTTTGGGAACCCTTGGTTGTTCATACTATGTGTGGTTACCTGGATGATCTACAGCTGTTTTTTTTGTTTTGTGATGGTTGTTCGTGAGTCCCTTGTTTGTTCTGAACAGTTAAACTGAGCACTGTTCTTCAGAAAAAAAATTTTTTACTTCTGGATCTTGACTGTTGCGAATATAACGTTTAACTGTTTTTATTCATTTTTATTTGTTGTATTATTTTTAGTTTAAAAGAATGCTCAACAGGGAATTAACTCAGCTGTCAGAGACCAGCCGGTCTGGAAACCAAGTGTCGGAGTTTATAGCAAGCACAATTTTACGTAAGTGACTTTGTCATGAAAATATATATTCAGTATTTTTCTTCTGTTTTCTCATGCTGTGCCTACCTTTCAACTTGAATTTAGCTCAAGTTTTTTCAAGTACTCTGTTTGTGTTGCAGAAAAACAGCATGATGTGGAGATCTTGTCAGCAGCGTGTAAAGAGGAGAAAAAACGCCGTCCGATGTCTCAAATAAGTGGAGTGAAAAAACTGAGCCCAAGTCCTAGTCTCCCTCCAACATGCATCCCTCGATTTGGTGTCAACACACAACATGAGAGCCTCCTGGCCAAGGTGTCCCTTCATTTTTACTCTTTGTCAGTTCTACTGTACATCAGAATTGAGAAATTGTGATTACCCTTTACCAAATCACAATTACCTTTCTTATTTTTTTATTAATTTAATTTTTTATATACCTTTTTAATTTTTATTATCTCACAATTATTTTTTTATTTAATTTTTATATTTATATTATTTTTTATTATTATTTTATTTCTCTAATAACAAATAAAAAGCAAATAAAAAGAAAGAACTTAGTTTTAATAGTATTTTCGCTTCACACCAAAAAGTTGATTTACTTATTGAAAAAAAATATTGTGGGTTTTACTCATTTTTCTTTTTTATTAGTACATAACAGAAAGTATAGTGCATATTTTAAAAAAAGATATCATAATAAACCTTAAGGTCTTTGAAAGTGATCTTTATTTATAATAAGTAAACAAAATAAAATGTTTTTGTATTTAGATTTTTAATTTAGTTTAGTTGGGTTTTTTTTTATTTTGCTTATTTTAACGCTTGTTTTGCGCTATTTTAAATCATCTTGAGGGCCCCTTGGAAGTTTTCTAAGACCCTCTAGTTTTTATTTGAAAAATATGTATTATTTGGGATATTATTTAAATAATTATTTTAAATATTTAAAGGGGACATTGGATGCTCGCTTTCCACAAGTTGGTATGATTCTTCAAGGTCTACATAAAAGTCTATAACATACTTTGGTAAAAATTTCTCAATGTTAGTGTTAAACAATACTTTTTTAACCTTTTTACCTCATAAAAAACTGCTCTGTTCACAGCGACCTGTTTCGGTGCATGACCCTTTAAATGATAATGAGCTACTGTTTGCTCGCCCCTATCTTCTGTTCTAGCGTTAAAGTCACCATTCATATTCATGCAGTTATAAGTGCTCAAAAATTGTTTAAAATACATTTGTAAATGACTTATTAGTCAACAGTCATGGGAGGGGGGCAGGTCTGTGCAAACTGACATCACTTTACCCAAAATCTGTGAACGGCTTGCTCTGAGAAAGTGCTTATGATTTGTGGGGATTAAAAAAAAAGCACTGGGTTGATTTTTATCATTATAGGGTGGTTGTATACAATGCCAAGAACAAAAATTTACAGAGAATGTACTCACCCCCTTGTCATCCAAGATGTTCATGTCTTTCTTTCTTCAGTCGATAAGAAATGATGTTTCTTGCGGAAAAAAATTGAGGAGTTATCTCCATATATTGGACCTCAATGGTGCCCCCAAGTTTGAACTTCCAAAATGCAGTTTAAATGCAGCTTTAAATGGCTCTAAACGATCCCAGCCGAGGAAGAAGGGTCTTATCTAGCAAAACACTCAGACATTTTTAAATCAAATTGACAATTTATATACTTTTTAAACCTCAAATGCTCGTCTTGTTTCGTCTCTGCGATGCGGATGTGTACACTGTAATCCGGGTCAACGCAGTTAGGGTATGTCGAAAAACTCCCATCTCGTTTTCTTCTTCAGCATCAAAATCGTCCTACATCACTGTTTTCCCTTTTTTGTAAAGGGCATTTGATCTTCTTTGTTCACTGCATATTCACTTTGTAAACACTGGGTCGGTACTTCTGCAGCAATGTAGGACGATTTTGAAGTTGGGGAAGAAAACGAGATGGGAGTTTTTCAACATACCCTAACTGTATTGACCGCATTGAACTGGAAAAAAAGAGTTCACGCAGTCTTAGACAAGACAAGTGTCTGAAGTTAAAAAGTATATTAATAAGACCCTTCCTCCTCAGATGGGATTGTTTAGAGCCATTTGAAACTGCATTTAAACTGCATTTTGGAAGTTCAAACTTAGGAGCACCATTGAAGTCCACTATATGGAGAACATTTTTGATTTTTTTTTTCCTCAAGAAACATAATTTCTTATCGACTGAAGAAAGAAAGACACAAACATCTTGGATGACAAGGGAGTGAGTAAATTATCTGTAAATTTCTGTTCTGGAAGTGAACTTCTCCTTTAAGTTTAAAAAAACATGTAAAAGTGCATCCAGTGTTCCCTTTAAAACCTAACCAACTACTTTTAGTGAAATACACTGACCAAAATTATAAATGCAACACTTTTGTTTTTTTCATGAGCTGAACTCAAAGATCTAAGACTTTTTCTATGTACACAAAAGGCCTATTTCTCTATATATGTTATATTGTTCACAAATCTGTCTAAATCTGTGTTAGTGAGCACTTCTCCTTTGCCGAGATAATCCATCGACCTCACAGGTGTGGCATATCAAGATGCTGATTAGACAGCATGATTATTGCACAGGTGTGCCTTAGGCTGGCCACAATAAAAGGCCACTCTAAAATGTGCAGATTTACTATATTGGGGGGGTCGGGGGGTCGGGGGGTCTGGGGGTCTGGGGGTCTGGGGGTCTGGGGGGTCCGAAAACCAGTCAGTATCTGGTGTGACCACCATTTGCCTCACGCAGTGCAACACATCTCCTTCGCATAGAGTTGATCAGGTTGTTGATTGTGGCCTGTGGATTGTTGGTCCAATCCTCTTCAATGGCTGTGCGAAGTTGCTAGATATTGGCAGGAACTGGAACACGCTGTTGTATACGCCGATCCAGAGCATCCCAAACATGCTCAATGGGTGACATGTCCGGTGAGTATGCTGGCCATGCAAAAACTGGGATGTTTTCAGCTTCCAGGAATTGTGTACAGATCCTTGCAACATGGGGCCGTGCATTATCATGCTGCAACATGAGGTGATGGTCGTGGATGAGTGGCACAACAGTGGGCCTCAGGATCTCGTCATGGTATCTCTGTGCATTTAAAATGCCATCAATAAAATGCACCTGTGTTCGTTGTCCATAACATACGCCTGCCCATACCATACCCCACCGCCACCATGGGCCACTCGATCCACAACGTTGCCATCAGCAAACCGCTCACCCACACAACGCCATACACGTTGTTTGCCATCTGCCCTGTACAGTAAAAACCGGGATTCATCCGTGAAGAGAACTCCTCTCCAAAGTGCCAGTTGCAATCAAATGTGAGCATTTGCCCACTTAAGTCGGTTACAACGACAAACTGCATTCAGGATGACGAGCATGCAGATGAGCTTCCCTGAGATGGTTTCTGACAGTTTCTGCAGAAATTCTTTGGTTATGCAAACCGATCAACTAACCATGTGTTACCCGTGGTCTGTGGTTGTTAGGCCAGTTGGATGCACTGCCAAATTCTCTGAAACACATTTGGAGACGGCTTATGGTAGAGAAATGAACATTCAATTCATGGGCAACAGCTCTGGTGGACATTGCTGCAGTCAGCATGGCAATTGCACACTCCCTCAAAACTTGCGACATCTGTGGCATTGTGCTATGTGATAAAACTGCACATTTTAGTGTGGCCTTTTATTGTGGCCAGCCTAAGGCACACCTGTGCAATAATCTTACTGTCTAATCAGCATCTTGATATGCCACACCTGTGAGGTGGATGGATTATCTTGGCAAAGGAGGAGCGCTCACTAACACAGATTTAGACAGATTTGTGAACAATATTTGAGAGAAATAGGCCTTTTGTGTACATAGAAAAAGTCTTAGATCTTGGAGTTCAGCTCATGAAAAATGGGGGCAAAAACAAAAGTGGTGTGTTTATAATTTTGGTCAGTGTATTTCGGGTCAAGTATTTGTGGTATCTTTCATAGATTCTTAGTGCTATATTATTATTGTTGTTCAGTGCTATTCATTGGATTACAATGATTGTATTTTTCACTCCAGGAGCTTGAGCACATCAATCGATGGGGTATAGATATTTTTAAGGTAGCAGAGTTTTCTGGGAATCGACCACTGACAGTCATAATGTACACCATTTTTCAGGTAAGACATTTGTCTACAGATATCTCTTGACATAAATGTTTCACTGCCTCACTATAGTAGTTTCTTCAATATGCATAGCCTTGAATAAAAAAACAACAGATACAGACATAATTGGAAAAAGCTTTGAATTTTATCATTGGTATGTAGCATTAACTGAAAATAACTGTAATTTATATTTTTACGCTGATTTTAACTGCAGAATTCCCTTTTTTTTATACTCTGTAATTCTCAGGAGCGAGATTTGCTCAAGACCTTTAAGATCCCATCGGACACCTTCTTAACTTTCCTCATGACTTTGGAAGATCACTACCATCGGGACGTGGCCTACCATAACAATATCCACGCCGCAGATGTTTTGCAGTCCACACACGTTCTTCTCTCCACACCTGCACTAGAGGTCTGCATCGATGATCACACACATGCATAGTAACCTCTAAACAAACCATTGCTAATACCAGGATATATGTTTTCTTTTACCTTCAGGATGTGTTCACAGACCTTGAGATCATGGCTGCTCTGTTTGCGAGTGCTATTCATGATGTGGACCATCCAGGCTTGTCTAACCAGTTCCTCATTAACACAAGTACGACTCTTTAATAACAAACCATTAAAATAACTCCCAAATCCATCTCCACATCTACTCAACACACAAATGAACGTCTATTTAAAGGAGAACTCCACTTCCAGAACAACAATTTACAAATAATTTACTCACCCCCTTGTCATCCAAGATGTTCATGTCTTTCTCTATTCAGTCTCTATTCAGAAATTATAGTTTTTGAGGAAAGCTTTTCAGGATTTTTCTCCATATAATGGACTTCAATGGTGCCCAGATTTTAAAATACCAAAATGTAGTTTAAATGCAGCTTCAAAGGGCTCTGAAAAAGGGTCTTACCTAGTAAAACGATTGGTCATTTTTTTCGGAAAGTAAAAATTTGTATACTTTCTAAGCACAAAAGCTCATGTAGCACAGGCACTGGGATGCGCGTCCACAACGCTACGTACTACTGAATCACGTGGAAAGGTCACGTGGAACGTAGGCGGAGCTACAGACCCAGTGTTTACAAAGCGAATACACAAAGACTAAGGAAGTGCAAGTAAGTCAAACGCTATTTACAAACAAAAAGGTACAACGATGTCGGACGATTCTGAGTTTTTCACCATACTCTACCTTTTTGAGCCAGAGTACACAGACGATGAACTTAGACGTGATTCGTGGTCTCGTGGACGTGCATACCAGAGCCTGTGCTACACAAGCTTTTGTGCTTAAAAAGTATACAAATTTTTATTTTTTGAAATAAAATAAATAAATAAATTACAGATCGTTTCGCCCTTTGAAGCTGCATTTAAACTACATTTTGGAAGTTCAAAATCGGGGCACCAATGAAGTCCATTATATGGAGAAAAATCCTGAAATGCTTTCCTCAAAAACCATAATTTCTTTACGACTGAAGACAGAAAGACATGAACATCTTGGATGACAAGGGGGTGAGTAAATTATTTGTAAATTGCTGCTCTGGAAGTGGAGACCTCCTTTAAAACAAGGGTTCTCAACTCTGGCCCACGAGATCCATTTTCCTGCGGAGTTTAGCTCCAACCTTGATCAAACTCACCTGCCTGTAACATTCTAGTGATCCTAAAGATCATGATTAACTTGTTCAGGTGTGTTTGATTAGGGTTAGAGCTGAAATCTGCAAGAAAATGGATCTCGCGGGTCAGCTGAGAACCCCCGATTTAAAAACTAGTATTAAAACTCCGGATGAAACCAAAAATTCAGGATGCACTTGGCTGAAACTGAAAATAAATGTTATGTAAACCTACATTTTGGTGCATCACTACTAAAAAAAGCCAGGGGGACCCTAACATGTTGTTTTTCTCTTCACTCTTTCAGACTCTGAGCTGGCTCTCATGTATAATGATGCCTCAGTGTTGGAGAATCATCACTTGGCTGTCGGTTTCAAGCTTCTTCAGGAAGAGAACTGTGATATCTTCTGCAATCTCAGCAAGAAACAGCGACAGTCCCTGCGACAGATGAGCATAGATATGGTGAGACTTTTACATATGTTTATGGAACACTGGAATACTTGATTCTGATTGGTCAGTCATGACATTCTGAGGTGTTTTATTCTCCAATAACAACCGTCGTCAGTTGTTGACTCCAGAATAAAAATTCCCCGGTAATTTACTCATCCCCATATCATCCAAAATGTTCATGTCTTTCTTTCTTTAGTCAAAAACAAATTTAGGTTTTTGAGGAAAACATTCTAGGATTTTTCTCCATATAGTGGACTTCAGTGAGAGCCAATGGGTTGAAGGTCGAAATTGCAGTTTTAATGCAGGATCTACACAATCCCAGATAAGGAATAAGGGTCTTCCTCGGCTTAGATCGTGTAGAGCACTTTGAAGCTGCATTGAAACTGCAGTTTGGACCTTCAACCCATTAGGCCCCATTGAAGTTCACTATATGGAGAAAAATTATGGAATGTTTTCCTCAAAAACCTTGATTTCTTTTCGACTGAAGAAAGAAAGACATGAACATCTTGGATGACATGGGGTGAGTAAATTACCAGGAAATGTTAATTCATGAGTGAACTAATCCTTTAATAGTAGGCCTGCGGTAATATTGTTGAAGTGTTCGCCTTGTTGCCAGAATGATTGTTTTGTACACTGTAAAGGATTTAAGATCAGTAACAGGCAAGGTTTTAAAACACTTTCTTCTCAAATAGCATTTTATGCACTCTTCATTATTTATGTGGTGAAAGTTGTGTAGTTAGTGATAAGACTGTATATTAAACCTGTCTTCTCTGAACTTCGTCTAGACTCAAAACCATTTGTTAGGAACGGTTTTTCATTGCTTTTAACGAGCTATTAAAATATTGGAACTAAAATCAGTATTTCATGTCTAATTATTTACTTATGTGGTAATTAGCCTTGTAATAAGCAGTGTAATGACGGCTGTTATCGCAGAATAAACTCCGAGATAAACCGACGGGATGTACATTATCTCTTACATAAATCTAATTATCATAAGCCAGAGTAAAATCACTGAAATATATTATGGTGCCTAAACACTTATACAGATATATCATCTTTACAGACTAGGGATTGTTATAGTAATGATTGTGATTCCACTTAATGATTCTTGGTTCTTTTAAACAAGCACCAAATAACTAATTCTCTTAGCATTTCATTGCATGTTTATTTAGTAATATTTTAAACAAAGACACTAATCAGAAATTATACTATTTTGGTTATATTGTACCACAAGTAACATTTATTACAGCAAAACCTGGTTTATCTTTAACTACACCAACCAGTAACTAGATGAGTAAAGTTTGAGAACGAACGTGAAAGTTGGGTTGAGAAAGCCTAGCCTGAAAGTTTAGATAAATAGATTAGATAGATGTTGATAATGTTGTTAGCATGATTTAGCACATTGATGACATAATTTAACATGTTGTTAAGATAATTAACGTTACTAACATGATTAGAATGTTGGTAGCATGTTCATAGCATGTTTCTAGCATAATTAGCCATTTAATTATATAATTAGTTATTTGCATGTTGAGATGATTAACATTTTGCTAGCACCACAAGCATGTTTTAGCATGCTGGTAACATGTTGTTAGGATGATTAGCATGTTTTAGCATGTTGCTAGCATGTATTTAGCATGTTAACATTTTTCTAACATGATTTGCATGTTTAGCATGTTTTTAATATGATTAGCATGTTGGTAGCATGATGTTAACATTTTGTTAAGATAATTAACATGTTACTAACAGGATTAGAATGTTGGTAGCACGTTGGTGTTATGTTTCTAGCATAATTAGCATGTTGCAAGCATGTTGTTAACATGTTAGGATGATTAGACTGCTACTACCATCCTGCATGAGTAACATGTTGGTAGCTTGTTGCTAGCACCACAAGCATGTTGCAAGCATGTTGTCAACATGTTGCTAGGATGATTAGCATGTTGCTAACATGTATTTAGCATAATTAGCATGTTAACATTTTTCTAACATGATTAACATGTTGGTAGCATGTTTCTAGCATTATTAACATGTCACAAGCATGTTGTTAACATGTTAGTCAGATTAGTATGTTACTAGCACATTTTTAACATGATAAGAATGTTTCAGGCATTCTGTTACCATGTTGTTAAGATGATTAGCATTTTTGCTATCATGTTTCTAATATGATTGGCATGTTTTTGACATGTTGATAGCATGTTTTAGCATGATTAATGTGTTGCCACCATGTTTCTAACATAATTAACATGATAATAGCATGAATAGCATATATTGCTAGTATCTTTCTAACATGTATGTTGCTAGCATGTTTTCTAACAGAATCAAGTCGCATGTTTTAACATGTTTTTAGCATGCCCTGTTGAAAAAAACAGCATATGCTGGTTAGCTAGGTTTTGATGCTGGGATGCTGGTTTTAGCTGGTTTATGCTGGTCCTTAGCTGGTCATGTGCTGGTCCAGGACCAGCTTAAACCAGCTAAGGACCAGCATAAACCAGTATCCCAGCATCAAAACCTACCTAACCAGCATATGCTGTTTTTTTCAACAGGGTGATTACATGTTTACATGTTTAACATGTTGCTAGCATGTTTCTAGGATGATCAGCATGTTATTAGCATTATTAGAATGTTGGTAGCATGTTTCTAGCATTATTAACATGTCGCAAGCATGTTGTTAACATGTTAAGATGATTAGTATGTTACTAGCACATTTCTACCATGATAATCATGTTTCAGGCATGCTGTTACCATGTTGTTAGGATGATTAGCACTTTTGCTATCATGTTTCTAATATTATTCACGTTTTTGACATGTTGTTAGCATGATTAACGTGTTGCCACCATGTTTCTAACATAATTAACATGATAATAGCATGAATAGTATATTGCTAGTATGTTTCTCACAGAATCAAGTAGCATGTTTTAACATGTTTATCAGCAGGTTTCTAGCATGATAAGCCTGTTGCTAGCATGTTTGTATAATGTTACGATAATTAGCATGTTATTAGCATGTTTCTAGCATGATTAGCATGTTGCTAGCATGTTTGTATAATGTTAAGATAATTAGCATGTTATTAGCATGTTTCTAGCATGATTAGCATATTGCTAACATGTTTTAGTATGTTGCTAGCATGATTTAGCATGTTGTTTAGGATAGTCATTAAGCTTTGCTAGTAATAGACAGCTTAAACAAAAGTTTTAACCCCCTTAATGAAAGGAGATTTTAGGTGGTTTTGATATTCCGGATAAGCCGGATCAGTTAGAAAATATATAGAAATGCGAGTCCAACCAATCTGAAGGTCTGACCTGAGTTTGGTGGTTGTACCTTGAAAGCTCCAGGAGGAAATACATTTTAAATTTAGTCTTAGAAGCTTAAGAAGCTTAAATAGCATTTAATTAAGTTGGCTTTCTCAAGCCTACCTAATTGAGCTGATTTACTCATTAACCTTAAAGGGAAAATTTACCCAAAAATGTAAGTTCTGTCATTATTTACTCGCTGTGAGTCCAAACCTGTCTTTATTGTCTACCTTAGTGTGGACAAAATAACAATGGAAGTCAGTGGGGACATTCAGGTTCAGAAATTCAAGTTTGTAATAGAGGAACACAGGTTTGAGGGAGAGCAGATGATTTCATTTTGGGTGAACTATGCCTTTAAGGAAAATATAGTAAGAGTTAATGATTATTTTACATCATAAGTGAAGAAAAAATGTAACCACACTCTCTTAAGCACTGTGCTTAAGGGTGTGTGCGGTTACATTTTTTCATTTAGTCTGCTCCTCAGAAAGGTGTGTGTTTGTTTTATTACTTTATTGTTTTATTTTATGTCATAAGCAGATGTCCGACAGTAATGATGTATCAGTGAATGACTCAGATTCAGTAACTCTTTCTAAATGATTCAGTGAGGCAGTGAGTGATCCGTGACTCATTTGTGAGTCAAGTTCTTTGGAGTCTTTCATTTGTGAATCAGACTACGCTCGTTCCTCTGTTGTTGTATTTCAAAAGACTCTTAATGAAACCGAATGACTAATATCAAATCTCCTTTTGTCTCTCCAGGTGTTAGCCACTGATATGTCCAAACACATGAATCTCCTGGCTGACCTGAAGACAATGGTGGAAACTAAAAAAGTGACCAGTCTGGGAGTCTTGCTGCTGGATAACTATTCAGACCGAATACAGGTACTGCACGTCTCACTTTATCTAATACAAAGTACAGTTCCAGTCAACTTTACTGAACAACTAGCTCCATTTTTGCATGGCTAGTCAACCATTTATTGTTTTTTCAGTTCTATTTGCACAATTGTACAAATTCTTCATTCTTTTTTTACAAAGGTGCTTCAGAATATGGTTCACTGCGCAGACCTCAGCAACCCCACCAAACCGCTGGAGCTCTACAGACAGTGGACAAACCGCATCATGGTGGAGCTTTTCAGACAGGGGGACCGTGAGCGTGACAAGGGCATAGAAATCAGCCCCATGTGTGACAAACACACAGCTTCTGTGGAAAAATCTCAGGTATGATTACATCGATTGTAGGGGTTTGCAAGCTGGGGTCTGGCAAGGTCACAAGGGGGCGCTGGAGGTCTGTAAAAAAACTGAGAGAAAAAATTATAAGAATTACACTATTTTTTAAGGCTGTCAGAGGTAATGTGTGACCTACAATATTATTAAAATATGTTTTAATAAATAAATAGAATATAGATGCAAAAATAAGTATTTTCTGGTACTATTTTAATAATTAAAAAATAGTTTAAATAAATAAATAAATAAACAGATTATACATGTAAATAAAATGCATCTTGGGATACTGTTTTTACAAACAAAAAAAATGTCTTCACTTAATATTTTTCTCAAAAAGTATAAATGGGTGTTTATTTTTAATTACATGAAAACAATGTAGCTGCATAAAATGAAAGAAAAAATCGAAATATTAGAAAAAAAGGTTTTAGGACTTTTTAGTCAAAGTGCATTTAAGATATCAATGAAAGTTTTTAGTATAACGAGTGGCACATTCACAAAATTTGATTAATGAAATCTTGAGATGAATTGTGAATATTTTATTCTATTGTTAGTAGTTTTTAATTTTAAGAAAAAAAATATTTTGTTAATAAATAAACAGATACTAGATTTTACTAGATACTATTTTAATAATTTGAAAAATTACAGTACTCTCTCAAACTGTATAAATAGGTGTTTACACATTAAAAATATATAGCTGTAAATAAAATTGAAAGGCAAAAATGTTAAATATTACAAAATATAGTTTTCAGGATTGTCAAAGTTATTTACAATATTAATACAATATGTTTAAAGTTATAACATTCACTTTTCATTTAACATTAAAAAAATGATAAAATGCTAAAATTCTTCAACTCATGAGACGAAATGCTTTTATGAGAAACTTGTGGGGTAAATTCAGATTTTAATTATAAGAAAAAAATTAGCATTTAGTTTTAATAAATAAATAAATAAATAGTATAACATATATGTAAATAAAAAGTATTTTCAATTACTATTTTAATAATTTGCAAAATTATAATATAATAGCCATTTATTATTTTAAAAAAATATTTATAATATCACACTTATTTTCTCACACTGTATAAATGGATTTTTAAGAACTGTAAGAAAAAGAATGCATTCAGTTTAAAATAAAAGTTTAAAGATAAAATATCTTTATAATATTACACTTAATATTTTCTCACACTGTATTAATAAGTATTTATTTATTTTCATTACATGAAAAATACACCTATATAAAATTGAGAATAAAATGTGAATTTTTTTTTCTTTCTGTCAGTTAATGTGTATCTATTAATAAAATTTGTTTAATACAATGACTTGCACATTCACTAAATTTGATTAATGAAATCGCGAAATGAATTATAAAAATAATTTATTTCATTGTATTTCATTCTAAGAAAAACAATATGCATTTAGTTTTGTTAATATATAAATAAACAGTAGAATATAGATGTAAATAAAACAAATTTTCAAATGACAATATAAAATCCAGTAATTGTAAAAATCTTTACAATATCACTTAATATTTTTCTCAAACTGTATAAACTGGTGTTTACACATTCAAAATACATAGCTGTAAAAAAAAAAAAAATTGAGCTAGAAAATTTTGAAATGTTACTAAATGTACTTTTCAGGACTGGTAAAGTTCATGTGTGCATTTAAGAAATTAATAAAATGTTTAAAGAAATATTAATATGCATGATCTTATGAGATAAATTGAGTTTGCAAGAACAAAAATAGCATTTAGTTTTAATTAATAAATCATTTTCAAATTTCAGGTACTTTTTTAATAATTTGCAAAATGACAACATAATAGGCAATTATTATTTAAGAAAATCGTAATAATGTCACACTTCCTATTTTCTTACATTGCATAAATGTGCATTTATCATATGCGGGGATTAAAAAGTTTTTAAAATGCCTGTCCTGCACTATAGTGTACTAATGACGACTGTGATTATCGTTTCTTAAGGTGGGATTCATTGATTACATTGTCCATCCTCTATGGGAGACATGGGCTGATCTGGTCCATCCAGATGCTCAGGACATTCTAGACACATTAGAGGACAACCGCGAATGGTATCAGAGCATGATCCCACGCAGCCCGTCACCCACCCCCGAAGAGCAGGACTCCCGGACTCTGCTGAGCGTCGCAGGCTCAGCCGGAGAAAAGTTCCAGTTTGAGCTGACTCTGGAGGAGGAGGACGGAGAGCTTGAGGCTGATGAGGAGCACACGAATACAAGGACTATGGCGCACCCCCGCAGCGTCTCGCCCATTTTAGACAGCGGCGAAAGAGAACTGGACCAAGAAATGACCAGCGTATCCATCCTGCAGTTGGAAACTTAAAAAGGCCCAGTGCCACTTGTGTTTCTTAGTTGCACTTATGAATAATTTGGGGTTGAACAGAACAACCATACACTAGAAACTAAAAACACTTCTGACCCAAGGTTGATCTGACCAAATAAGCCTGTGTTTTAAAGCTATATTTGTGTCCCAGACACAAAATTTTGCAAAAAGACTAAGGCCGAAGGTGTGGATGAATGTTTTTGTGGTCTCAAGTGAGAGTCGCATGGAGAAACACGAGTCTTCCCTTGAGTGACTGTCCATGCCAACTGCAGAGGAAAGCTGATTTACATCAACTTTTTCACTCGACTCGATGATATTTATTATCTTGAACCTTTTTAATAGTGGATAACTTAATGCTTTCGCTTTTTTGCCACTGAGAAAGTCGAATGAAACGGGACAGTTGCGAGAAATATTTAGGGCAAGACACCACAGGTGAATAGAGTAAAAATATTAACTAATAGACAATAATTCTTTGTATTGCAAGAATTTTATTGAATTTTTTTAAAATGTTATGTTAAAATATGTAAATGAAGCATTATATAATTAAAGTATGCACTAATTCAAAATTCTTAATTTTTATAGTATTTAGTCATTTTCGTTTTCATAGAATTTGTCTTTTTATCACTCCATAAATCAGAACGTTCTATCAGCCAAAAAATAAACAATAAATACATAAATTCAACATGCATAAATATAAACAAGGTGAATATAAAGCTTAGTGTATAGAAATAAAATATAAAAATATAATAAAATTGTCTATTGTAATTGAAATGAAATTTAGTAAATAAACACTTAAATGTGTATTTTGAATGTTATGGAAGCACAAAAAAAAAAAAAAAAAAAAAAAAAAAACTTTTTTTTTTTGCTTGTAGTGTCTTGCCTTAACTGGTTAGCGGTTAGATTGTGATTGTTAACAACCTCAGGATAATGTTGATTTAATTTTAATGTAGCAAGACTCCAAAGTGCAGTCATTAAACTATCTGTTTATAATCTTGTTTTAAACAAATAAGAAAAAAATGGAAAAAAAAAAAAAAAAGCCAAAATATTGGTCTCATTAGACAACCGTATGGAGAATCCCTTTACACGCGTCTTTGTACTGAAATACCTTTATACCTCTTGACACATTAGCACTATGTAGACATAATGATTATAGAAATAGAAACAGGGTTGATGTTTTATCTGATTTATGAAAACTCAAATAATAACAAATCTAAACTCCCTTAAACGTGACACTCGCGAGTGAATCTGGTTGATTTACTCTGCTGTGCCCATGTAGATTGTAAAATTGGAGATCGCCTCTGGCTGCCTCCACTGGGTGCTATTAAGAGCTGAAGCGGATCTGACATCTTTCCTGGTTTTATAGTTAGGTGGATTTAAACAGGAAGTTCTGGTCTAGATTAGCACAAACAACCCTTACTCTGAGCCGGACGTGTGTCCACCTCACATAAAGGGCTTTGACTAACTGATCCTTAAGATCCTGGTCTCATATTGTCATCATTTTCAGAGATCTTTGCCTCAAAATATTCCATAAATATGAAGATGTTTGTACATGATCAGAAACATGCAGAAAATGAAATTACAGAGGAATTTTAAAGGAGTGTGCAATTGATTTTCAGTTAAAATACAGTAAACTAAACTGGGGTCAGAGAAAATTATGATAAATAAATAAACGATATACATTTAAACAAGTTAAAAAAAAATTGACCAAATTTAAAATTAATATTTCATTCTAAATTCTTGTAATGGTTGGCACATATGGAATCATTTTGAAATTTTATTTATTGGGGGTTGACTACCTCTTTTTCTGACCAATCACAGATGGAGATGTGTTTGGGAAACCTGGTAAAAAAAAAAGATTTATTATTTTCATATATGGGCCATCATTCTACGGAATCGGTTCAAAATGGAGTTGGAAACAGTGAAAATGTTTTTTTTTTTCCCCCACTAATTTTGTATGTATGCAAATTGTATAATACCCAAGGTACACATTTCTAGTACACAAGCAATTAATTCTCATATTGTATTTTCGGAAAATTTTGGAATATTTGTCCTCTCCCCAAAATTGTCACTACTGAAACACAGTAAATATATAATTTAATAAGAAGGGTTATATTGACCTATTAAGATTTTGCTTATATCTTCCTCGTAAATATATATTTTTTCTATTTTATTAAAAATTTTTCAGAGGCAAATCAATAACAATTAGTTTGAACAATATTTCAAGTGTGTTTAACGAGATTTGTTGTAGTTTCAATCCAATTTTACTTTGTAAAAGGCCAAAAGTTGATCATACTGATTTCAAACTTAAAAATTCATTAGTGTGAATATACATTAAACCATAAACTCATCAATCATAACATCTTAGTTGATAATTCAATATACTTTATTTTTGACAAAACATCCCATGTTTCGGTCGTGACAGCACATTTTTGGTGGTGACCACATCACATTGCAGAATTTTAACACACACTAAAAAAATACTAAAATACAAAAAAATTGCATAACTGTACTAAAATTTAATTTATTTCCCCCAAATAAAGGATTATGTGTTCCCTTTTGTCACTACCGAAACAATGATGACATGTTTTGGTCGTGACTGTTACGGTAGTAACAATTTTTTGGGATAACACTTAAAACAACAAAGATGTCACTACCGAAACTTCACCAAATGTTTTGGTCGTGACTGTTTCGGTAGTGACAATTTTAGATATTTTTAATTTACCTCAAAATGATTGGGCCTATCTACTCACCATGTAACTATGAGAGAAAGTAACACATGAATATTTGATAATCATAAATTTAGGGGTGTAGTTAAAATCAGTTTTAGCCAATGGAGTAAAACATGCATTGTTTCAGAAGTGACATGAAATTTTTTGTACATAAAATTTCATAATTTACAAAGAAAATATCAAACACATATTAACTTTACTTTACAAAAAAAAAAAAACAGGAAGAGATTTTTACAAAACAATAATGGAATAAAATGCAAAAATTATATCAATATTATTTTCATAAATTGAAATTTAGGGGTTAGTGTTTGGGACAGCCACCTTTCAATTGCAAGTAGTCACTAAATGATTATTTTAAATATTATTGTGAGTTTCAACAGATAATAAAAGGACCTTAGTAGGCATCTAAGATTGGGAGTTGGGGGGTTGGGACAGCAGTTTGCACCAATTCTGTAGAATGGCCCATATAACAACCCAGAAATTACACTCCTCACCTTTAGTTTAAGAACATGGAACTGTGATGCACATCATTTTGTAATTAAAAAAACATTGCCTATTTACGAGTAATCAGCGCTGCTGAAGAGAATCTGTAGCCAGATTGATGGTAAATGCTCAAAGTGCCACTTGATCCAGTAGCCTTGGCCACACTCGTTCTCAGAGATCAAAAAAGCCAGTGTAGAAATCAGAGCCTTAAAGCACATCCCTTTAGCTTTAGTGCCATTACAGCAGTGACTGTGAAACATTTGTAGTGTCTAAAATGAATTTGCTGTATGATATTAACTCTACCGTGTCCTCTGCTCTGTAATATTGTGCTAGGTTTATAAGCGTCCTCTGTATGTTAGTATTACTGACAATGTCAAATATATTTGTTTAGTTTGTTTACAGGTCGAGGCCACATATGTTCCAGATTAAGTTTGTGTTCTTCACTGTCAGAGCCAAAAATACTCAATTTTTAATTCAGAATGTTCTGAAATGCCAATAAAAATAATTAAACAAACTGTGTGTTGGTTTAAGCGATCGTTCATCAGCTACTGAGCACATGCTAATGCTAACCATGTCTCTCCAGGTTTTACAGGTTTGGTGGTAAGCGGTATTATTAGACAGCGTTTGATTAGCTAAAAAATTGTGTGCGTCCCCTATAAGCAAGATTAGTCTAATCTTCTGGAAAATAAAAAAAAACGTAAGTTATATTTTAAATACATAAATATTTCAGTTATTTTTTTTTTTAACTTCAGCATCACACTACTATTTATATACTAGTTAAAAACGAACAGGAATGAAGTAAAAGCTACTCTCATTTTGATTTTTTCGTGTAAACGCCGATTAAATTATCCTAATTTAAGCTAATAGTAATTTGAACACTAGATGGCGCTACAAGCGCATTGATGCAATTTCTTATGCAACTTAGCTGCATTGTAGTACTTTAGTCGCAGTATACACTGCCGTTCAAAAGTTTGGGATCAGTAAGATTTTAAGTATTATAAAAACGTTTCTTACGCTCATCAAGGCTGCATTTATTTGATCAAAAATATAGAAAAACACAGTAATACTGTAAAATATTATTGCAAATTAACATAATGTTTTTTTTTAATATACTCTGAAATATAATTTATTTCTCTGATGCAAAGCCAAATTTTCTTCAGTCATTTATTACTCCAGTCATCAGTGTCATCCTTCAGAAATCATTCTAATATGCAAATTTATTATCAGTGCTAAAAGTAGTTTTGCTGCTTAATCATTTTTGAAACCTTTGAAACTTTTTAAAGATTCTTTTATGATTTTTTTTTCCTTTTTTTGATAGAAATTAATACTGTTATTCATCAAGGATGTGTTAAATTGATTTTCTATTTTTATTTTATTTTATTTATTTATTTATTTATTTTTTGTGATAGTAAGGACTTATGTTGTTAGAAAAGATGTCTATTTAAAATTAATTCTGTACTTTTTATTTATCAAAAAATCCTGAAACAAAGTATCACAGGTTCCAAAAAAATATTTGGCAGCACAACTGTTTCCAACACTGATAATAAATCAGCATATTAGAGTGATTTATGAAGGATCGTGTGAAACTGAAGACTGTAATGAGTAATTATGCTGAAAATTGCTTTGCAACATAAATTATATTTTAAAGTAAAATACAAAACCGTTATTTTAAATTGTAGTAATATTTCACAATATTACTGTTTTTTTATTATTATTAAATAAATGCAGCCTTGATGAGCAGAAAAGCTTCCTTTAACATTACAAATCTTACCGATCCCAAACTTTTGAACAGCAGTGTAATAATAATAATCATAACAATAATAATAATAATAATAATAATAATACTTTTGTTTTATTAGCCTACATAAGATAATTATACAATGTAAGAAATTTAGAAATTACTGCATTGTACCCCTTTTCAGGCAGCTTAAAAGGGAAAATCACCAAGCTAACCATTGTTTTGGTCAAAATACAATAGTTAGCAATGTTTTTGTTAGTACAAAAACAGTAAATGGTAACTTAGTAAGAGCTACCACTATCATCAGAAAGAAATATATTAGGTTTTATATTATTTTACAGTAATAACAATAATACCTTATTTGCGTTAACCATTATAAGAAACATGACCAATAAAGTGTCAAACATTGGTTACATATCAGTGTGGCGAAAAGGACACTGACCTGCATCGTTAATGTAAACAAAGCCCTGCGTCAGCTGCTCATTTTCTACGACCATTTTAATTGATTAATTATGGAGAGACCGAAGCCACGCTACTAAATAATGAATGATGCTGGTTTTAAAGGCTCTTGAATATTTTACGTCCTGTGGGTGGGACTGCATTGTTAGTGTTAGATCTCCGAGCCGTCAATCAAAACACTGACCCCGCCCCTCTTGGCGTCACACGTCTTTCAAGTGACGTCAAAGTGTCTGCAGGTGTTGGAAGAGGCGCAGTATTGGCGTAAGTGACGCTTAAAACGGCTTTTACGGTAAGACAACGGCAGTAATATGCGTTTTAAATATTTTACGCGAAATAATTCCCAATGTTTACGGTATGTGTGTGTTTTTCGCTGGGAAAGCGGCGAAAAATGAGCAGAATGTAAGAAGAATAACCTTCATTTGACATGGACATCGCGCATCCTATGCTTCTATTTATACTCCCCATGAAAGACACATCTGCCACATAGCCTTTGAAGCTTTGACATTTACATTACACGGATTCGAAAGATCGTTTGCCTTTTTGTTTTTCTATATATCTAAATGAGAATAATGAGTCGTTGTGTTCTTTAGCATCATCTCAGAAGATGGTGAATCAGGAGAAAATATCCTCCGCAGCAGCGGTGTTGCATATACATGTGCTGCTTTCTATTATGTAAGGATGCTCTGATCTTTTACTGGTTTTAATTTTACTTATAATATTCTATATTGTATTATATAATATGCTAGTATAGGCTATGTCTCATAAAACCATTCATACATGCGTTTTCTTGCGCTAGTCTGATATTTGCCTCCATCATTCAGCAGAACTGCTGTTATTAGTCGTTATGTCCTGGACGCTTTGGACCATTTTCTCACGTTTGCTACTGTATATATTCAGCTGCTGAATTTATAAATGTTTTAAACCAGGCTAAACTGGCTGATTTCAAAGTGGTTTTGCTCACTTTCCAGCTGGTCAGGCCAGGCTGCAAGACCAGCTGGACCTTCTTAAACCAGCACGACTGTCTTGTTTTATATGGTTTATCTGACTAGTATTTCAAATTATAATTTTGAAGCAAATCAGCTTGACGGTTCCTGGACATCGCAGCTCTAACCACACAGCGTCCAATGCTGTCAGTCTTGATTACCCGGACTTTTGCATTATTGAAGATTTGAGTCCAAAGGAAGAGAAAAGCGCTCTTTAGAGCAACCCCCTTTTTTTTTTTACAACGATATAGCCATAAAGATGTGCTCTGTTCTCCTCCCCAAGGCGGTCTGGCAGTCTGTTTTTGTTAGGCTGAAAGAGCAGCTGGTCTAAAAGTTAGCCTCTATTTTTAGTCTGCTGGAGCCCTCTGTTATCAGGAGAGATGCTGACTTTAGGATGCTTTGGTGCTCTGCGAATCTTTCCGGCACACCAGACGCGCTGTGCTGAATCGCAGATCAGCTCCCAGGGTCTCCTGAGGAGAAGCCTTTTTATTGAGTTTGTGCTGTGTATGGTGGAAATCTGATTGTGGTGAACATACAGAAAAAAAGGATGAAGTTGAAGCTAATTAAACTTGTCAAAATCTCTAATACAAGTTAGGAACATTCAGTTTTCTCTTCAACCCTCCTACGAGTTAGAGATCTAAAGATCATGTTGCCCTGAACCGGAATATGATGCCAATCTCCAATCTCAATGAGCTGTTTGTCTAAATCCAAATGTCTCTGTTCAGAATGAATTCTGGTTGCTATGTTGAGTATTGTGTTACACTTTTTTACACTTTTACACTTTTTATTTTATTTTTTTTTGTTCCACAGAGTTGAATAGATTTCCATATTAACATTAAGTGGTCCATTCAAATAATGCCTGAAGACATGTTAAATATCACAGCTGACATTACAGTTGTTTCTGCAAATGTAAGGTCAAGTTAAGCATGTTGCATTGTGGGATACAGTATCAAACACAGTCTTGTTCTGTTGTATACTGTGCACAGTATGCATGCTATATAATGTAAAAATAGCAAGCATATGGTAGTGTGAACCACAGACTCTGTGATAAAGTCTTTCATGCTGTGACAAACAGTAATTTTTAAAAGGATAGTTCACACAAAAATGAAAATTCTGTCATTAAATTCTCACCCTCATGTCGTTCCAAACCTGTAAGACCTTTGATCTTCTCCTGAACACAAATTAAGATAATTTTAATGAAATCTGATAGCGTTCTGACCCTGCACAGACAGCAACGCAACTGACACGTCCGAGTCTCAGAAAGGTAGCAAGGAAAATTTGACGTTTTACTTCCTTTGTCAGAATGAGCTTAATTTATGGGTGGAATGTCCAGTTAGTCTTCCTGTGAAGAAAAAGCTTTCAAAGAAAGCCTGATAAGAATCAAGGATCTGCCCTTGTCAATGTGAAATGCTTGCACAGTGTTTTAGCTCTTCTGCGTTTTTTTTCTTTTATAGCTAAATGTGTCCGTTAGACATCCGTGAGATCTGATTATTGTTTTTCACTTGATCCCAATCTGTTTTTCCATGCTCTGTCGAGTCACTGCAGTACGTACAGTGTGGAAGCTCATGTTACGTTTGTCCTCCAGATCTCTTTAACTCCGGCCTGGTACTTGTCTTACGGAAAAGAGTAATAAGTAATCAAAGTTAACCTCAGAGGTATAGTTTTCCCAGAAATGAAAATATGTTAAAAATTTAAGATGCGGATGAATTTGTTTCTTCATAAGAACAGATTTGGAGAAGTTTAGTGTTACATAATTTGCTCACCAATAGATCCTAAATGGGTGCCGTCAGAATGAGAATCCAAACAGCTGATAAAAACATTAAAATAATCCACAAGTAACGGTGTTTCCCCTGCCATTATATTAGGGGGGTGACCCTATATATTTTCTATATAGCACCAGATCAAAACAGACGTCATTTAAGGTTACCTTTCCTATAGAACCTTTCCTATCCACAAGTTTCTGGTTGGCGCTACTGTAAAAAAGAACGTGGGTACAACTTCCGGTGAGGCGGCGGATGTGCTAGCAGTTAGCAAAGAGGCTAAGTGTTTTTTAGACCATTGTTTACTTTTTAAAGAAGCACACCTTTATGAGAGATGTCATTACGTTCTTATGGACAACATATGCTTTTCGAATTTGTGTTCCCACATCATTAGCAAGTTTGGATCGCTAAATCTTGAATGACTGTCAACTAGTGAAATGACATTTGAACCGAGACATCAGAGCTTATATTAAAGGGCATCGATTTGAGGCTTGTTAACGTAGAGATCCCTTTCGTAGAAACCTCCCTTTCTGTCCAGTCATGTGCGTGATTCACTGCATGTCTTAATGTTCATTTTCATTGGGACCCATTTAATAATTGCATTTTTAAATACCCAGGCATACAAGTAATATGAAGAATACAAATTATTTCAGGAGAATTAAATATATACCATATGCAATTAATATATGTGTGCATTATTCTTGTTACATCATATTGATATTCGTACTGGCATTTAATGGCACTGTTCAATGGGTAAATTAATTTATCAGAGTCAGAAATTAAACAAACAAACACATGGTTAGGCTTTTATTTGTGCATATAACATGGATCGCTCTATGGAAATCGTGGTGAATGCTTTTTCCGACAGAGCTTCACAGGCTTTTAGCTGCTTTATTTTTTACTAACCACCAGATCGGGCTGTTTTCGTCACTCTCGAAGCTTTTAATCTTTTCCCGAAACAGTCAGAAGAAAGTCACGGTGCATCACGAGGCTTCATTTGCCCGTCACTCCTGTCAGCTGTTGAATGAATGAGTGTCACGTACCGCTTGTTTACTTTGAACCGGAAGACGCTCCCACTTTTGACGCAAAGCCTCATGGGGCGTAGGAAACTTTTGGATACCTTGTTCTTTTATTAAACAAACAAAATAGCCATATGTTATTTATCTTATTTACACAACGGCATGTCATTTCTGTCTCTAACGTTACGTGTCCACGCGTCTACAATTTCTCCTCCGCTAAAACGCGGACGGGATTGCGGAGTCCATTCATAAAAACGGACTTACTCTATAGCACGAGATGCCACAGAATTCGTCAATTTTTGGATTAATAAAGCAGTAGTAGGTCTCTCACTTGGACTAGTGTCTGTGAATTCTAAAACGCAAAAAGACGGTTTAAATATGAATCCTCCATGTTCCGCTTGGCTCTGTATGAATTAATGGCGGAGACGCGGCTTTGTTTACTACACAAATATTGAAGCACACGTGACGCTCGCGGTTATTTTCGGCCTCTGCGTCTCATTATATGACGACATAAACGCATCTCCAGGACTGCTGTGAGAGTCATTTCATGTAAATTTCACCGTTTCATTTGAGAAAATTAGCATCATATCATAGTGTATACACACAAAAACTAACCGACAACCTGTCAAAATAAAAGTAATGTTTAACATGTAACGGAAATGTATTAGTCTTGTATTACTTTTGTACAGTATAATGTAGGTGTTTAAATATTGCTATTTCTGGCAAATTTAAATAAAACAATTAAATGCAGAAATTATAATAATAACAGAAAAAACTGGCAGCAAATAAAATGGTTTAATTTTAATTTCATTTAAAATAAATAAATGTTTAATGCCTGTATTTGAGTATCACAAAAATTAAAACAAGAATTTTTGGAAAAAAAAAAAAAAATTGTAGGGCCCTATTGTTCAAAATGTTGAAATTGAGATTTTTCGACTTATTTTTTCACTGAAATAAATGTTTTTGTTATTACACAGAGAGTTACATACCGTATTGTTGGTCAACACACCTAGTCCAAAACAAATGTCTGTGAATTTTGATGTGAGTGGACAACAGGGAATGGACTTTTTCTATTCTTGAGGAAGCGTAGTTATGTATTATTGACTTTTCTGGAAAGTGACAGTTTGAAGAAAAATGCCTTGATGGATTTGTTGTCAGCGCCAATAGCCTTGTGGGCAGCGCGCTGACATATAGCGCTGCTGTGCTCCGGGCGTCCCATGTTTGAATCCCGACTCGAGGATCTTTCCCGATCCTGTCCCCCATCTCTCTCCCGCTTCACTTCCTGTCCTTTCTGATCTGTCCTGTCCGTAATTAAGGCAAAATGCCAAAAAAAAAAAAGATGGATTTGCTTTTTTACAAACACCCAGATTTTTGCTGCTCAAGACATTAATTGATGGACTGGAGTGGTATGGATTACTTGTGGCTTATTGTAATGTTTTTATCAGCCGTTTGGACCCTTTCACTGCAGAGAATCCATTGGTGAGCAAATGATACATTTCTCCAAATCTGATGAAAAATGTCATCTACATCTTGGATGACCTGAGTGCATTTTATGGAATTTTAATTTTTGGGTTCATTTTTTGTTTTCTCTTTAGTGCTTTAATGTATTTTAAACTATTACAGCCGTAAAATTACACAATCACTGATTATAATGATCATCACAGCAGCACATGTGAACTTCAGATGGACAGTAAGTGGAGTCGCTGTTGTCACATTCTGATGGAGGTGTTAAAAAGACACCAGTGTTTTGTATTCAGAAGGTCCTGTGCCAAATATTGATCTGACACCAAAAGAAAATGTCAGATTAATGCCATGGCCTGGCAGTCGCTCAGACATTTCATTTTGTTAAGAGTTTCTTGCCTGACTGATTTTCAGTAGCTGGTGACTCTACCGCTGCTGTTTGGTCACAGGTCTCGAGGGATGAGTGACAGAGGATGAAGATTCACTCAACCAAAGTCAGTCCAAATAAACAGTCATTTTGAAGTAGAGCGTTTGCTTGCTCTGCCAACCTCAGCAAACTCCTAAATGTACTAAATCATAATGGCTGTGTTTCAAAATATAATATATACAGGGGTTGGACAATGAAACTGAAACACTCGCCAATATAGTATTGGAGGTTTCATGGCTATATTTGCGCTGTCTGGTGCCCAATCTTCACTTATTGTACATTACACCAGTTAGAGCAGAGTGTAAAGTTTCATTATGTGCACCCAATGGTTCAAACATTGTACCTTGAAGGTAGTGCTCTGTATCAGGATAATAATGCACCAATACACACAGCAAGACTGGTGACAGACTGGTTTAATGAACATGAAAATTAAGTTGAACATCTCCCATGGCCTGCATAGTCACCAGATCTGAATATTATTGAGCCACTTTGGGGTGTTTTGGAGGAGCGAGTCAGGAAACGTTTTCCCACATCAGCATCACATAGTGACCTGGCCACTGTTCTGCAAGAGGAAAATGGCTCAAAATCCCTCTGGCTGCTTTGCAGGACTTGTATTTGTCACTCCCACGATGAAATGATGTTGTATTAGCTGCAAAAGGAGGCCCAATATCATACTAATTGTGATCTAAAACCAGGTGTTTCAGTTTCATTGTCCAACCCCTGTATATATATATATATATATATATATATATATAACAGTTACAGTATATTTAAAATATATTGAGAATATTTGAAAACACAAAATGTTTATGTTCTGTCGATGTTTATTGTACATTTGGGAACCTGGCATTTGTGTTACTCGGGCTGGCGAGAATGGTTATAAGGGGCATTCTAAAGAACTGGTTCAATGTCTTTTCCCACACATTTTGTATGCATGCAAATTATATAATATTCAAGGTACACATTTCTAGTAATTATGCGATTCATTCTCGTATTGTATTTTCAGAAAGGTTTGGAATATTTGTCCTCTCCCCAAATTTGTCACTACTGAAACACAGTAATATATAATTTAATAAGAAGGGTTATATTGACCTATTAAGATTTTGCTTATATCTTCCTTGTTAATATATGTTTTATCTATTTTATTAAAAGGTTTTTAGAAGTAAATCAATAACAATTACAATTTTAACAATATTTCAAGTTTGATTTATAAGATTTGTTTATATTTTGACGATTCACGTTTGACATTAAAAAGTATGTAAATTGTATTGTTTTTATCAAACAATACAATTCGTTACGCTAGATAAGACCCTTCTTTCTCGGCTGGGATCGTTTACAACTGCATTTGGGATCGTTTGCAGCTGCATTTAAACTGCATTTTGGAAGTATGGGGAAAAATGCTGAAATGTTTTCCTCAAAAAACATAATTTCTTTACCACTGAAGAAAGAAAAACATAAACATCTTGGATGATTATATGATTACATTATATGTTTTGGAAGTGGACTTCTTTAAAGTTACACAAGATTTTTCATACTTTTGAAAACATTTACCTCAAAATGATTGGGCCTGTCTACTCATCATGCAGCTATGAGAGAGGGTGACACATGAATATTTTCTGATCATAAATAAAGGGGTGTAGTTAAAATCAGACTCAGCCAATGGACTAAAACATGCACTGTTTCGGTTGTGACATGCAAAATGCGGGACACGTTTGTTTCATAATTTACAAAGAAAATATAAAAAAAAAAAAATCTTGAACTTCACATTTTTTAAAAATCAAAAAGACCTTTTTAAAAACAACAATAGAATAAAAAGCAAAAATTATTTCAATATCATTTTCTTAAGTTGAAATTTAGGGGTTAGTGTTCAGGACAGCCACCTCCCAAATGCAAGTACCCACTAAATGTTGATTTCACATACATACATAAGCTTACTGATATTTTAAATATTATCGTGGGTTTCAATAGATAATAAAAGGATCTTAGTAAACATCAAAGATTTAAATACTTTTTAAATGTGTTTTTTGGTTGTGGGACAGCAGTTTGGACCGATTCTGTAAAATGGCCCATAAACGGATGTCGCTATGGACTAGATGCCAAGTAAACATGTACAAACATCCTCTTTTTCTTTCTATATCCTGCAGATGGCTTCAGCTACAGATAACCGTTATGGACAAAAGGAGTCTTCCGACCAGAACTTTGATTACATGTTCAAAATCCTGATCATCGGGAACAGCAGCGTTGGAAAGACCAGCTTTCTGTTTCGGTATGCAGATGACTCCTTCACGCCAGCATTTGTAAGCACGGTGGGCATCGACTTCAAGGTGAAGACCATCTACAGGAATGACAAGAGGATAAAGCTCCAGATCTGGGTGAGATCATGTTTCCCATAAGCTCATAAGTGGAACACATCTGTGCTAGTTTAAGGCCTTGGTGTGGTAATTGCTTAATGAAGGAAGAATTAAAAGGTCCTTTTTTTTCCAATAATGAATCAATAAAATTTAGATTTTTGCATTCCAACTGTTTTCTTACTGGAAGGTCCATAGTAAGTATGTGTGTGTGTGTATGTATGTATATGTATGTATATATATATATATATATATAATATATATACTTACTATGGACCTTTTTTTTATTAAAACGGTTATTAAACCTTTAGACAAAATACATTTTAAAAATCTAAAACTACAAATGTTTTCTGTTTGGTATCATATTTGACACATCAGGCTTTTATAAACAACTGAGCAAATACTGTATGAAATTTTGTGCATTTGCTAATATTTATATGGCTTAAAAGTCAGATGAAATATTGAAAGCTTGTAATAAAAATCAATGAGATCTTTACAACAATATAATTTTCAGAAAATGCATATAAATATCAGTAGTCACTAGATTTCCTATTAATATGTCTTAGTAAGATGACATTGAAATGCTTAGTTTTGAAATGAGTTCTGTAGTTTTAAAACATATAATGCAATACGGTAGAATGATAACTGTGAGATGCCTGATGATCATATTTGATACTCACATTTTGAGTGATTTTTTTAAAAATGATGTGTGGATAATAAGTTAACCTAAGTTGCTTCAGTCAAGTAAGTGTTCATCTTGAAATAATACTGACAATATAAAAAATAATCTTATGTTTACTTATAGCAGCTTTTTGCATTCTAACTGTTTTCTTACTGGAAGGTCCATAGTAGGTGATCCGTTGAGATTTTACTGGTGTTTAAAGTCACTGAAATTGATTGTCTCATTTCAGCCCTATAGATCTCATCTCAGAAACAGAGCTGTGGCTTAAAGAAGTCCACTTCCAGAAAAAAAACTTACAGATAATGTACTCACCCCCTTATCATCCAAGATTTTCATGTCTTTCTTTCTTCAGTTGTAAAGAAATTATGTCTTTTGAGGAAAACATTTCAGGATTTTTCTCCATATAATGGACTGCTATGGTGCCCCGAGTTTGAACTTCCAAAATGCAGTTTAAATGCGGCTTCAAACGATCCCACATCCGGTTGTAAACGATCCTAGCCGAGGAAGAAGGGTCTTATCTAGTGAAACGATTGGTTATTTTCATTAAAAAAATACAGTGTAAATACTTTTTAATCTCAAACGCTCATCTTGTCTTGATCTGCCTGAACTCTGTGTATTCAAGACAGTTAGGGTATGATGAAAAACTCCAATCGTATTTTCTCCCTCAACTTCAAAAATCATTTCAAAATCATCCTGCATCACTGCAGAAGTACCGACCCAGTCTTTGCAAAGTGAACATGCAAAGATGATCAAACACCCTTAACAAAAACGGTAAAACAGTGATATAGGACGATTTTGAAGTTGAGGGAGAACATGAGATGAGAGTTTTTCGACATACCCTAACTGTCATAAACCGGAAAAAAAACAGAGTTCAGGCAGAGTAAGACAAGATGAGCTTCTGACGTTAAAAAGTATATAAATTGTATTTTTTGTATGAAAATAACCGATTTTTCCTTAGATAAGACCCTTCTTCCTCGGTTTACAACCGCATTTGGGAACGTTTGAAGCCGCATTTAAACTGCATTTTGGAAGTTCAAATTTGGGGCACCATAGAAGTGAGTACGTTATCTGTAAATTTTTGTTCTGGAAGTGGACTTCTCCTTTAATGGACAGGCACCATCATGGACCTGCTGAGTTTAACAGCATTTAAAATGGCAGAAATTAAATACAACTGTGATAGAAATGCCATATACCTCAGTATTTTAAATCAACCAATTAAGCCATTGCGGTTTACATTAACAAAATTATATATATTAACATTATTATTTGAATTGCATATAAAAAAAGGCTAACATAAATAAACTAATAAACAACGTGATGCATATTTGTCAATGAAACAAAAATGAAACGGGTAACATTTCTGTACTATATATATATATATAATAGTACTAGTATGCTGAATGTGTTGGAAGCACACGATAACCAGCTTTATATATTTATTATCAATCATCCGATTATAAATCATTCCATTTGTTTCAATCACATACATTTTAACTAACTGAATATTACTTGTTTCACAGCTAGCCACAAACCAATTTTATGCAGATTCTCAGCTATTTGAATTAATGCATTTTAAAAAATAAATAAATAATTGAATAAAGTCAAATAGTAAATAATAAACATTGCTATGATTTTTGTGCAGAAATAACTGAGAGAGAGATGGTCAGTAGCCAATAGGTTTGGGGAGGTTTGCTGATGCGTTAGACGTGTAACCAATCAGAATCACTTGTAATGTATCAGGACCCCTCCCCCAGTCCCTTGAATTTCCCCTTGAATTGGTGGACAATGACCCTCCCCCACCCCATAGTCCCATGCAGATCCACACACACACACACTCCCACTATCTTTACCATGGATAAAATACAGTGGTGTGCATCATGCAGTATATGGTAAAAAAGACATGAATGTTTGACTATATGCAGAACTGAATACTTGCCATTTATTGAATACTGCATAAAATGTACTGTATATTTTCTACTATATTTTAAAAATAGTATTATGCAATGATAAATGTGTCAGGCAGTACTATGCTACATTGTCACATGACCTCAAGCATGATTCATAGAGTGGCGCCAGTCCAGTTTCATCTTGGAAATATAGGAGGTTGTTTTGCATTTTAACTCTGTAAAGCCTGACATGTTACATACTAGTAAGAAAAAAAATAAATAAATAATATATATATATATATATATATATATATATATATATATATATATATATATATATATATATATAATATATTGAAACTGGTTATTAAGCCAGTATAGACAAAATACATTTTAAAAATCTAAAATTACAAATTACACTGTGTTTTCTGTTTAGTGTCATATTTGATACATCAGGCCTTTATGGCTTATATGTGATATAGGAGAATATGGAGCTCATACTAGAGGAGGAAAAAACTGAGCAAATATTGTATGAAATTTGGTGCATTTGCTAATATTTATATGGCTTAAAAGTGAGATGAAATATTGATAGCTTGTAATATAAATCAATGAGATCTTTATAACAGTATAACTTTCATAAAATGTATATAAATATCAGTTGTCACTCTATATTTCCTATTAATATGTCTTAGTAAGATGACATTGAAATGCTTAGTTTCATGATAAGAGTTGCAATACACTGATAACTGCGAGATGCCTGATAATTATATTTGATACTTACATTTTGAGTGATTTCTTTTTTTTACACTAAGTTGCTTCAGTCTAGTAAGTGTTCATCTTGAAATATTACTAGCAATATAAAAGATCTTATTTTTAACTTAATAAAAATCATTAAAGATTGTCTAAAGATTGGCCTTCTGTATCGAATATGAGAGTAAGCTTTATAGAGTAAACGTATGATCTAATAATATCGCAAGATATGCAAGGAACTGCAACTGATATTGCTTACAGTTCATTCGTCACACTAGAAATGGGAGGTCTATAGTCAAGCGCATTGCACTGTGGTATACAGTATACCATGGAGTGTACTCGTTTGTATTCTGCACTATTTGATGTTTGCATAGCATGGATGCAAAATTGAATTTAAACATAATGGCGCTTGTTTCCCATAATTCTCTGTACAGTTCAGGGACAGAAAACAGAAACTCTACTGTATGCTGGGTTTTGATGAAGACACCATTTTGACCTAATGAAGTCTTTTAGAGGTTACATTTGTGAGGATTTAGTCTGTTGATTTATTACAGTAGGACTGGGCGGATACGTGATGTATTGTGATTCTTGTCTATAGATAAACTCACAGTTCTGACTAATGTTTCTCTCAGAAAATCATTTGTAGTTCAGTCAGCTTGAGTTACTTATATGACTTAAATGTAACCAGGTAGTGAACAAGAGCAAAGAAATGTAAAACATCCACATCAAATACTAAAGGAGTTAGAACGTAGGAAAAACTTTGGTGCGTAAGCTCAAAAAACTAACCTAAGTGTATAGGATTTCTTACTTGGAGGTCAAAAAAGTGCAAAGTGCTCAGTGCAAACTAAAAACTGGTTCTTTCTGTGTTCTTGTAGGATTTGTGAAATAAATCCTGCAAGAACATGAAAGGGTTATTGAATTTTCTTTCTCCTTTTTTAAAAAACTGTAGGTGGTTGTCTTGTTCTTGTTTGGTTTCCTGCATAAGTTCGGCCTCTAATGACTGAAGTGAATGTGTTCATAATTAACAGGCTCATTTCTCTGGTGCAGTGATGCAGAGATTGGCTGCTTATTGTTATACTCGCTCTCAAGTTTCTTGATAGGAGGAGCTACAAACCGAAACCATGGCTAAATCCTGTTTTCCTGGTTATGTGAAAACAAAAGTGCAGGGGGTCATTGAAGGAATATTCAGAAAAGAAAAAAATAACACCTTTACTTGGAAAAACTGCAATACATTGATGAATAGTGATAGTAAAGAGATTTATAATTTTACAAAAGATTCTCTTTCCAACAAATGTTGTAAAATATATGTGCAGCAAATCAGCATATTAGAATGATTTCTAAAAGATCATGTGACACTGAAGACTGGAGTAATAATGCTGCATATCCACAAGAATAAATTACATTTTAAAATAAATTCAAATAGAAGGAGTTCTTTAAAATTTTAATAATATAATAATTAAATAAACGCAGCCTTGGTCAGCATAAGCATCAGCATATTATATAATATGCTATATACATATATACATATAATAGTATATTTTAGCTGTAATAGCTTGATTGATGCTAACAAATAAATGCATGTTCTGTATATTTTAAATGTGAAAGATTGATTTTGCATTTGTACTTCATTTTGTGTATTACTGGCTGTTCCTTCACAGGACACAGCAGGACAGGAACGCTACCGCACCATCACCACGGCCTACTACCGCGGTGCCATGGGCTTCATCCTCATGTACGACATCACCAATGAAGAGTCTTTTGCCGCAGTGCAGGACTGGTGAGTTAACTAAACTTGCATGTTCTACGTGTCTCTGTGTAAATGAGTGGCATAGTTTCATCTATTACACAAACCTTTTATGACGTGACGCTCGTGGTGTTTATAGCATTTGTCTCTCAATGTATAAGACATGAACATGTAAACTTCAGCTCCAGAGCTGCTCTGGGAGTCACTTCACCAGCTTTACACTGTTTCATTTGAGAAAAATTGCTGTCAAACACTCACTGAAACACAGATCTTCACAACAGACTGATAAAAGAAAAGTTTGGTTTAACTTGAAGAAATTATGACAGAAATGTATTACTATTGTATGTTCAAGTGTACTTCTAAAATAAATAATTATAATAATATAGATGCAAGCAGCAGTTAAGGGGCCTTCACTACAGAGGCAAAATGAGGAGCTAGGCATGGCATGGAGCATCAGATCAACTCTTATCAATGATTAATTAAAACCATTTTAAGTTTATTTCACTTTTGACCTATAGGTGGCGCTGTTATCAAATATATGTGGTGTGTTCTGTGTGAGGTGACAATGGCACACACACAGTTTGGTGTCAATATGTTAAAGCTTTGCAGAGATACAAGCTCAGAGTCATTTTGTCATCATGCCTCAACTTTGTAGCGGCGTTATACAAAAACAGTTTTGTCTATCGACACAAAATCCATAACTTTTTGCCAACATGGTCTAAAGATGAATATTTTGAGAGCAGTTTAGTTTCATTACAATAGGCTAATGCAATCAAACGTTATTAGCATTTTTGGAAATTTCATTATTGATGATTAATGAATGGTGTATTACTCTTGACCAATAGGTGATGCTGTTACCAAACTGATGTGGTGTGGTCAGTGTGAGGTGACAATGGCACATACAAAATTTTTTGTAAATATGTCAAAGCTTTGCAGAGATACAGCCTCAGATGTAGTTTGGCATCTTTCCAGCAAATTCGTTGATCCGTTAAGTGAAAACCGTTTCTCATATATCGACAAGAAATCCATAACTTTTTGCTAGCATGGTCTGAAGATGATCCGAGTCAAATTTGGTAAAAATTGGACCACTGGTGTAGGAGGAGTTCGAAAAAGTATGTTTTCAACATAAGTCAAAATGGCATACAGAAAATTCAGCCAGTTATGGCTGATGTTCTCAATTATGGTATCGATGTTCTCAGCATGATTCAAGGAATATATCAACATCAGTCTCATTACGATAGACTAATGAAAACAAAAGTAATTTGCGTTTTTAGAAATTTCACTATACATTTTTTCCACAAGATGGCACTGGCCCAAACTTTTTGAGTACCATCAGGGCATGGTGTTGAAGATGCATACCAAGTTGCGTAATGTTACGTCAGTGCGTTCGTAAATTATAGCATTTTACGACAAAATTGAAAATGACATGGGTGTGGTTCGACTCGGCATGTTCCGCCGAATCTAAAGAGATCAGTTTTGTGATTTTTAGCCAAACCGTTGAGAAGTTATAAGCAAAAATAGCAATTTCTCGGATCTCCTGACCACTAGGTAGCACTGTGCCAAAACACTGCAGGTAGTCTCAGGTCATTCTTGTTATAACACACACCAAGTTTGGTCTCAATACAGCAAACCGTTGCGGAGATATAGCCTCACATCCATTTAAAATTCGTTCGCACGTGATTTGAGAACTAATAAATTTGAATTCAATTTCTTTTTGCCAGCATGGTCTGAAGATTATCTGAGCCAATTTTGGTGAAAATCAAACAAACCGTGTAGGACGAGTTTGAGAAGTTTTTTCAAACTATTAAAAATGGCAAAAAAAACTAAACCTTAAGATTTTTAAATTTTGGTGTTCATTCGACTCGGCATGAGCCAAGGATTCTGAGAAAAAAATATTTTTTATTCTGTTCCTTATGGTTTAAAAGTTATTAGCATAAAAATTTGGACAAGTGGTGGCGCTAGAGAGTTTGAGTTAGAAACTCCAAATTTGCTGTAGTTAATGCTAAAACTGTCCTCTATAAGTGTGCCAATTTTCATAACTTTCCCGCAAGCGGTTCTATGGGCTGCCATAGACTTCCAGAGCGGAAGAAGAAGAATTCTAACGGAATTAGTGCTTGGCCCATGAATATTTTTTTTAAGGGATATCATACAAGCAATATATTTTTTCATCCATGTTTTAATCTGTTTTACTTTTTCAGCCATGTTTGCAGCATTGTGTTTGACAAAAAAAAAAAAAAAAAAAAAGCAATGTTTTGTTATCAGTTCATTGTTACTGTTAATTGTTTCATTTGATTACATTTTAAATTGTTACATTTTATTAAAATGTATAAAATATATAAATATATATATTTATTAAATCATAAAATGCAAGGAAACAAATAAAATGGAAAACAGAATTTATGGAAAAATAAAATGGGGACTCTAAAAGGTACTGCTCTGTGGAGTCTTATTGTGAACAATCAACTTATGCTTACATTATGTTTACATGCATTGTTTTCCTTCCCCATTAATGGTAAATGAATACCATAATAAATATTGATATCGTATGATATGAAAAAAAAACTAATGTGATTAAAGTTAGTTTAACAAGCAAACGTTTAATCAAATCTTCTGCAGGTCCACACAGATTAAGACGTACTCATGGGATAACGCCCAGGTGCTGCTGGTGGGCAATAAGTGTGACATGGAGGATGAGAGGGTGGTGGCGTCTGAGAGGGGACGACAGCTCTCCGAACATCTCGGTAAGTCATGTTTGACAGCTGGCCCAATATATTTGCATATTCACAGCTATAATTTGAAATATATTAACTCATGAGTCTTATATTTAGGGAAAAAACAATTTGCTAATATATTCTGTATTTTCCAGAATATAGGTCATGTTTTTATTCATTATGTTTATTATCTGAAAAGTGCTGTGACTTTTTCTACACTGTATAGAAACGTTTGAAATGTGACTTTAGCTATTTCTAGGTCTGGATAAGTATGGGAAAAAGAAACTAAAAGTATGGAAAATATGTCTTTACAGACTTTTGGCCCTATTCTGTTTTAGTGATCGAACCGATATAGATTTTTTATTTTTTTTTAAATAACCGATACAGATTATTTGCATGTTTATAGGCCTGACAACTGATATGCAGAACTGATATTTATTTACTGTTATTCTGTTTTTGACACAATGATTACAACACCACTGAACTGAACAAACCATTTTATTTATAACAGTCACTCCCTCCTTGCATACAAAACAAAACAACAATAAAAACATTTTATTTATAAAAAGCATCAGCAGCAACACTAATATTAAAGCAGAAGTCCACTTCCAAAACAAAGATTCACATATACTATACTCACCAAGATGTTCATGTCTTTCTTTCTTCAGTTGTAAAGAAATTTTTTTTAAGGAAAACATTTCAGGATTTTTCTCCATATAATGGACTGATATGGTGCCCTGATTTTAAACTTGCAGTTTAAAATGCAGTTTAAATGCGGCTTCAAACGATCCCAAATGCGGTTGTAAACGATCCCAGCCGAGAAAGAAGGGTTTTATCTAGTGTAACGATTGGTTATTTTAATAAAAATAATACAATTTATATACTTTTTAATGCTCGTTTTGTCTTACTCTACCTTGACTGGTTTGTTCCGGTTCATGACAGTTAGGGTATGTCGAAAAACTCCCATCTCATGTTCTCCCTTAACTTCGAAATCATCCTATATCGCTGTTTTATCTTTTTTCGGAAAAGCCCGAAGACTTGAAACAGGTGAACTAATTCCAGTGCAGAACCTAATAGGATGTTGCGCATGCGACTGAATAAATCACTCCCCGAGACGACTCGTTCTTCCTGAGTCACATTAAAGATTTGTTCAAAATGAACGAATCGTTCAAGAACGACCCATCACTAATTCATAGCATCGTGGACGCGCATTTGTGCTTACAAAGTATACAAACTTTTTATATCTGAAAAAGAATGACAGATCGTTTCATTAGATAAGACCCTTCTTAGAGCCCTTTGAAGCCGCATTTAAACTACATTTTGGAAGTTCAAAATCGGGGCACCATTGAAGTCCATTATATGGAGAAAAATCCTGAAATGCTTTCCTCAAAAACCACAAATTATTTACAACTGAAGATAGAAAGACATGAACATCTGTGATGACAAGGGAGTGAGTAAATTATTTGTAAATTGTTGTTCTGGAAGTAGAGTTCTCCTTTAAATCAATATCTCATTTACAAACTCCCCTAAAAATCATTAAAAGCTGTCACTCATCTTAGTTCATCGCAATCTCTCAAAGTTCCAGTATAATCAACAAAGCGCTCTACACTGCACAATGAATCTCTTATTTACACTCTCTCTACACTTTGTTTATGAAAGGATTTATGAGATATGTCTGTGATACATTACTCAACACTGCAAAAACACGTAGAAATCTTTGAAGCTCCCCTCAGCGCAAACACAAATATACTGATCGGTTCAATCACACATGGTGCTCCTAAATATTTTTTTCATAGTCGCAAATGCGACTAAAATGGAAAATGTAGAGCCGTGAGTCTAGGAATAGTATGGAATTTTTTTTACATTTTGAAAAGAATGTGTAAACAGCTCACTGAGTTTTAGAATAAGGCCTCGGTCTCAACTTAGTTTCTTCTTTTATCCTCAGGTTTTGAGTTTTTTGAGGCCAGTGCCAAGGACAACATTAATGTTAAACAAACCTTCGAGCGACTGGTGGACATAATCTGCGAGAAGATGTCAGAGAGCCTGGATGCCGCTGATCCTGCAGTGACGGGAGCCAAACAGGGGCCGCAGCTCACGGAGCAGCCCGCCGCTCCGCACCAGGACTGCGCCTGCTGAAAACCCCACGGCTCTATCTGCACTGCCTTGCACCAACACACAAAAACAACACGTTTAGGTATTTAAAAAGAACAGGAAACATAAAACCCTCTAATTCCCTTACTGCCTCCTCAGGCCTCTAGCTCCTCCCCTTCCTCTCTCAGTACTCATTTTGACATCTCAAACTTTAAAATGGTTTTATTCAGCATGGAACCCATTCCGTTTTAAAAGGAAAGCCATAGCGCTTTTAAAGAGCGAGTTCACCCAAAAATGAAAATTCTCCCTCAATTTGTTTAAAACCCATACAAATTTTATTCATCTGTTGAACACAAAAGACATTTTAAAGAATGTTTAACCAAACAGTTGTTGGTCCTCATTGACTTCCAAAAAATACTATTGAAGTCAATGGGGACCAGAAACAGTTTGGTTTTGTGTTCATCAGAAAAAAAGATTTTTGGTTGAACTATCCCTTTTAGGCCTGAAATGATTTTAAAGACTTGGGCCTAAATTTAAATGTTAGTTTGGCAAAGCACACAGAATCGGTTATCTTTGATAAGTTTTCGCTGCCTACATTTCACTTCATAGTTTAAGATTTTTTCATTCTACTCTTCCATATTCTTAAATTATTTATGAACAAATATAAAAAGAGGAACGAGAGAGATATCTGTATATTTATTCCAAAAAGTGTACATAATAAATACAGTTCAGTATTTAAATAATACAGTTAGAAATGCATATCTAAAATGTTTTGTTATTTTTTTGAAAATGACCAATTCTGACAAATATAAAGAAAGTTAGAGAAGTCAACTTATGCTGTTTTCATGGTAATTCTTTGCAGTGCTCGTCACAAACCTTTCTTGCTTATTTGTATCTGTGACATTGTATCTTGTTCACTGCCTTGCCTCATGTAATTTCAGTCCCGGGACTGAAAGCCAGATATCATACACAAACATTCCTTAATGTAAATTTGCATGAAAGGAAATAAAGCCATTTAGGCAAATAGTGGTAGGATTCCTTTCTCAATGCTTCGTTAGGTCTAGTCAGGTGTATTTCTAGTCCAACTCTGAACTTGATTTGCGGCTATACTGTTGCTTATTTCATCGTAGCAGCAGAGCCATAAGCTTGACCTACTATCGACAATACTCTTACACACTAAAAATTTAGTAAAAGTTACTCAGATTTCCCATAATGACTTTCTAGACTGGCGTGTCCTGTGAACGATTTTATGTGGCTCTGTGTAATACCAGGCCTGCAACTATAATGCAAAAATGCATTAAATGCAAAAAAAGAAGAAAAAAAAAGCCCATGAGTATTAACGTTTACATGTGCAAGATCCTCCCTGATTATTCCTGCATCTTTCCTTTGCTATTCTGTCTTCCTTTAGTGAAAACTTATTGTAAATACATTCGAGTCTTTGGTTTTATGTGTGGACTGTGTTGTATCGATTATGGGCTTTAAAAAAATTCTAGGTGATATTAAGAAAAAAAACTACAAAAAGAGGATATAAAGGATGTTCTTTACCTACTGTCGTGTATGCCTGCTTGTGAATGAATGTGTCACTTTATTACAGAGCAATATTGAAGAAAATACCTTTTCATGTGTTGCGGATTATTTATCATTCTGTTAACATAAACAGAACATTTTTGTAGGATGTAATGGAAATGTGACCGTTTGAGTAAATGGGTTAAATCCTAGTTGAAAAGTACTGTTGTAAACCAAAGCAGGCTGATAGACTGACTGTCACGTCTACTGTGGAGCCTGACTGTATTTATGGCAAATGCTGTTCATTATTTAAAACTGAATATGTTGGGGGGAAAAAAATCATGTAAATGTCAGCAGAGCCATTGCTACATCCGTGAGGCCTGGAATGAGTTGTTTGTGAGTGGGTCCCCTCTCTTTTAGGCCTAATGAGCAGACGATATAGATACAGGACCTTGGTGAGCCCCTTGATATCAGACATGAGAAGATTAACATCACAGCTTACCATAAGGTAACGTTAGCCGCTCCACATTCAGATCAGTTTATCATGACTAAGAGTTTGTTCTCCATTTCCTACATTTTATCTAAAGTTATTTTTATTCATGCTTTTCATTGTGATTTTTTTTTTTTTAATTTAAGTTTTTTTCTGATAATCGAGTGTAATGTACAAGGAAAAAACACTAATATGCAGTAGTAAATGTACTGTACTTACAATAAGGGGTTTGGTGTCAAAGTGTCCAGTGGTGAAATTTACCAAATCAACTGTCTATGTTGTGAAAATGACTGAACTTATAAAAAAAAATAAAAGTTTGTGTTGTTTATTTGAGACTGTGTAGCATCTTGGCCTGTTTTTATTCATTTGTTTAGTCAGCGTCAGCTGTGACGCCATTTTGAATTTAACGCGGATACAAACGAGGCGGCGAAGAAATGTCAGATCACGTCATTTTTACAGCTCAAATTCAGCTTTAAAACCATTTTATGGTGTTTATTTGTATTTTTTATGGATGTCTACTTAAGGTTTCTTCAGCTGAACAAAGAGTATGGTGTTAAACAACACTTATGCCTCATTTTCATTCCCGTCTAAATTAAAAATGGCGCCAGTCTAAGGTATTTTGGCCCGTCGTCTAAAATGAATATCTTCCGATGCTGTTTTATTGCCAAAACTACCACAAGAGGGGACTAAAGACTCCACCATCGCCGTTGACCTAAAAATAGCAGCACTCCCGCTAGGGAATCGTGTTAGGATGAAGGCTGAATCAGCTGTTGTCATGGTAACAATCAGCTACGTAAGATCCATGCCAGGAAACGCCATTGATTGGCTGAGAAAATGCTGACGGTAATCATATTTTTGAAGCTATCCTGTGTATTGGTTTCAGGCCACAGTTAAAAATATAACATGAAACTTACCTTTTAGCCAGTTTCACAATTACATACAGGTTTGAAACAACTTGAAGGTGAGTAAATGATGACAGTTTTAATTTTTGGGTAAACTATACCTTTAATGCAGCAAGCGATTTTTATTTTGACTTTCCAAAGACAGTCTAAATGTATTTACAAGACCTTAGATTTGGAGATCTGTAGATGGGTAAAGACAGACAGCAATTTTGACAAGATTTTATTTATGTTTAATACTTGTTTCCATTTCTTTAGACGTAATAGAGCGCTCAGACACATATTAACAGCAAATGCAATATTTAACAAAAATTGTTTATTCACAAGTGCATTATACACAAGTTACACCATGGTTGTATTTTAAAGCACAAAAACAAAAAACTTAAAACAGCAAATGTGAAAACATGCACCAAAATGTGAGAACAGAAAATAAAAACAATTTGGAGAAAATGGAGGAGCATCTTTACATCAACTTGTCCAAATTAAAATCTTCAAAGAGATCCAGGACGCCCATTTCAAATTAAACTCACTCTTTTTGGCCGATGATCAAACTGAGAAAGTAGATGACAAAAAGTATGAGATTCACATGATTAAAAGTGCTGTTTTTTCATTAAGAGCTTTTACAATAAACAATAATACAATAAAGTGCAAATTGTTAAACAGTTGATATCAAACTGAGGCTTGTAAATACTCAGCCTTATGATGTTAATGTGCTAACATCAAGAGACCTGTAAAGGTGCTCTCGTGTCTAAAGAGAGTAAAACTAACACATAAAATAAGAATTTTTTAATATCTAGTGTTGGTTTTTGACACCTTGTGGTTTTCCAGGCTTTTTGTCTTGTTGCTGTCCACGGCCAGTTCCCTGCATGCCTCTGCCACGGCCACCAAAAACTCCTAAAAAGAAAAACAAGTCTGTCAACTTTGTGTATGCATTACAAAAACTGTGACTGCAACATTTAACCAGTTAAAATAAATTATATAGAAAAACCTATTAATTTGTAACAAAAGCATGCAGCAAAACTGTGTAGTTCATACTTTTATTAAATCAAGATAAATGTGCAATTATGCAAAAGGTTTGTATGCCATGACTATTTTTCATGCAAATTGTTCAAAAGATAATATCCATTAAAAAAAAAAAAAACATTTTAAAACTAGATTAATGATGCAAGGCATCTTAAACGTAAATGGTTTCATGCGTACGTTTTGTTCAGTATTGTCGTTTATGTGTTTGTTAGAGTTTGAATTTAAATACAATACTGTTATACTGCCCATACTACTACTAAATGGGATGTCTACCTCATAAATTGTGCGAAAATGAACGATATCTCATGACAAATTCATACGTATTTTACGAGGTGGCTAATTCGTACGATTTTGTACGACCTCACTCGTATGAATTTGTACATTTTCAGTGATGCGTAGGTTTAGGGCGGGGTTAGGTGTACAAATTTATATGTATTGTGCAACTCGTAAAATGCATACATTTTAGCTAAAATCTTATTAATTTGTACGAGTGAGGTCATACGAATTTGTGCAAGTTAGTCACCTCGTAACATGTATGAATTGCCGTGAGATCAGGCTGGCGAAAATATGAAAAAATATGGTTTTCATCCTTATATGGATCACCAATGGACCTTGGTGGTCATCTAGTGGAAACATTTGGTACTGCGCTCATAAAATATTACCGAAATCGAATTTTATTTTGAGATAACAACCTCAAATTTGGAGCACAGCTTGTTTGAGAGTCAAGAGTTTTTTGAGTGTTGTTATAGTCACTAAACTGTTTTTTACATTTTCATAAACATCTGTAACTTTTTTTTTAAAGTAGTAGTTCACTTCCAGAACAAAAATTTACATATAATGTACTCACCCCCTTGTCATCCAAGATGTTCATGTTTTTCTTAAGTCGTAAAGAAATTATTTTTTTTTTTGAGGAAAACATTTCAGGATTCCTCTCCATGTAATGGACTTCTGTGGTGCCCCTGAGTTTGAACTTCCAAAATGCAGTTTAAAAATGCAGCTTCAAAGGGCTCTAAACGATCCCAGCCGAGGAAGAAGGGTCTTATCTAGCGAAACGATCGGTTATTATCTAAAAAAAATATTACAAGTAAATACTTCTTAACCTAAAACGCTCGTCTTGTCTAGGTTTGCGTGAATTCTGTTTTTCCAGTCGGCTAGGGTATGTCGAAAAACTCCCATCTCATTTTCTCCTCCAACTTCAAAATCGTCCTACATCGCAGAAGTAGTACTGACCCAGTGTTTACAAAGTGAACATGCATAGGAGGTCAAACACCCTTTACAAAAAAAAAAGGTAAAACAGCGATGTAGGATGATTTTGAAGTTGGAGGAGAAAATAAGATATGAGCTTTGAGACATACCCTAACTGTACTGAACCGGAAAAACAGAGTTCACGCAGATTTAGACAGATCAAGCATTTGAGGTTAAAAAGTTATAAATTGTAAATTGTTTTTAGAAAATCAGTGGATCAGTGTTCCTCACCCCTGTTTTAGAGCCCTTTGAAGCTGCATTTAAACTGCATTTTGGAAGTTCAAACTCAGGGCACCATAGAAATCCACTACATGGAGAGAAATCCTGAAATGTTTTCCTCAAAAAAAAAAAAAAAAAACGTAATTTCTTCACGACTGAAGAAAGACATGAACATCTAGGATGACAAGGGGGTGAGTACATTATCCGTAAATTTTTTGTTCTGGAAGTGGACTTGTCCTTTAACTTTTTTCACACTTGAGCAGGGGTGCCCAAACTCGGTCCTGGAGGGCCAGTGTCCTGCAGAGTTTAGCTTCAACTTGCCTCAACACACCTGCTGGGAAGTTTCCAGTATGCCTAAGAGCTTGATTAGCTGGTTCATGCTTGTCTAATCGGGGTTGGATCTAAATTGTGCAGGACACTGGCCCTCCAAGATTGAGTTTGGGCACCCCCACTCTTGACATTTGGAAGATTATTGTTGGCTTTCAAACAAGATCTATGCTCTATATTGTCTATCAGTGTTGGGAAGGTTACTTTGGAAATGTAATAGGTTACAGATTACAAGTTACTGTATTTAAAATGTAATAAGTAGTGTAACTTTTCAGTTACTTTATAAAAGTAATGTAACTTATTACATTCGATTACTTTTTGATTACTTTTCAAAATTTCTCATATTTGCAACGGTTAATCATTTTGAAACATTTGAACCAGGCAGAGTTAACCTTACAGTAGCACTCAACACTTTTACTGTCAGACTTAAAAATACTTTATCACTTGAATTAAGATTATAATAATTAAGGGATGACATACATCTTTATTTTGCGATAACAACTGGCTGGATGTACATTATCTGACTTATTACACAGCTGCTTACCACAAAAGTAAATAATTAGACACGAAACACTGGTCTGAGTTGAAATATTTGAATGCAAAGCTTCCACGAAGAAATCAGTTGCTAGCAAGTGGCAAGTTGACAGAATTAAGAAATTATACACATAATATTGAATTGAGTTTTATAATTTATTAGCTAACCAACTTAACCAACTAACCGACTTAAGTTGCCTGGATGAGTCTGAGTTATTAGCTTTTACCGGGGAATAACACACCTTGGAATGTCATGACTGACCAATCAGAATCAAGCATTCCACAGAGCCGTGTAATAATTTAATTTACAGCACAACCACCACAAATTCAGACTTAACATCTCTTATTTACTATAATTTACTTATTATTCTGAGGCTAAATACAGATTTGAAATCATAAGAAATATTTTAATAGCCATGATACTAGTTTTGAAATCAAAAGTTTGCATAAATATGACAGGAAACACTGGCATCTAACAATGCCTTGCAACAAAACAAAACAAAACAAAACAAATATATCTTAAAAAATAAAGTATATGCATAAACCCAAATAGGAAATAGAACAGTTAAGAATAAGCATGTCATCCCCTGAGAATTATAAAGTTCTATTTGCATTCTGAGCATTTTTTAAATATTGAGCTTCAAAGTTTTTGCATTCCATAGACTTCTGTAGATAGAACCATTTTTATTTTATAAAAAAGGCGCTTTAAAAAAAAGAAACATCACATAATGTAAATAAGTTGTCACTGAATAAGAATATGTGAATAACTCAATTTTGACAAAAATGTCAGATAGAACCTTATCATTCTAAGGGACAACGTGTCCTATTCTGTGTCCTAAACTCCAGAAACATTGGTGTCTCATTTTAGAGCAGTCAATGCAATTTTGGAAAAATCAATTAAATCTGTAAAAAAAATTCAGATGTAACCCCCTTTGTAGTCATTAACATTTTCAAAAGTAACTAATTTAATTACACATTTTTTCTCAGTAACTGTAACTAATTACAGTTACATTTATTTTGTAATTAAATTACGTAATTCCGTTACATGTAACTAGTTACTCCCCAACATTGTTGTCTATGCTCCAAAGCATTGAAGACTTAAGCTTTAAATTAAATTAAATTTAACTATGTAATGTCATTTTCTTTATGCCCCAAAAGTGGGACTGACATTTAACAGGTTAAAAAGATACTTTAAAGAATGTTTGAAGCCAAACAGCTGACGGTAACCATTAACTTTCATAGTATTTTTTCCATACTATAGAAGTCAATGGCTATCGTCAACTGTTTAGTCACCAATGTTCTTCAAAGTATTTTCTTTTGTGTTTAACAGAAGAAAGAAACTCATACAGGTTTGGAACACCTAGAGGGTTAGTAAATAATCAGAGAATTTTATTTTTGAGTTTTAGAATTTTCATTATCCCTTTGGGTTTACCCATAAATGTAAACCTAATCTATTTCTTTTAAAAGAATAGCTCACCCAAAAATGAAAATTCTGTCATCAGTTACTAACCCTCATGTCACTCCAAACCCATAAGACCTTTGTTCATCTTCAGAACACAAATCAAGATATTTTTGATGAAATCCGAGAACTTTCTGACCCTGCATAGACAGCAATGCAACTGACATATTCAAGGCCCAGAAAGGTAGTAAGGACATTGTTAAAATAGACCATGTGACATCAGTGGTTCAACTGGTATGAAGCTATGAATATACTTTTTGTGCACAAAGAAAAACTACTTACTACCTTTCTGGACAACTACGTGGTAGTTGCGTTGCTGTCTATGCAGGGTCAGAAAGTTCTTGGATTTCAGTAAAATTTCTTAATTTGTGTTCTAAAGATGAACGAAGGTCTTACGGATTTGGAACAACATGAGGGTGAGTAATTAATGACAGAATTCTTATATTACTATTTCTTTGAAAAGGGCTCGGAAATGTCTAACCTCTGCCGGCTCCACCGCCTCTTCCAGGTCCGCCTCCTCTGCCTTTTCCCTGTGGCTTGTTCTGCTGCATGCCTCCCCGGCCACGTCCCTTCGATAGCACTTCCTCTTTCACCATATCTATGATCTCATCAGGGATTCGTAAGTATTTAATGGTGCTTCCTCTGATGTAGCATTCCGGCATCCTCCAAAATTTATCTCCATCCTGCAATTCAGAGCAGCCAGAAACAACCACTACATTCCAGCACGGACACAAATGCCATAACCGCTCAATCATGTTTATGCAATCAAAAGCGTAGCAAATTTTCCAAAGAACTTAAGGAAAGGTTTATTTACTCGTGAGGTGCAAATAACTTCTCTCAAGTTGATGTTCATCCAGTTGTCACAGCTGACCAGATGGCCGTTGTACGTCTCACCATTCTTTAACTCCACCAGCTGAAAACAAAAGCAGACTAACTTAAAACACAACATATTAACTGTTGTTTGGTTTATTTATTATATATGCTAGTTAGTCCCTTACAAAAATGTAATGTGGCATTAGAGTTATGGCATCAGAAGGTATTACAGTGTACAACTAACTGCCCTTTTTTAAGTAACCTTGGTTCTTCTTCTCATTTTCACCATATAGGCATTTAACCATCTTTGGATATTTCTCTCCTGATTGTAGCTTTTGTAGTGGAGAAAGCAATAGTATGGATTGAGGACTCTTTTGAAGTTAAAAACATCCTAATGATGGATTTGTTTTTTTACAAACATGATACTTTCAGCTTCACAAAATGTTAATTGATGGACTGGAGTGGTGTGGATTACTTGTGAATTGCTGTGATGTTTTTATTAGCTGTTTGGACTGTCATTCTGACGGCACCCATTCACTGCAGTGGATCCATTGGTGAGCAAGTGATGTAATGCTAAATTTATCCACAGCTGTTCTGTAAACTATTTCTTTAACTGTACACACTGGCTCATACTCACCATCGGATGGTTCTGTGCTGTCTTCAGTAAAGATAACGGAAGCTAGGAGAGAAAAAGACATCAAATGAACCAGTACACGTGGTAATGATATATGTGACCCTGGACCACAAAACCAGTCATTGTAACAGTTGTAAGTATAAGTGTAAAAATAAGTGTAAACTGATATTTGCTGAATAAATAAGCTTTCTGTTGATGTATAGTTTGTTAGGAAAGGCTGAGAACTATTTGAAAATCTGGAATCTGCAAATGTGCAAAAAAAATCTAAATAATGAGAAAAATCACCTTTAAAGTTGTCCAACTGAAGTTCTTAGCAATGCATATTACTAATGAAAAATTAAGTTTTGATATATTTACGGTGGGAAATTTACAAAATATCTTAACAGAACATGATCTTTACTTAATATCCTAATTTTTGGCATAAAAGATCTATCCGATGTATTTTTGGCTATTGCTTACAAATATACCCGTGCAACATAAGACTGATTTTGTGGTCCAGGGACACATAAATGGTGTTAACTGACAGCCTTATTAATGGATAACGCACCACTCAATTTTCAAACATTTCTTAGTGTTGAGTGTAAATTATGTAAACTAAAAATCTTATATTCAGTTATAAAACTGTGTGCATCTATTTGCCTGACATTTCAATATGTTTTGTTGGCATTAGATACCGAAAAGCCAAAATCTGTTGAGTACAAAAGTGCACCGCATGTGTCTAATGATTTATAGCGGCTTTTATTTATTTATTTATATTTTTAAATAATTAGAAAGTAGATTACTAAAACAAGATCCCCAGTCTGCGTCAGCAAAAACCAGTGCGTTTAAATGCGAAACGTTCATAGAACGTAAGTATATTAGCGATGCAGACCGGTAACTTGAGCTATAACTTCTCTAATCAACACAACTGAGCTTCAGTTTAACCAGCCTGCGAGTTTATAATTGTCGCTTACCATGTCAGCTGAGCGGCTGATCAGTCTTTTTAAATTTCGAATAAAGTTTTAATCAGCTAAAGTCTTAAATAACGAAGATTTGTTGTCAATCTTCTGTGCAACACAAGGTGGTTTGCAAAACGTCTACTGTTGTACTTCCAGGTGAAAGCGGAAGTTGTCAAAATAAAAGTCCTCACTTTAACTATGAATGCAGTTTACACATCGTACATCACTTAGGAATACACTCAACATCGCTCATAAAATGTGGTTTATTTTGGAAAATTGATCAGAGATATGATTTTATACATGGGATTATGGCACATTTACGCTATATACACACACACATCTGAATGAACAATATTAACACTTCAAGAATCCACTGCTGTCGTTTTTGCAGTTTTTTTTTGTCTCCTTTCTGGTCTGGTTCTTCCTTTTCCTTCTCATCTTTTCTAGTTCGTTTTTCCGTTTTTCTTCCAAATCTGGATCCTGTGATTGATATAAAACAAGGTTAGGTCAAAAATAGCTCAAATTACATACATTATACATATACATATACATACATATATATATATATATATATATATGGGTCAAAATTATAGATTTTTCTTTTACGCCAAAAATCAATAGGAAATTAAGATCATGTTCTATTAAGATATTTTTTAAATTTCCTTTAATAAATATCTTAAAACTTAATTTTTGATTAGTAATGTGCATTGCTAAAAACTTCATTTTGACAACTTTAAAGGCGATTTTCTCAGCATTTTTATTTTTTTTGCACCGTTAGATTTTAAATTTTCAAATAGCATAACAATTTTCAAATCATAACAAAACATACATCAATGAAAAGCTTATTTATTCTGCTTTCAGATGATGTATAAATCAATTCAATTTACCCTTATGACTGGTTTTGTGTTTCATGGTCACATATATATTTTTCTGATAGTTTATCATTTTTTTCTGAGTGTAATATATTATGTTTACAGCATGCATTTAGAATAAAAGGACTCACTTTTCCCTCCAGAATCATTTGCTTCCTTTTGTTTATCTTCTTTTTCTCATCGAAATCAGTGGATTCCAGTCTCTATAACAGAATTAACAACTGTAAGATTTTGCCAGCATGTTATATATAAAACATATATGAACATTGAAAAGTCTTCTCACAATTTCACACTGTCGTCTTGTTACATTGACTTGTGTGAGGATCTTCAACACCTCTTTTTCTTCAACAGGAAACTCCTTCAGCTTCACTTCTAAACACGCAAAACAGTAATCAACCAAATGTACGCTCACAGCAAGAAATTTCATACAAACTCCAGTACTTCTGAATACTTACGGTGCTTTTATCACAACATAGTATATATTTAGATTTAAAAGTTCTCTCTTTTTAAGCAGAACTTACGGATTTGTTCCTCAACGGCATTGATGAGATGGATGTCATACTGTGTGACTAGTGTGATTGCTACACCATTTCGGCCTGGACAAAGCAAAAAGGACATTATAAAACAGATCAACTAGTTCTGAAGCCTACTAGTAACATTTATGAAGTAAAAATAGGGCTGCATACTTAATCAAAAAATATATATTTTAATAGTAATACTAATATACTGACAAAACTTCTTATTTTACTGTATTGAAAAAAAAAAGAGCTCTAAACTCACCAGCTCGAGCTGTTCGTCCCACTCTGTGGATGTAGATTTTTGGCAAACCTGGTGTGTTGTGATTAATTACAACTTGAACTGTAGGAATATCCAAACCCCTATAGATAAGAACAGCAAATACATGAAAGTAAAGAAAATTAGAAAATGGCAAAAAGATGATGAGCAATGGTGAGATGTGTTGAGAACTGTTTGCTCTATACCTTGCAGCAACATCTGTAGCTATGAGAATTTTAAAGACGCTAGACTTGAACTTTGCAAGGTTGGCAAAACGCTGTCTCTGAAAGTGGAAGAACATAAAGACCATTAGTACAGACATTAGGCACTGAGTGGGAATCAATTTTAACTCTGTAACATGTCACTAACCTGCTTCATCATTGAGTGCAGGGAGATGGTTGGGAAATTGAATTCGCGCAGCATCATTGTGAGTATCTGACAGTTCCTGGAACATTAACAAACATTATACAATTAAAATGGCAATATATGTAATACATTTTTACATATTTATATGAAAAAAGTTGTCTGGATAATCTGGTGGTTTCTTAGCGGCTCAAGTCATAACAGCACACCTCCAAGTTTTGCTTATATTAGATTATGATGCAGTTTCATCCTTTAACCCTCAAAATACATATACATATGTATATATTTTTACAAATATTTGCAAAAGAGTATTTACAAGTATTTACAAGAATTTTGTATAAGAGATATATAACCATTGAAAAAAAAAAAATATATATATATACACATATTGAAAATATATATTGTCTCATATTTATATATATCACATATCGCTCGATATCACACGAGCAGCAAGAGCAATATGACACGAGTGCTGATTTTGTCCCGATCTATCATGAGCTTAAATGTGATTTTATACAACAGTTCAGTAAATAAGAAGTTGATATTGTGTTATATTTTAAACATATTTTAAAAAAATATTTTAAACCCTGTATATTATGTTTTTTTGCTCAATTTTGCAGAGGACATATTACCTTTGAAGCCATAGCAGAATTGTCACACGTCTCAGAGCAACATTGCAGTGTTTAGTTTCTGAATGAATCCGCGTTGCAGCCTAAATGTTTAGTGTAATAAATTTTACGTTGAATCCAATAAAATGTTTCTTTCTAAAGCAACAATTTTTTATTTTTTATTTCTTTTTGTTAATTTATATGCGATTTATCAGATTAATGAATCGCCACATCATGTAATTAGATAATCAGAAAGCAAACATTTATGCAAGTAAAATGAATGCATTTTGTCAAAGGAATTTTATTAAATTCCATTCATTCTAACGGGGTTAATACTGGTATTTGTTAGTTTTTATGTACTTATAAAATGAGTAAAAAAAAAATAAAATAAAAGTATACATTTAAGTATACAAATAAAAGTATACATTTTATAGAGTGATATATTCAAATAACATTTCTTATAAAAATTTTAAATAAATTTGTTTTTTGTTTTTTTAATTATGAGAAGCTACTAATAAGATTATAAGTTAAGTTAAGATGTTAAGTTAAGGTTTTAAAAATATTAAGTTATGACTGCTTTATAAAGCAAAGATTATTTTGGTCTGGAATGCAAAAACCATATACTGATTTTGAAAGCACAATAAGGGTTAATGTAACTCCAAACTCAGTCTGAATAAACATTATAATGGCATTAATGAGAAGAATAATTTTAAAAAAAGTATGTAAAAACTCACACACTTAAATATAACCACATTGTTACGTCAAAATACGACTTTGTCTTAAGTAAAATTTATTAACCCTGTATTGATTTTATTCTGAAACTGAAAACTTACTTGCATGTGTTAGTGAATATTATAATAGACCAATCATCGTGTTCATCCTGGAACGTTTGGATGAGATGGACAAGATAAGCATCTTTGACTTTCTCTGGAGTGAGAATGAATCTCTGATCCAGTTCTTCGACTGTCCGCACTCTGACAGGAAGAAAGAGAGAAATGCGACATAACAATAATATTAGGCCTTTGTTGAAACAAGCTTTAATGTCTAGGATAATAGATACACTACCATTTAAATGTTTTTTTTTAAGTATTTTTTAAAAGAACGTATACTTTTTTTTTTTTTACAGATAATATACAGATAATGTACTCACCCCTTTGTCATCCAAGATGTTTGTGTCTTTCTTTCTTCAGTTGTAAAGAAATGATGTTTTTTAAAGAAAACATTTCAGGATTTTTTCCCATATAGTGGACTGCTATGGTGCCCCGAGTTTGAACTTCCAAAATGCAGTTTAAATGTGGCTTAAAATGATCCCAAATGTGCTTGTAAATGATCCCAGCCGAGGAAGAAGGGTCTTATCTAGCGAAACAATTGATTATTTTCATAAAATTAATACAATTTATATACTTTTTAATGTCAAACGCTCGTCTTGTTTTGCACTGCCTGAGCTGTTTTTTTGTTATTTTTCCAGTTCATGACAGTTAGGGTATACTGAAAAACTTCCATCTCATGTTCTCCCTCAACTTCAAAATCATCCTATATCGCTGTTTTACCTTTTTTGTTAAGGGTGTTTGATTTTCTTTGCATGTTCATTTTGCAAAGACTGGATTGGTACTTCCGCAGTGATGTAGGATGATTTTGAAATGATTTTTGAAGTTGAGGGAGAAAATGCGATTGGAGTTTTTCGACATACCCTAACTGTCTTGAACCATAATACACAGAGTTCAAGGAGAGCAAGGCAAGACGAGCATTTGAGATTAAAAAGTACTTATATTGTATTTTTTTAATGAAAATAACCGATCGTTTCGCTAGATAAGACCCTTCTTCCTTGGCTGGGATCGTTTACAACCGCATTTGGGATCGTTTGAAGGCGCATTTAAACTGCATTTTGGAAGTTCAAACTCGGGGCACCATATCAATCCATTATATGGAGAAAAATCCTGAAAAAAACATTTCCCTCAAAAAACAATTTCTTTACAGCTGAAGAAAGAAAGACATGAACATCTTTGATGACAAGGGGGTGAGTACATTATCTGTACATTTTTGCTCTGGAAGTGGACTTCTCCTTTAATTACATCAAGTTCATATTTATATCATTAAAACAAGCTTAATTGTTATATACCAGTTTTATATGCAAGAGCTGAAATTTCCATTAAGGAAGCAAAATCCTGCACTACATTTCGACACATTCTCGTGACGAACGTGACTTACTCTGATTTGTGCTCCCAGAAGAAGGGCCTGTTCATGGCGATGCTCTGCAGCTGCTGCAGTGTGTCCGTGAGCGTGGCGCTGAACAGCAGCGTCTGACGTTTTGCGGGCACAGCACTGAGAATGACCTCTAGATCTTTAGTGAAATCTGTGCAGCCCTGCTCTAAAAGACGGTCAGCTTCATCCAGGATCTGCCGACAAACACACGATAATTTAATTAAAACTGGTTTAAAACAAAATGTTACAAAAGGCATATGTCAGAATCTTACAAGAAATTGCAGTTTGTTCAGGCTAACTGTGTCAGAGCTTCGGATATGATCAGCAAGCCGTCCTGGTGTGGCCACAACAACATGAGGTTTTTTCGACAACTCCAAGCCCTGAGCGACCATGTCTAATGGAAGAAAAAGAAAAAATAAAGTGTGTCTCCTATTAAATATGCATTCTATAAAAACTGTCTTTGCTTTTATAAATGCATGAGCCCCAACACTGACCAAGTAAGGCTTTGAACATTATCTTACCCATTCCTCCCACGACGATACAGTCCTTTAACCCTAGTGGCTTCCCTAATGCTCTGAACTGTTCTGCGATCTGGTAAGCAAGCTCTCTGGATAGAAAAATAGACAAAAACGTCACTTGAAATATCTATATGCAAATGAAGATTCAAATGTGGCTGTATAAATCATAACATAAAGTAAACCTTGTGGGTGTTAACACCAAGCAGAAAACACCATAAGGGTCCTCTGACAACTTCTGCAGCACTGGAAGAACAAATGCTGCCGTTTTACCACTTCCAGTTTTCGCACAGCCCATGCAATCCCGACCTGTGTGAAAAACAGAGGGGAGAAAACATTTTGTTAACACTTTATAATTGACATTTATTTACTTTTAGTATTTAATTTAGGTTTAAAGGGTCTAAAAAAAGAATTGCTGAAGCATTTTACACAGTCAACTATAAATAAAAGTGAAGACTATCTTGATTTCATGTAATCATTTTTTACATGTTTATAGGTCTATAAAATCCATCATAATATAGATGCATCTGGTATTTACACTAGCAGTCAAATGTTTTTGAACAGTAAGATTTTTAATGTTTTTGAAGAAGTCTCTTCTGCTCAACAAGTCTGCATTTATTTGATCCAAAGTACAGCAAAAACAGCAAAACTTTGAAATATTTTTACTATTTAAAATAACTGCTTTCTATTTGAATATATTTTAAAATGTAATTTATTCCTGAGATTTCAAAGCTGAATTTTTAGCATCATTACTCCAGTCACATGATCCTTCAGAAAGCGTTCTAAAATTTTACTGCTCAAAAAATGTTTGCATATTAGAATGATTTCTGAAAGATCATGTGACACTGAAGACTGGAGTAATAATGCTGAAAATGTAGGTTTGACTGCAGGAATAAATTATATTTTAAAATATATTCAAATAGAAAGCAGATATTTTAAATAGTAAAAATATTTCACAATATTACTGCTTTTGCTGTATTTTGGATCAAATAAATTTAGGCTTGGTGAGCAGAAGAGACATGTTTAAAAACATAGAAAAATCCTTTTGAACTGGTAGTGTACATGTATATTATTCATTTATGAGATTGCTCTGTCTCATAAAAACAATCAACATACAAGTTAGCTTTCGCTGCCAGAAAAACAACAGCCTCATTTCGAAGAAACAACTAATAAATAAATAATAAGAGAAACAGCTTCGTATAAATATAGCGCAATGACATAAATAATTATAATTAATAATATTACATCAATAATAAATACTTTTTACTTTTTTAAAGGCATGCCGTTTGTTTTATTATGCCATATACATGTACTCACGTATCCGGAAAAAGGTGCATAAACGATCTTTGTAAAACCTATTTATCTGATCTTCCATTTTATTAGTTTTACTGTTAAAGCAGATATAGATCTTTACCCTCTAATATGGCAGGAATGCATTTCTCCTGAACTGGGGTCGGTCGGCTGATTCCCATCTGCTTACATTGCTGGATCAACCACTCACACAGGCCGAGAGACTCAAAAGTGGCCATTTTCCACCCGGCTGTTTAAAAACGAAATATCCAAAACAAATTAGCGGAATAATTGTGCTTTGAGTGCCGTTAAACGCCTTTTTAAAGTTGAGAACACGATTCCTCGTGTCAATATGTGACGGCCGCGTGAATTAGGCGTCATGTGATGACGTACGGGAAAGAGAAAGACCACGCCCCTTGTGGTCAAGAACGGCGAAATTAGCGACAGAGGTTATGTATAATACTGTAGCCAACCATTCAGACTACCTCATTTCCCCATAAAAATATGTTTAGATTATTATAAGTGCATTACTTTGATTATTTGTGTCGCTGACGTAATGCGACGGAGCTCGTGAGTGGTGTACCCGTGAGCGCGCGGCAGCAACCGCGGGGTCGCGCAAAGGTTGAGAGGCGCGCGCAGGTAAACTGAACTCTGTCAGCAGCACCTGGACTGTCCTCGAGCACAGGCCGTGCAATATTGATGAGGTAGAAATCTTTACTTTCCTTTTTAATGTTCTCGTTGTCTCGTAGCAGTCTATGCACTTGAAACTGTAAGTATGAAATGGGTTGTTTGTTTATGTCCTTGCCGTGTCTTGTATTTCATATTTGAATAAGATTGAGCATGGTTAGCGGTAATTTGGGCTTCTACACATGATGACCTTCCTCATCCTCATCCTCGCTGAGCATGGCGGAGTCAGATGGTGTGGAGTTCTGTGCGAATCGAGCTCAAAGCAGGTAGGCATGCACGTAGCATCATATGTTGCAGACGAGGCGTTTGATGCACGCATAGGGAGAGGTTATTCCAAAATGCAACAGGGTTAAATGCTAATATTAGGAGAAAAGAAGAAAACATTATGTAGTCTTTCCTTCTGCAGTCTCATTGTTAAAAATGCACTCAGCAATGATGTGGTAAAGTTTTACACCTAAAGAAATTAAAAGCACTTCTAAAAAATATCATTATAATGAATAACCCCAATATTAGATGAAGGCTCTAGATTACTGTTCTAGAAAATGTTATTTTGTTCTGCATATAGAGGAGGGTCTTACTATAATGGGCACTACCGTGTTCACATAACCAGCTGTGTAGCAATGCCATTTTATCTGTACCATATTGGTAATTGACCAGTTACAGTTTTTTACGTTTATTGATATCGAATAGTCAAAGTCAAAGTCTGCTTTATTGTCATTTCTGCTATATGTACAGCATATACATACAAAGAATTGAAACTGCGCTACTCTCAGACCCTTGGTGCGTACAGATAACACTAGACACTAACAGTAAGATGTAAAAATACAGATAAATACAGATTACATATATATAAAAATACAGCAATACAAATATACAAAGAAGAACATGTAAAAAAAAGATAGATAAAGTAGTATAAGGCACATGGCAGATAGAGTGCAAAGGAGATGGAGTGCAAAATTAATGTTTTAATTAATTTTGCGTTTATTTACGTTTAGATTGTGTTACGTATGTTTAATTTTTAAAACTCATTTAAAATTAATCTTTGAAAAAGAAAAAAGAAAAATTAAAATAATAATAAAAAATAATAAATAAAAACACTGTTTAATGTAGTATCCATTATTCATACTGAATATCATAATGTTGTGATGTCAAACATGACTGATATTTGTTGCATAACCAGATTTACTAACAGCGCAAACCCTCTCTTGATGTTAAAAACTAGACAAGATTTACTAAAGACATGCCGTGAAAAATTAGCCATGAAAAGGTGTGGATGGTTATTTTTGCAACTGAACTTATTGCAAATGCATTTGTAAGAGTTTCTCTTTTAGACAAAATGTATGGGAACTTTCCACTCTCATCACAGCTTTTATGGAATCACAGTCTCTAATTTGCCCTGTTTGGTAAATCTGGCCCTTAATGCTTTCTTTTTAATTTATTTTGACAAAATTATATAGAACTTTAATTATAATGTTATCAGTCATAATATAATAACATAACCTATAGCATAGTCAACAGTTATAGTATAGATCAGCATGCGTGTAGGGCTGTCACTAACAATTATTTATGGTAATTGAGTAATTAGTCAATTATTCTGACGATTAGTAGTCAGATAATTATAATACTTTTTTTTTGTGATTAAAAAAAACAATAGCGAACAATAGCCTTTAAAATTACTTAAATTACTTAAATTACATGTACAATAGCAGTGAGTTAATAATAATTAGTTCAAGTATCAAAAGCAAGTAATCATGTGGTTTTATTGAACAAAACTGTTGCATAAAGTATTATAAGCAATAGAGCTAATGTACATTACGCATTATAACAAATGATGCAGATGGCGCCAACGGCCTGACAATTGTTTTTACTCTTTACTGTGTGATCTAATCCTTGTTTAATAAAGACTAATCAACATTGAATTCACATTAATATTTGGCCATTTCTTTAAGACAGAAATGCTGCAGCCATGGTCATTTTTTGAATATGTGGACATCAAAACGTGTAAATTCAGAGTGAGGGTTTGAGCTTGATATCACAATTAACAGTTAGTATATTGAGAAAGATATTGATGTATTCTCCTTTGTTTGTGTAGGTTTATAAATGATTTACCTTAGAAATCTGATGAAACCCAAACTCACAGCAAAATGCAAAGACAGATTTTAAAACACTCCACACATGTAAATGATAATAATAAATAAATGTCTGTTTGTGTGGAGCAGCATTTACTGTGAACAAAGCTGCTCTGAGACGCATGTACTTAACCTACACGCATGAAAATAAAGTGCGTATAATAAACCTGCATTGCATATATTTATTTAATTGAATCGTAGCATTTGTGAATTCACAATTGTATTATGGTAATGATTTTTAAATGGGTTTAATATATAACGCAGCCTTGGAAAATGGTCTAATAATGCATTTAAAGGATTTTTGTCCTTGGAATGCGCCACTTTCGGTATTCAACATGGGCAAATTGTGTTCAAGGATTTTTTTAAATCGGGTACTCAAATTGAATCGATGAATCGTGACAGCCTTACATGCGTGTATGATCCATGATCCACCACCACACAGTTGAAGCAGAGTGAGTATGAGATGAAAAAAAAATACAATTTTAAAATAATCAATCCCTGTTGGAGCAACCTGCAAAACATGCTACAGGTCAAGAATAAATACTGCAACATACAGTCACAGCCGCTGCACTGTGAAATGCCACTGTTAGTATAAGATCCAGCTAAATGTACACAGAAATGTACTAAGTGCACCTTTAAAAAAATGTTTAGAATAAGAACCTTTTTACCCTCTCATTCTTCCTGCTGTCTGGTAGACTTCAGGGCCCAAAAAGCATTTTTAACATGTCAGTGCAGGGCTTGACGCTTAGTTTTTTCCCAAGAAGCACATATGCTCCTAGACAAAAAAAAAAATATATAGGAGTGCATAAAAAAAACTTTAGAGGTGCAATGAGAATTGATGAAAGAAGGTGACATTACACTGTTTGTGAAACATTTACAATATAAACACCATAAAGTAAACATTGTTTAGTATCTAGTGATGATTTATAATGTTAATCTATTTGCACAGCGACTGTGAAACCATAAGCCTGTGACTTTGAACATTGCTTACATTTATTTATTGAAATAATCTCCTTTTAAAGTTTAATAATCACATTAGGCTGCATGGCGATACTTGTTTTTCCTTCCCAAAATATAAAACCTCTTTAAAAGGTCATTTAAAATATTTACAATTTTTCTTACAAATTTAAATGTAATAAAACTGATTATGAGATTATGACAGCACGTAACAAAATTTGAATTTGACAACATTATTTAAACGTTTTTCATAAAAACTGTCATGCTAGCATTTCTGACATGCTAGCATTTTGATTATACTGAATATATATTTTAGAAAGATATAGTTTTAATGGGTCCAAATTGATCCAAAAGAGAAAAAAATGTACTATGTAGGAGAAGTCACTTTTCTGAAAAGTACATGGCTACTTTTTATTACAAGATTAGATGAATCGTCTAAATTAAGGCAGATAATAATTTCTTTAGCTAAAAAAGTAACATTATAATGTGTATATGTAACATTGCACTCGGACCCCAAATATTGAAGTGTACATAAACTGTCTCAAAAGAATGTGAGAGGTATTTAACATGCTATTGTTTAACTTTTGTTTAACTTATGCACTGTCATCATAAGAACCATTTAGGTTGGTAATTGTTTGGGTCACTTGTTGCTTGGTATTGGTGAGGCTTATGGATTCTGTGTCCAAATGGCTCTTTATCCATTTTGTTGAATAATTTAAAAGTAGGTGCCATTACAGGGATCATGTTGATGCGCTGGTTTAGCAGCCGAGACCTATTGGTGGAGCAGCAGACGCATCAAGCCACTTGTGAACTTGTGAATTTCTATTGACTGTGTAGCCAAAGACAATGATCAGGGAGTGGTGAGAGATACGATTCCTCGTAAACCGATTCTCTCTTTTTTTCCAGCATGGCTAACAACAAGAATAGCACCCTCCGTTGTACTTTCTCGGCCCCCAGCCACAGCAACACTCTCCTGAGGGGACTGTCTGCGTTGCGCGATCAGGGTCAGTTGCTGGATGTGGTTCTGGCCATTGACAACGAGCGCTTTGAGGTTCACAAAGCGGTTTTGGCCTCCTGCAGTGACTACTTCAGGTGAGACGTTAAACTGTTTGTTAGCACCAGCCAACTGAGCTGTAAATGGTGGGATTAATAAAATAAGTTACAAGGGTAATCCTTGTTCTTATTGAAGTCCAAATGACAACTTTACTTTACTACTGTGTATATAGACTTAAAAGCATACTTCATCCAAAAATGAAAACTGGATGTTCCAAACCTGTGTGATGTACTTTCTTCTGTTGAACACAAAAGAAGATATTTTGAAGAATGTGGGTTGCTGGTAGCCATAGTATGAAAAAAGAAATACTATGGAAATCTGTGGCTACCAGGAAATATTTGGTTACCTACATTCTTCAAATGATATTATTTTGTGTTCAACAAAAGGAAGACATTTATACATGTTTGGAGCAACATTAGGGTGATTTAAAATTTTTTCGACTATGCCTTTAAAGTCTTAGAAAATCACTCTTTAAAAACAGTAAGCACTTAAACAGACGGAGATTGTACTTAAAAATAGACAAACACGTCTTCTGTGAGCAACTCCCTTGTCAAGTTTGTTACAGTTCAAGGCTTAGAACTCTTTATGAGCCCGTTTCACAGAACTGTGATGACACGTTTCAATGGTCATCAGCATCGTAAACCCTCAGATTTTTTTTTTTATATTTTGATTTTTTTTTCATTTTTAAATTGTATGGGCATTTATAACGCTATACTTTGTATTAGATGCGAGGGTGCTTCTAATGGAGTGTCTATGGGTGAGACACCGTTTTTTTTTACACCATTTTCTCTTCTGACTGCTGTTATCAATATCTCTCAATTTTTTCCTTTTTTTTTTTAAAAAAGTCGTGAAAACACTATTGTGGAATTTTCCCATTTGCTATTTGAACAAATGGGAATGCAAAAAATATATTTGTGGTGCTCTCCCATTCACTGCTCTCGAAGTTAACCCAACTATGATGACTGTGTCCCTACATGGAAAAATATTTCCAGAATCAGAGCTGCTGCTAAAAAAGTGAGCGGTCAGTGTTGCACTAGTTGACCCAAAAATGAAAATTCTGTCATTACCTACTCACTCTTATGTCGTTCCAAAGCTGTAAGACCTTTGTTCATCTTCAGAACAGAAATTAAGATATTTTTGATGAGTTCATGAGCTTTCTGACCCTGCATAGACAGCAACACAACTGACACATTCAAAGCCCAGAAAGGTAGGACATCATTAAAATAGTCCATGTGACATCAGTGGTTCAACCTGGTTCAACGAGAATAGTTTTAAGCGCAAAGAAAACAAAAATAGCGACTTTTTTCAACACATTCTTCTCTTCCATGTCATTAACGCATGTTCATGAGTGTATCACGACACACTCGTGTGGTGCTCCTGACGCAGGAGCCGGCGTTGTGACGTAGATCCGGGATTCGCTGCGCCATGTTTACAAGCAGAGGAAGACACGCCATTCATAAAACGCTCCACAGATCTGGTCTTTTGACCATATCCAATTTTTTTTTTGGCCTGCCTGTTTACAAGCACTTTAGACACGACTGGTATCCGATATCTGTCTTTATATTCATTTTTGCCCAGGATGATTGTCAGTGATCACTTTACTATGTACATGGTAGACCCTCAGGTTTTGAATGGCCATACTATTAAAATTATTTATATACAGGTGCATCTCAAAAAATTAGAATATTGTGAAGGTTATTTTTAGTGAAACTTTCATATATTCTAGATTTATTACATGTAAAGTAAAACATTTCAAACTTTTTTTTGGTTTAATTTTGAATATTGGATCTCAAAATATTAGAATATTTTCTAAGAAAAAAAAAGGATTTGCAGAAAAAGTTCAAGTTCTTTAAAGTATGTTCATTTTTGCACTCAATACTTGCAGTCTGTAGCACAAATTACAGCAAATGACTTGCTCCTAGCACAAATTACAGCATCAGTGAGGTGTGGCATGGAAGTGATCAGTCTGTGGCACTGTTGAGGCACTATTGAGCCTTCAGCTTGTCTGTGTAGTGTTGGATCAACTGTTTCATCTTTCTCTTGAAAATATCCCATAGATTGGCATGTTGGCTGGCCAATCAAGCACAGTAATATCATGGTCAGCAAGCCACTTGAAAGTGGTTTTGGCACTGTGGGCAGGTGCTAAAGTCGTGCTGGAAAAAGAAATCAGCATAACCTGTGTTTCCATTACCCTTCAAGTTGCACAAATTGAAATTACGAATTGAAAAAACACCTAATGGAAACGTGTACATTTTGCAAAAACTCCCATATATTGCAAAAAAGTTTTACACTCGCATGAGGTGGTTTTTCAGGCAATTCGACAAAAGAGTATTTTGCAAAACTGCAATGGAAATGACTTTTCCACATTTACAGGTCACATGGCATATGTAAAAAGTCATATAATCATTCTTCAATGTACTATAAACTCCAAGAAACACTTCATACATAGCCGCTCTCAAGTGTAAGGGGCTTTCCCTCCCATTAATGTTTAGTCTATGTACACTTCACACATCTGCAGCATATAACAGCTCCGACACAGCCACCAGAGCTGATGTTATGTTTATACCAGCAGCGCCGCATAGGTTTCTGAAGCAGCTCTCCGCGCTGCTTCTGTAAAGATACACGGATACGCCTCTTTCGATTAATTAAAGCCAAAATCTGTCAAAATCCCATCGAAATCCTTTGCCATATCTTGTCACGAGAGGAACAAATTCCGTTTTAGTTGCATAACATTGACTAATGGAAACGCTGTCATTTCGCAATACTTTTTTATCGCCATTTATAAAATATCGCCAAAGTTTCGCGCAAATCTGTAATGGAAACGTGCCTACTGTCTTCAGAAACTTCACAGTGGACTTCCAGCACCTTGAATTATGTGCCTATCCAGTTTTCTTCCAGACTCTAGGACTATGCTTTGCAATATGAAAATGCAATATTTACTTTTATCTGAAAGAAAGACTTTGGACCACTGAGCAACAGTCCAGTTATTTTTCTCCTTAGCCCAGGTAAGATGCTTCTGACATTGTTTCTGTTTCAAAAGTGGCTTGGTAGCCCTTTTCCTGGAGTACACAAAAAGTACTCTCGTAGCTTCACAGCGTTACGGTTGAACCACTGCTGTCACATGGACTATTTTATCAATGTTCCTTCTACCTTACTGGGCCTTCAACATAGTAGTTGCGTTGCTGTTTATGGAGGGTCAGAAAGCTCTTGGATTTCATCAAAAATATCTTAATTTGAGTTCCAAAGATGAACGAAGGTCTTACGGGTTTGGAACAACATCAGGGTGAGTAATTAATGATAGAATTTTCTTTTTTGGGTGAACTAACCCTTTAAAATAATGGAGGTCTTTCTTTCTGCACCACATACTTGAACAAAGGTGTCTTCTTCTTCTTGATCCATACAGAGCCATGTTTACTGGAGGAATGAAGGAGTCAAACCAGAACACCATCGAGCTAAAAGGTCTCTCAGCCAGAGGACTGAAGCACATTATAGATTTTGCCTACAGTTCCGAAGTAACTCTGGACTTGGACTGCATTCAGGATGTTCTTGGTGCAGCCGTCTTCCTGCAGATGGTGCCTGTGGTGGAGCTTTGTGAGGAGTTCCTGAAATCAGCCATGAGTGTTGAGACTTGTCTTAACATCGGTCAGATGGCCACCACTTTCAGCCTGTCGTCCCTTAAACAGTCGGTCGACGCATTCACGTTCCGTCACTTCCTGCAAATCGCTCAGGAGGACGACTTCCTTCACATTCCAAAGGAACGACTGGTGTTCTTCCTTCAGAGCAACAAGTTGAAGAACTGTAGTGAGATCGACTTATTCCATGCGGCAATCCGCTGGCTGCAGCATGACGTGTCCAGGCGAGCTTCGGCCAGTGAAGTGCTCTGCCACGTGCGATTCCCGCTAATGCGGTCTTCTGAACTCGTGGACAGCGTTCAAACCGTCGACATCATGGTGGAGGACGTGCAATGCCGACACTTTCTCCTAGAGGCCTTTAATTATCAAATCCTTCCATTCCGACAGCATGAAATGCAGTCGCCGCGAACTTCCATTCGCTCCGACGTCACCTCGCTAATTACGTTTGGTGGAACGCCCTACACCGACAATGATCGGACAGTCAGCAGCAAAGTTTACTATCTGCCCGACGTCACGGCGCGACAGTTCAAAGAGTTGACCGAAATGGAGATGGGATGCAGCCATGCATGTGTGTCAGTTCTTGATAATTTTGTGTACGTCGTGGGTGGACAGCATTTACAGTACCGCAGCGGAGAGGGCGCAGTTGACATCTGCTTCCGCTACGACCCCCATCTGAACCAGTGGCTTCGTATCCAACCCATGCAAGAAAGCCGGATCCAGTTTCAGCTCAACGTGCTGCATGGACAACTTTACGCTACTGGAGGACGCAACCGGTCTGGCAGCTTGTCCTCTGTAGAATGCTATTGTCCAAGGAAAAATGAATGGACTTACGTGGATTCCCTCAAGAGGAGGATCTGGGGTCACGCCGGAGCAACGTGCGGGGACAAACTCTACGTCTCTGGAGGTTACGGAGTGTCTGTAGAGGATAAGAAGACTCTCCATTGCTACGATCCAGCCTCGGATCAGTGGGACTTCAAGTGTCCCATGAACGAGCCAAGAGTCCTGCATGCTATGATCAGCGTAAACAACCGTATTTATGCTCTCGGTGGTAGAATGGACCATGTTGACCGCTGCTTTGATGTTTTGGCTGTAGAATACTATGTGCAAGAGACCGACCAATGGACAACAGTCAGTCCAATGCGTGCCGGTCAGTCAGAAGCTGGATGCTGCCTGCTGGATAAAAAGATATATATAGTTGGAGGATATAACTGGCACCTCAATAATGTCACAAGTATTGTGCAAGTTTATAACACAGAGACCGATGAGTGGGAAAGAGATCTTCATTTTCCAGAATCTTTTGCAGGAATAGCTTGTACACCTATTATACTTCCCCAAACAACCACCCAGCGCTAAGCACATTTGCTGTTTTAGGCTTAAGTTTGAGTGTCCACCGGGACAGCAGTAAAAGTAATGGTATCAGTGGCTTTCTCTCATTGAAAAGGTATCATCAAGGCTTGTTCACATTGGTGTGAGTGAACAATAAGAAAGCACAAAGTTTCTTGAGGTTTTTGAGAATGTGAAGCAACTTTCTACACACTTCTCAAGCAGTAATGTTGTCTTTGGCCCTTTGTGTAGATTCCATTGTTTTGAGAGTTTTCTGTGGGGTTTGCACTGACCAACAGCATTGGGGCATTGTCATCTCGTCTTCATCTATGTGAATATCTAACATGCATTCACAATACATTCACAATACATCCTAAACTTCTACAAGTATTGTGCAAGTTTATAAATCTGAGACAGATGAGTGGGAAAGAGATCTCCATTTTCCAGAATCCTTTGCAGGAATAGCGTGTATTATACTTGCACAAACAACCACTCAGCGCTAAGCACAAGTTGTCTTATGTTTGCTTCTTTAGGCTTAGGTTTTTGAGAATGTGAAACATATTTCTACACAATTCTCAAGCAGTAATGTTGTCTTTGGCGCTTCTTGTAGATTGCCCTGTTTCATAATAATGAGGGTTTTGTACAAGCATTTGCATTGATGACAGTCTTGAATGGGCCAGTAACACTAGAGCAATGTCATCATAACTTTATGAAGGATTTATGGCCTGCTCTTATTGGTGTGTTTAGACACAAAAGCAAAAACACAAGCACAAGTAGTGCTGTCAAACGATTAATCGCATCCCAAATAAAAGTTTTTGTTTACATAACGTATGTGTGTGTACTCTGTATATTTATGTATATATAAATAAATAAACACACATACAGTATATATTTTGAAATATTTGCATGTATATTTTTTAGGGCTGTCAGATGATTAATCGCATACAAAATAAAAGTTTGATAATATATGTGTGTGTACTGTGTGTAAATCTTCTGTGTATATTAATACACACCAATTAATGTATATATTTTAGAGACATGTTATTTATGTACCAAATATTTTTATCTATATGTAATATAAATTATATCAAAATTATAATAAATACATATACTTGTAAATTTATATATACATCAAAATTACACACACATAAGGCAAACTCAAACTTTTATTTTGTATGCGATTAATTGCGATTAATCGTTTGACAGCCCTAATATTTTTATATTCATATAATTGCTATTATATATAAATATTTTTAATATATCAACATAACACATTTTTCTTAAATGTATACATGCGTGTGTGTGTATTAATATATGCATAATAAATATACACAGTACTTACACATATATTACGTAAACAAAAACTTATTTTGGATGCGATTAATCACGATTAATCGGTTGACAGCACTACTCACAAGCAGTTTTTACAATAAAACTTTATCCAAATTTCTTTCAAATAAGGATAGCTGAATGAATTGGTTGACATCTGGAAGTGGTGGTAGAACATTGCAGCATGATATTTTGAATTTGATCCGCTAGCTACAATTTGAATAACATTGTCCTCTTTGCCAGCACTTCCTGAAGTGTGTCTAGGTTTAATATATTGAACCTGTTTTCCTAATTAGCACGTTGAAAACATGAAACGTCTTCTCAGGAAGTAAAGCTGACTTTTGCTCTTCTTATAGATTAATATAAAACAGTTGGTCTGATCTATATGTTGCACTTTTCTGGCAAATTCATGTTTGTTTTGTGATAATTTGTAAGAACAACATACAACACTAGCAAGATTTCTTGGCAGGTGTATTAATATTAATATATGTTGTGTTGCTGTATTAACCTTGTTTGTGACAAGTACCTGATATTAGTTCTCCTTTATCAAAACTCTCGTTTTTGGATGGTTTTGTATTAAAAATTGGCTAATTATTTCAGGAAGCAGTGGAGGTAAAGTTCTCATGACTCAAATTTGTCCTTTTAAACATTCAGGGGACATTTATAAAAATGGATACCTCATTATGAGATTTCTTCTTTCTTTTTCTTTTTTTTCCCTGGAAGGACTTTAATCTCATTGCTATAGCCATTGTATATTCCATTACATTTAACTATATTTTTAACCTACCAACAGTTTTGATTTTTTTTTTCCACAAACTGAGCAAGCACATTTCATTATGCACTTTAATATTCAGTGAACCTTTAAAAAGGTGAGTGTGTTTTTTTTTTCTGAACATGTAATTTACACAGTGTATACAGTATTACACAGTATAGTGCGGACTGGATCATATACATGTACTATGGCACAAACTGGCATTTTTCTTTTTTTCTTATGGCATGTATTACTTTTTTAAGAATATGAATGTGTAAATTGTGCATTAATAATATGATTCGTTCAGTGGTTTATTATAACGTGTCAGTGTTTTTTAGATTTCTTTAATGTGTTAGAAACATTTGGTTTTTTCCAACAACACAGTTACATTTTGTTTATTTATGTAGATAGGATAGGTAATTTACCATGATTACAGCGGTAATGACTGTCATCCTTAGCTCAGGACTCATTTATATACTGATGTAAGATGGAAACATAAGACGTTTGAGTAAGTCAGCTGGGTCTTATGAACAAATGGCCTTTAATCTTGTACTTCTGTCACAGATCAGCCTTAATCAACCTGTTAAAAGCACTTAAAGTGCCGTTTGGTTCTATGTAAACGTAACCATTTCCTAAAGTTTGGAATTTCAACACAGGCTTTTACAATTCTTTTTTTTTTTTTCATTGATGTCGATTATTCATTTCAAGAAAGTTGTATAAGTGCATTTATGAATGTCTGAAATTTATAGCATGTGGTTGGATCCAAAAAAAAAATTTTTTTTGACGAATCCTGTTCTAATTTTGATGTTTAAATTTAAATGTTACATTTTTAAATGGTATAATTACTAAATAACACTTAATGTATTTGTATTGGTAGCACTTTTTGCAGTTATCCTTTTATACATTTGTCTTCCATGTGCAAAATTACATTTGTGTTCTTGTTTTATCCATCTGCTATGTTTTGTCTGTTACAGTGTGGACTAAATAAAAACACAAACAAATGTATTGTTCTCATTTTTTTCAATGATGTACTATACCATTATAAAAAAGACGTTTTCCTTGCAGCAAGAGTGTATCTTACCATTTATGATGCGCTATTGTTTTTTGCTGTGTTCAAAACAACTTTATAGATGCATACCGTATTTTTTACTGCAGTGTAAAACAAAGAAGAAATTGGGATTTAGTGGTATTTAGAAACAAAATCTGTTTTGCGATATTTACCTAACATTTACAATAACCATTGATCTGTAATATATAAATGCACAATTTGTAAATTCATTATTTTTTTTCTGAGCCCATTAGCAGATATTTATTCATTTTTAATCATACACCCACTTCAAACTCACTTCACTTTGATTCATATATATATATATATATATATATATATATATATATATATATATAGGTCCTAAAACAAAACAATACCCGTTCTTGTCTTAGGACAACTTTGATTACATTTTTTGATCCGCTTCAAATGTTGACTACTATATATATATATATATGTATATATATATATATATATATAAATTGTATAAATTACATACAGGCATTTAAAAAACAGCCCAAACTTTTTTAGTGTACAAAAGTGTTACCGCCCCAGTAACAGATTTTGTACCTTTTTTGAGTACATGGAAAAAAAAACACTGAAATGAAACATGAATGAACTATAATAACAATATTTTAATATATACTTAACATATTTTAATGAAGAATAATAAATCTATAAAGGTAACACTTTACAATAAGGTACATTAGTTAACATCAGTTAACTAGTTAACATGAACCAAGAATGAACAATACTTCTACAGCATTTATTAATCTTAATGTTAATTTTAGCATCTACTAATGCATTAATACAATCAACAGTTGTGCTTGTTAACATTAGTTAATGCTGTCAATTAACACGAACTAACAATGAACATTTTCATTAACACAGATTAATAAATACTGTAATGAACGGTCATTGTTTGTTCGTGTTAGCTGATACATTAACATTAATGGAACCTTATTGTAAGTGTTACCAATCTAAATATAAATGTTAAGTTTAGTTTTAAATATTTAAGTTTTCATTTTAACACCATTTTCCTTCGTATGGAGAAACATTCATTTTATAAAAATGCCTTTTTAAAATATTATTAAATATATATCTTTATTTTACATTACAATAGTTTTCAAAGCACAAATAGAATGTATAATCTTCTATCAAGACGTGACACACGAAGACGTTTCATTCAGCTAGTGAAGGTGGGTGTGTTTGTTTGTTTTATCAATCAGGTGCTCCTCCGGTTCGACCGTCACTGGACTCCAATGCCCACAACTCTTCCAGTGATGACGCCGCCGCAGCAGCGCACAACGCGTCTCACGCAACGCTCTGTGTTTTGGAGAAGAACGGAAGATGGCGACCTCAAACAATCCGCGAAAATTCAGCGAGAAAATCGCCCTGCACAACCAGAAGCAGGCGGAGGAGACCGCGGCGTTTGAGGAGGTCATGAAAGACCTGAGCATCACGCGAGCTGCACGGGTACGTGTGTCAGATACGGGTACGTGTGTCGCGGCTAAACGCGCCGCGGAGCACCGCTGCTATGTAGGATATAGCCTGTATTTGATTTAAGAGATCTTTTGTCGCCCGAGAGCCGTGACAAATCGGTGAAGGACGATAATGATGTCCCGGTGGTTGAGCGTGACGGGAGGCCGATCGGATGCATGAGCTCAGAGATGCTGAGGATGCTGCTGGAGAGAGAGAGATGCTGGCCACCGGCCGGACAGATGTCATGAACATCTGCACAGGGACCTGTTCTGGCCTTTATTGAATTGTGTTTGCTTTTCGCTCTATTATTTCTCGTTGTCGCTGTGTGTTTCAGGCCACAGTAGCTACTTATTTAATGACGAAATGTCATATAGAGGAGACCGGGGCGAGTTGTCACTGAAGATGTATCCTAGTATTATAGCTAATAAATGAAAAATATAATTACACATATCCTGGAGTAGTGATCTTGTATTTTTGATTAATTCAGTACAACTAGGAATCTGATATTATCATGTTTTTTTCTTTGTAAAAGCTGTTAGGTAAAATAAGTACATGCAGTACAACCACACTGCGATAAAGGCAATGTTAACTATAATGAAGATAGAGTCAGGGATATTATTGTTAACTAAACAAAAACTAAAACCATTAAACTTTTTTAAAAAACATTAAAATTATATGTATTACTTATTTTATTTGAGCTAGTTGCCAGCACTGAAAAAAAAATGGCATAGAAACAATTTTCAATTTGAAATAGCTTGTAAATTTCACAAACAATTAAAATAAAACAGCCAGTAACACAATGAATTAACATTTTCTCATTTTTTCATGAACTTGAAGTAACCTACTAAAATAACTAATAAAAATAACTAAATAATATAAAACTAGTAAATAAAAGACATTAAAAACAATAAAAAAGACAGTTACTTTAATTAAAATTAAAGTGAACACAAAATCTAAAAATAAAATCTAATTCAATATATTAACAAACTCTGTAATAGTCTATCAACAATGTTTTTTAATAAATATTAGGTCAGGGCAAGTTGTCACATATTTTATATATTAATATTTTACATTTTTTCATTACATTTAACAATAGTTTTGGTATTTTTCATTATATTTGACAATAGTTTTGGTATTTTTGTATGCTACTTTCACATTTTTGTTTTGATTATTGTTATTTTATTTAAATTAAAAGTGCCGTTTTACTTTCAAAAATATTTCATACAGCAAAAAAAAGTGTTTTTCTTAAATCAGTGCCATTAAACATATTGGTCAACAAACAGAAATTTATAAATATTCATTTTAAGGAAAATATTTGAGAAGTTTGCTCCGGTCTCTGTTTTCACCTTTTTACTACATGGCAAATCCAGGCTATTAGTATGTCACTTGGTGTTGAACTTATTATATATGTTAGTGTGCGTCGCATAAGTTGATACCCATGTTCTGCTACTTTTTATTAACTCTCACTGGTCTGCTTTTCTCATTCTTCACTTGATAAAGTGTTTTTACTCCACGGTATCTGGTTTAGGTTTCATTCATGCGTTCATTACGTCATTCACTGCTGCTTTTCACGCACTGTTATTTTGCACAGCTGCAGTTACAGAAGACCCAGTATTTGCAACTAGGCCAGAATCGAGCTCAGTGCTATGGAGGGTCACTGCCCAATGTCAATCAGATTGGAAATAGCAACACTGACCTCCCTTTTCAGGTGAGACCTTAGAAACTTCATAAGTTTGCAAATTCTGTCGTACACACTATGCTGTCACTTTATGAATGAATTTCCCTTCAGATGATCTAATCAAGGTTTCATAAACATCCTAACTGGATAACGCTCATTGTGCATTAGATGGGTCATTCCTCTTAAAGTGCGGTCACATTTACCGTTGCTCTGCAAATTTCTTTAAAGGGATAGTTCACCCTAAGATGAGTATTACCCTATGATTTATGCACCCTCAAGCCCTTTTAGGTGTATATGACTTTCTACTTTCAGACGAATACAGTCGGAGTTATATTAAAAAATGTCCTGGCTCTTCCAAGCTTTATAATGGCAGTGAATGGGCGTTGAGGTTTTGAAGTCTAATAAAGTGCATTCATCCATCATAAAAAGTACTCCACATAGCTCCGGTGAGTTTATAAAGGCGTCCTGAAGTGAATCAGTGTGTTTGTATAAGAAAAATATCCATATTTAACACTTTATAAACAGTAATCTCTAGCTTCGCTAATTGTTGTGCGCAAGTTCATGAGAGAGTGGCGTTCCAGCGAATGACATAGGCGAGTGCAAAAGCGCAGAGGAGAGAGCAAAACAAAACACCGGTCATGATTTAGAAGTTTGAAGTTAGAAGTTTGAAACAAGGATTTGTAAAAAAAAAAAAAAGATGTAGGAGCCAAACCAAGAGGAGAGTTTTTCATCATCCGCTGGAATGCCACTTTCTTGTGAATGCGCGTATAACTGTTAGCGGAAGTTAGACATTACAGTTTATAAAGTTTTAAATATGTATATTTTTCTTACACAAATGCATTGATTCGCTTCAGAAGGCCTTTATTAAACACCCAAAATCATGTGAAGCACTTTTTATGATGGATGGATGCACTTTTTTGGGCTTCAAAATCTTAACAGCCATTCACTGCCATTATAAAGTATTCATCTGAAAGAAGAAAGTCATATACGCTGTAGGATGGCTTTAGGGTGAGTAAATCACGAGGTAATTTTCATTTTTTGGTGAACTATCCGTTTAAGTTCAACAGCAATCCAAAAAATTTCCCATGCAGATTTCGCCTCTTGCTCAAGTTGGTCACACAGGCAAAAAAACGGTCTGTTTTCTGTTACCGCACCTTTATGCAGCACCTTTTCAACTGTGTAAAAAATACCAGACATTTCAGAAAAATGCTGTATGGACAGTATTAACAGAGCATTCATATTATTGTCCAGAAAACCTTTTTAATGAATTAGATAAATGTAACAAAGACGATGGGAACATGCATTTGCACAAGTGTCATTTCCTTCTTTATCATTGCGCTTCATTTATTAGCATAAGTATGTACGAGATGGTTCTCATCGCTCTAAGCTTTCATACTGCTAGTCCATCTTCTGCGTGGAGCTCTTTTGTGCTTTTATTTGCGCAACACTGCAGCAAAAGTTCTGATACTTTTTCTTGTGAAAATACATCTGAAGATCACAAATCAGATTCTTTTACAGACGACGGTGTTAGACACCAGTCGGACGTCCCGACACCACGGCCTGGTGGACCGCGTGTATCGCGACAGGAATCGCATCGCTTCTCCGCATCGTAGACCTCTCTCTGTGGACAAGCATGGACGTCAGATATCCTTCAGCTTTATTAGACCCAGCTAAGTTTTAATGTGCTGATGTGCATTTTTATGTGTGTGTGTGTGTGTGTGTGTGTGTGTGTGTGTGTGAGACATTGTCCTTAACCCTAATTACATTGACAGCTGCCCCTACGGCTCGGTGTATCTGTCACCACCTCCCGACACGAGTTGGAGGAGGTAAAGTAGCTTTTCTCATAACCTAATAAACAAAACATGCTCAAAGGTCATAAATCATAGTGTTTTTACATGTTCCCACCTCCGCTGGTCTGCTGCAGAACCAACTCTGACTCAGCTCTTCACCAGAGTGCTGTGAATCCAGCTCCACAGGACACTTTTGTTAGTGGATCTCAGGAACTGCAGACAAAGGGAGTAAAAACATGTAAGAATTTGGGAGTTTATTTTTTTCTTTTTATTAGCTATTGCTATGCTGCGTGGAATTTATTAATTTATATATATAGAATTTTTTTTTCCAGCATATAAAGCCAAATACACTAATAATAATGATTAAAAAACTCTATAAGACTATATATATATATATATATATATATATATATATATATATATATATATATATATATAAGAATAATTAAATTCTTGAAAAGAAGTTATTGTAGTTTGTACAGTAGTTTGGCATACTTGTTATTATTTATTAAAATCAGCACATATTTCAAAGGAAAAGTGCATCCAAAAATTTAAATTTCCTAAAAATGTATTCATCTTCCTTTATAGTGTGAATGAGTTTGTTTCTTCAGATTTTGAGAAATTTACCATTCTGTCACTTTCTCACCAATAGACCCTCTGCAGTGAATGGGTGCCGTCAGAATGAGAGTCCAAACAGCTGCTAAAAACATCACAATAAGCCACAAGTAATCCACACCATTCCAGTCCATAAAATAACGTCTTGAGAAGTGAAAAGCTGCATGTTTGTAAAAAAACAAATCCATCATTTAGACCTTTATAATTTCAAACTGTCGCTTCCAGCTAAAATAAGACCAGATTATCATAAATCCATTTCCCCAGTGGAAGAGTCTGAATCAGGAGAGATATATGTACAGATCAAACACCGTTTAGAAGTGAAAACAGTGAAAACAGTTGGTGGATTTTAATGTGAAGGACAAAAGTGGATGGACTTTTTTTTTCTGGAGGATGTTTTATTATGGATTATTGACTCATATTTTTGCTGTAAGCAATGGTTTAAAGTTAAAAATGTCTTAATGATAGATTTTTTTTCTTACAAAAACAAAGCTTTTTACTTTACAAGACATTAATTGATGGACTGGAGTGGTGTGGGTTACTTGTGGATTATTGTGATGTTTTTATCAGATCCTTGGACTCTCATTCTGACGGCACCCATTCTCTGCAGAGGATCCATTGGTGAGCAAGTGATGTAATGCTACATTTCTCCAAATCTGTTCTGATGAACAAACAAACTAATCTATATCTTGTATGGCTTTGAAGATGAGCACATTTTCGTTTTTGAGCTGAACTGTTTTTCTAACAAAAGTTTTTCTCTGGTTATTAATATTTTAAAAACTTGTCCATCAAAAGTCATGATATGGTGCAACCAACGTTAATCATACAGACCAACATGACGCATAGAGGGGAACCCTGCAGACCCTTATTACTGAGTGTTAAAGTCAATAAAATATCAGATAATTTGACCTTTTCATGACAAGGCTGGGTTAGTTCAGGTTATAAAATGTCATATTAGTGTACTCTATAAATTAAAAATTCAGAATGTTCATTAAAAATGCTTTTTGCCGCCTTATGGCCAAAATGCTTGAATAATTAATGTTTTTGTACATGATAATTCAGATTATTTATACTCACACAAACACTTACACACTTAGATTGTCAATAAGTGTAATCTTTCCAGAAAGTGGTATATTAAGAGAACGTTTCTATGAAGTTGGCATGTGTTTTAATTCGATGTTCTTTTATTGTTGACACTTTATTTGCCATTGACCCACATGTACTTGTAAGGGGATGTTTTTCCTCATTTACAGTGACCTGGTAGGAGTTCATCCTTCTCTCTCTCTTTTTCTGCAGTGCTGTTGCTCACCCCTCCAGACACAGAGGATACTGAATCAGAGATGGAGAAAGACGAGCCCAATGCATCTCTGCATACAGAGTCATGTGACGTTCCTGGAATTAAGTGAGTTTATCATTTTTCCCCATGTACCGGACAATCACGCAACACTTAAACTTTGGCCTAGCATGAATAGAGAAAATAAGGTGTGGCGGCAAATGTAGATACTAAATTAACACTTACCATATGCCAAACTGAGGTAAAAATGTTCTGAATGAAAAATTAAATCATTAAAATTTAGTTTGGGCACATAATTTGCCAATGTGCAAGTAAACTCGTTAGAAATGGCAACATTACATGATACTCTGATTTGCTGATGGAAGTGGTATGGGACATTCAGATATACTGTACAAATTTCATCCTAAGAAAACATTGGTTACGTGTTGTCTGTAAAAATAATAAATAAATAAAAAAAAATTAGATTATTCCTAAAATTAAGCAAGTTTGATTCAGTTTCACAGAGAGGAAAAAAGGTTTGTTAATACATTTGTTAATATTACTTAACAACTTTAGTTAACATGAATTAACAATCAAAAAATACTTTTTAAGAATTCATTCATCTTAGTACTGCATTAACTAATAGAATTTATTGTTAAATGCTACCAAAATGTTTATGGCTGGTACTAAGACAGAATATAGAAATAGAACATAAAAATTATGTTTTGCTTCGAGAGAATGAAGTTTGTGTTTTGCTTTTGTTTAGTTTTTTTTTTTTTTTTTTCCATTGAGAGATTAATTTTATGACAATTTAGGGTATTTTCCTTAAAAAGTCTTATTTTCTAAATATAAAATAAAACAATAAATAATTATAGTTTTAAACGTATATAGATTTTATACTGCTTTAAAGCTTATTTGCATATCATTTTTAAATTGAAATGAAATTCTGATTTAAATTATTAGAAATATATTGTGCTTTAAAATTGTTTGTGTTCTTATAAAACAAATTATTGTAATTATTGTATTTCAATTTAATGATACTTGGGGTGGGACACAATGTGTTTTATTGTAATAAATCTTAATTTCAAGACAGCTACTTGATATTCAGTTCAACTTTTAACCTCTGAATGGTATTTTTAAAATACGTTTTCTAAAATGCATTTACTTTTTAGCAGAATATATAAATATACACTACCACTCAAAAGTTTGGGATCAGTAAGACTTGTAATGTTTTTTTAAAGAAGTCTCTTATGCTCATCAAGACTGCATTTATTTGATTTATTTTAATGTACTTTAAAATATAATTTATTCCTGTGATGCAAAGCTGAATTTTCATCAGCTGTTACTCCAGTCTTAAGTGTCATATAATCCTTCAAAAATCATTCTAAAATGCTGATTTATTATTAGAATTATCAATGTTGAAAACAGTTGTGCCGCCAAATATTTTGGAACCTGTGATTCTTTTTTTTTCAGGATTCTTTGATGAATAACAAATTAAAAAGAACAGCATTTATTAAGCTATAAATCTTTTCTAACAATGTAAATCTATGCTATCACTTTTTATTCATTTAGCACATCCTTGGTGAATAAAAGTATTAACTTTAAAAAATGAAAGAATAAAAATTTACTGACTTTTAAACAGTAGTGTATATTGTTAGAAAAAAATTCCATTTTAAATAAATGCTGTTCTTTTTAACTCTTTATTCATCAAAGAATCCTGAAAAAAAGTATTACAGGTTCAGAAAAAATATTAAGCAACACAACTGTTTCCAGCACTGATAATAAATCAGTATATTAGAATGATTTCTGAAGGATCATGTGACACTAAATACTGGAGTAATAATGCTGAAAAATTATGCTTTGATCACAGAAATTTTTTCTGCACTTTTGGTCAAATAAACGCAGCCTTGATGAGCATTAGAAACGTATTTAAAATACATCAAAAATCTTACTGATCCCAAACATTTGACCGGCAGTGTATATTTCTTTGTAAGATTTCCTCATTTATATGCATCTGTCTTAGAAGCGTTGCATCGTATAGCATATCTCACTGCATATTCTGTTTAATTTTTCCAGCATATTTCCATCTCCTGATCAAGAAATGAATAGCTCTTTGATGCCAGCTGCTCATAGCACCGGTGGCTCCTTACCTGATCTGACAAACATCCAGTTCCCTCCTCCTCTCCCCACCCCGCTGGATCCAGATGACCCCATTACCTTCCCTACATCCAGCTCTAGCAGTACCAGCAACCTGACCACCAACCTGACACACTTGGGCATCAGTGCTGCCAGTCACGTCCCTCCCTCCCCCCCTTCCGCCCAGCACACTGGCCCCGCCCCCTCACCCAATATCAGCCCACAGCCACCCACCCCCACGCTACCGCCTGCCGTCTCACCCCAGATACCCATCACGCAGGTAAGCCATCCTACAGCCTTCCTAAACAGTACAGCCTTTGTTTGAATTCATAATATGTGTGATTAAAGGGTCAAACTATGGGCTCCCATGAAAGTCTCATTCTAATGCTTTAAATAAGGTCGCAGCTATGGATTGGCCAATAATAGGTATGTTATGTCTGTTGTCATCATAGCCAATCACGATGGACAGCCTGTCACTGGAGCAGCAGTTGTCTCAGTACTCACTGCTGAGTTTACTGAACGACCTGCAGAGACAGCCGCACACCCTCCCTCAGAACATTCGCCTCATACGCCTCCCACCTCTCACCGTAAGCTCCACCCCCAACACCGTCCAGGCCTCTCTTGCCAGCCAATCACAGACAGCCACGAGCGGAACTGCCAACTCAGTATGTATTTCTTCTGCACTGCGCATTTTGTTTTAGATTGATAATGTCATTTTAATTTTGCAAGAAATTTAATATGATGTTTCTTCCTCCCAACAGTACCGCAGTCAGACCGGCTCTTCAGCCAATCAGTCACCAACATCTCCAGTGTCCAATCAGGGCTTCTCACCTGGCGGTTCACCACAAGTAAGCATAACACTTACTTAGCATAAATTTTTGAATAGTAGTGTATCACCGTTTTCACAAAATGTTAAGCATTGCAGCTGTTTTCAACGTTTGAATAACTAACCAGTGTTGGGGGTAACGCATTACAAGTAACGCAAGTTACGTAATAATATTACTTTTTTCAAGTAACTAGTAAAGTAACGCATTACTTTTGAATTTCTAAGAAAATATCTGAATTACTTTTTCAAATAAGTAAGGCCAGGTGCTTTTTTCCCCATTTATCGATTGACAAGTCTCCTTTTGGGAAATTTGGACTAAACATGATGTTACTGTATTCTAGACTGAATGTGAACATGCATTAATTCATGATTCAGTATTCCTCAATATTAATAAAAACAGTATGGCGCAACCCTGCAATAATTATAATAATATGTTAAATAAAACGAATATTCTTTATGTATTTAATCCCATTTTATTAACCGGTGTCTTTGCTGCTGACCTTCAATGATGCAATTCAACCACACTAATAAGAAAAATTACTTTAGATAAACTAACATTTGTGCTTAATTTTTTTTTTTTTTATAGTTGAAGAGTGATCTCCTGCATAAATGTACTTTTCTTTCAGCCTGAGGTGAATTCATTTAACTTTTGGTGTAAAAGGGCTTTTACATTAGAATTGTTTTATATTAAAAACAAAGAAGCAAGCCCTGCCCAGATTTAAAGTAACGCAAGTAATGCATTACTTTCCATAAAAAGTAACTTAGTTACTTTTTCAGGGAGTAACGCAAAATTGTAATGCATTACTTTTAAAAGTAACTTTCCCCAAAACTGTAACTAACAAATGTTTCTTGACCAACAAATCAGCATATTAGAATGACTTCTAAAGGATCATGTGACACCGAAGACTGGAGTAATGATGCTGAAAATTTAGTTTTGCATCACAGGAATAAATTACATTTTAAAATATATTCAAATAGAAAACAGTTATTTTAAATTGCAACAATATTTCACAATATTACAGTTTTTACTGCATTTTTTATCAAATAAATGCAGCCTTGGTGAGCATAAGAGACTTCTTTCAAAAACATTGAAATATCGTATGTGTTACACTTGGATAATTTCCTTCAAATTTAATTTATTATTGTGCTCATAATGTGTCTCTTCACAGCATATTCAGGTGGTTGGGAGCATCTTTGGAGATTCATTCTATGATCAGCAACTTCCATCCAGACAGACCAATGCCCTATCCAACCAGGTACATGTGCTCCATTTAAAATCACTCATTAAAAGTTTTTTTGTTACATGTTTGTGTTGTTACTTGTAACACTGTTAAATGTTACAAGAAGTTACCATATGAAAATCAAGGCTGACTTAGTTCTCACTAATCATACAAATGATCATGTTCAACAATACAGTGTATGTATGTATAATATGCTGTTTCAAATTTTATTTCATTTATTGTTGAAATGAGTAAAACTTTCTAATACTGATTGTGTAGCTGGAGCAGTTCAACATGAATATGATGGAGAATCCAGGCAGCTCTAGTCACTGTTCAACGCTGAACTACACACAGGCAGCCATGATGGGTTTAACCGGGAGCCACAGCAGTCAGCAGGACACGCAGCAGCTCAGTTACAGTAGCCATGGCAACATCCCCAACATCATTCTCACAGGTATTGTGTCTTTTGCTTCAACATCAACTTTTTTATGCAAATATCTTTTCAAGAGATGTCACAGAGGTACGTTGTAAATGCATTGAGGGTCTTTATCTATACCTGTGGTTCTCTTTCTTTGTGGTTGTCATTCTTATTAATTATTCCAATAGAAAAAAAACGTTCCAGTTACTAACATAACCTCGGTTCCCTGAGATAAGGGAATGAGCGCTGCATCTCAGACTATTTTTTACTCTGAATACTGAAGCCTGATTTGTTCATGTTCATGTAGCTCCACGAACGAATCATCATAATCTTTCAAAGGATCTCATCGACCTATAGCACGATAAGCTACAAAATGCTCATTCCCTTATCTCAGGGAACCAAGATAAGGGAATGTCCTATAAAGCAAGTGCAGAATGAAGCCATTTGTGAGCCCAGCCTTGAAGCGTTCATAACGAGGGCTCCTAAAAAGCATGAGCCAATTTAGAGACCCAAGCCACCAGGCTGGGGTTTACAAAATGAGACCTTTTGCACTTATGCAGAGGATTAGGTAAATTAGGCGGGCAAAATTGGTGCCTGAAGGGCAGAGATGTCCAGATGGTGAAGACCAGCCGGCAGCCACACAGAAATCACCAACAGAAATCCAGCTGGACCAAGCTCAGGTGGAGGCCATCCCTCACTCTAACAGGACACTGTAAGCCCACTGAGGTGTAAGCCAGGGCTATTGCATCAACTATCCATCAGGATAGTCTCTGCTTTGTAACTGGCAGGCCTTTAGAGTGGCCTTCAAAGCATATTAAAGGAGAAGTCCACTTCCAGAACAACAATTTACAGTACTCACCCCTTTGTCATCCAAGATGTTCATGTCTTTCTTTCTTCAGTCGTGAAGAAATTGTTTTTTGAGGAAAACATTTCAGCATTTTTCTCCATATAATGGACTTCTATGGTGCCCCGAGTTTGAACTTTCAAAATGCAGTTTAAATGCAGCTTCAAACGATCCCAAATGTGGTTGTAAACGATTCCAGCCAAGGAAGAAGGGTCTTATCTAGCGAAACGATCTGTTATTTTCGTAAAACTAATACAATTTATATACTTTTTAATGTCAAACGCTCGTCTTGTCTTGCTCTTCCCGTCCTCTGTTTTTTTCCAGTTTGTGATAGTTAGGGTATGTCGAAAAACTCCCATCTCATTTTCTCCCTCAACTTCAAAATCGTCCTATATCACCGTTTTACCTTTTTTGTTAAGGGTGTTTGATCTTCTTTCCATGTTCACTTTGCAAAGACTGGGTCGGTACTTCTGCAGCGATGTAGGTTGATTTTGAAATGATTTTTGAAGTTGAGGGAGAAAATACGATCAGAGTTTTTCGACATACCCTAACTGTCTTGAGTCAGAATATACAGAGTTCAGGGAGAGCAAGTCAAGATGAGCGTTTGAGATTAAAAAGTATTTAAATAGTAATTTTTTAATGAAAATAACTGATCGTTTTGCTAGATAAGACCCTTCTTCCTTGGCTGGGATCGTTTACAACTGCATTTGGGATTGTTTGAAGCTGGGTTTAAACTGCATTTTGGAAGTTCAAACTTGGGGCACCATAGCAGTCCATTATATTGAGAAAAATCCCGAAATGTTTTCCTTAAAAAAACACAATTTCTTTACAACTAAAGAAAGAAAGACATGAACATCTTGGATGACAAGGGGGTCAGTACATTATCTGTAAATTGTTGTTCTGGAAGTGGACTTATCCTTTAAGAGCTGCTTTGAATGCCGGAAGTGGCTAGAACGCTCTGCATTTACTCTATGAGCCCGAACTGGACAGAGTAAATTAGGACCCTGCTCATCCTCTGGGTAAGGAAGAGCTAAAAGGGTGATGAAGGCTCTGAACAAAGCCGTGTCTTGGTTTGGGGACAACTCTACAGTCGTTAGGCCCAAACTCAGTCCATGAGGCTCTGGCTGACTGCGCTTGTAAATCGTCCACTAGCTTGACCAATACGAAAGCCAAAAGGAGGGCAGTCTTAAGTGACTGGGGCTGTAATTTGGCTGACTGGAGGATCTCAAAGGGAGGGCCTTGTAAGTTCTATGTTCATTGAGTTCCCCCCAGGAACTTAACGACAAGGTTGTTTTTGCCGATTGACAGGCCAGTAACAAGAGCGTGATTCACAGCGACGACTGCCACATAAACTGAGCATGGAAAGGGTACAGCCTGTATCCAGCAGCTTTTGCAGAGAAGTTATCATGGATGATGTCACAAGAGGATGGGTCCTCGTTCCATTCTGTGTACTGGTCAGAAAAGACTGGCCACTCAAGGGTTTAGAGGCGTCTCGTAGATGGGGCTCCAGCCTCCAAAATGGTGTTAGTCACCCTTGCGGAGAGCTGCAAAAACTCCTGTCAAGGGGCCAAACCTGAAGGCTCCACAGCTCAGGTCCTTCCTCAATGGAATTGGCCAAGGAGCTGCCGATAGTAGCTGGACCCAGACAAGCGGCGCACTCACCGTGCTGATGAAAGGCGTCCTTCTACACTGAGCAGCAGGCTTCGAGCTTCTTGCTTCTTTTCTGCAGAGTCCAGCGAGGAGATGATCTTCACTCTGAAGGAGAAAATTCTGATGAAATACCATTCAGAGCCAACTTATATAGCAGTCAGCTCCGCCTGTTTGTCGGGCTGAAGCACCATTTGTTCGTGCAGCTACACCAACGTGAACAAACCAGGCTTTGCTATTCAGAGTAAACAAGAGTTTCCCCATTAGCGTCTCAGATGTAATGGGAGAGACCGTTTGATATAGAACTGAAGTATTTATCTTAAGTGTCTGGTTTGTTTAGTAAAATCAACTTTTCTGGAAGTAATATGTCACAGGGCAACCAATAGTTCCAAACACTAAATATTTCCAGAATGTAACTCCATTTAGTGAGCTTCCCAGTGTTCCTCAAGCACTTGCGCTGGTGATGTAATGAAATGACTGCCAATTTTTTTTTGTTTTTGTTTTTTTTTTTTTCATTTTATCACTTTAGCTGAGCTCTCATACATCTAGTGGTCAGTTAGATAACGTGAGAAAGTTACCATAACCAGATGCCACTTTGCTTACATTTAGCTCAAATTAATTGTAGTTCTTGGCATATGTTAAAATACAAAGTTACTATTAAATTATAAATAAGCTTCTATGATGACTGCCTTGTTAGGGTTGCACAGTTAATTAAATTTCTAATCGTGATTACAATTACAGATGCCACAATTATGCAATCATTCAAAGGCACATTATTCTGCTTTCTTAAGATATGTGGGTATTTGTGTGTGTAAGAGAGAGAGTGTGTGTATTTTACCTACAGGTTATCTTAAGGTTTTTTTTCCCATCATTGTTTTAATCTTTTAAGAAGAAACTATATATATAAATATGGCATGCAGTTCCTTCAAACAATAGTACAAAGCTTTAATAATTGGGAATTGGGAAAAGGGAATAATCGACAATTATGATTTTTGTCATAATCATGCAGCCTTACTGCCCATTCAGTGAAAAACTGGGAAAACTTGGATAAATTATATAATAAAATGACCTGTTAAGCAATAAGTTGCCTAGTATATTTTTAGCATTTTTATTACTGCTGAAAATTTTCTGGGATTATATTGAGCTGTTGCTGGTATTGATATTCATTTATTGTGCATACTTACATGAATTTCTTAAGATAACATTAGGATATTAGTAATTATGACCACATCACCAGAAAAAAGTAATATATTAAAGCATGCATACTGTAAATGTACTCTGCGTTATGGGAGTACTCCCCCTTTCCTCCAAAATTAAACACAGTTAATGCTACTGTAAATGTAGTCAGTGTAACAACACTATGCATTAATATTCATCGTAAATTGTTGCAAAATACAGTAGTTGCTGCTGTCTGTCCTGCTTAAACCCATTTATACAGGTTGACAGCATCAGTTCCCTTGGAAGGCAAAATCAAAGGATGTCAAAGGTTGTTTTTTTCAACAGCTCTAGCGTCAACTGGCCATAAAAAACACCCCCCACCCCCTTTCAAAAATAATACTTTCAATGTTCTCTGAATACCCACTGAGGGGTGATATTACCCCTTTAGACACTTATTGTCTTGTCCAGAAGACAAGACAATAAGTTCCGTCCGGAAAAGGGGCGGAGCTACTTAAGGTATAGACTAGAGGGTGCCCAAACTCGGTACTGGAGGGCCAGTGTCCTGCAGAGTTTAGCTCCCACCCCAATTAAACAAACCCAAACCAGCTAATCAAGCTCTTACTAGGCATACTATAAATGTCCTGGCAGGTGTGTAGAGACGAGTTGGAGCTAAACTCTGCAGGACACTGGCCCTCCAGGACTGAGTTTTTTTTTTTTTTTTAACAGCTCTGGCGACAACTGGCCATAAAAAACACCCCCCATCCCTTTTAAAAATAATACTTTTAATGTTCTCTGAATACCCACTGAGGGGCGATATTACTCCTTTAGACTCTTATTGTCTTGTCCAGAAGACAAGACAATAAGTGCAGTGCGGAAAAGGGGCGGAGCTACTTAAGGTATAGCCCAGAGGGTGCCCAAATTCGGTCCTGGAGGGCCAGTGTCCTGCAGAGTTTAGCTCCGACCCCAATTAAACAAACCCAAACCAGCTAATCAAGCTCTTACTAGGCATACTAGAAACGTCCTGGCAGGTGTGTAGAGATGAGTTGGAGCTAAACTCTGCAGGACACTGGCCCTCCAGGACTGAGGGTTTTTTTGTCTGTTTTTTTTTTTTTTTTTTTTAACAGCTCTGGCGTCAACTGGCCATAAAAAACACCCCCCACCCCTTTTAAAAATAATACTTCTAATGTTCTCTGAATACCCACTGAGGGGCGATATTACTCCTTTAGACACTTACTGTCCTGTCCAGAAGACAAGACAATAAGTGCAGTGCGGAAAAGGGGTAGAGCTACTTAAGGTATAGACCAGAGGGTGCCTAAACTCGGTCCTGAAGGGCCAGCATCATGCACAGTTTAGCTCCAACCCCAATTGAACAAACCCGAACCAGCTAATCAAGCTCTTACTGGGCGTACTAGAAATGTCCCAGCAGGTGTGTAGAGACGTGTTGGAGCTAAACTCTGCAGGACACTGGCCCTCCAGGACCGAGTTTTTTTTTTTTTTTTTTTTCCCAACTTGTTTTTTTTTTCAACAGCTCTGGCATCAACTGGCCGTAAAAAACACCCCCCACCCCCTTTCAAATATAGATATCACCCCTTTAGACACTTATTGTCTTGTCCTTATTGAAGTCAAAATTTGTACCATATAGACCAGGGGTGCCCAAACTCGGTCCTGGAGGGCCAGTGTTGTGCAGAGTTTGGCTTCAACCCCACTTAAACAAACCCAAACCAGCTAATCGAGCTCTTACTGAGCATACTAGAAATGTCCCAGCAGGTGTGTAGAGGCGAGTTGGAACTAAATTCTGCAGGACACTGGCCCTCCAGGACCGAGTTTGGGCACCCCTGGTCTATGCGGTACAAGTTCTGAAGGCAACAGAGTGCTTACATCAGTGGTGAGCAGTGACTTCTTTAACATCTAACATCTCATCAGAGATGACAAAGTAGAAACACCATGGCAAGTGTGGATTTAAAAGTAGGGCTGTTGCCAAGACTAACTATTTGAGCTGACAGTTTGATTTGTCTCACATTAGTGACGGGAGAATCTCCACCCAGTCTCTCCAAAGAACTCACCAGCTCGTTGGCCAGCGTTGGTGACGTCAGTTTTGACGCAGACTCTCAGTTCCCATTGGACGAGCTGAAGATCGACCCCTTGACACTGGACGGACTACATATGCTTAACGACCCGGACATGGTTCTCGCCGACCCGGCCACCGAGGACACGTTCCGCATGGATCGACTGTGAACCTATGAATGCAATTCGGAAGCGAGACATTCCGCTGCATGGCCTCTCTGTTCACCATCTGGTCAGTGGCCGTCCACGTCCCCCCAACCACCCACATAACAGCAGGCTGCCAAACCGCCAAACCGGGTGTGGGGGGGGGTGGTGGAGGTGGATGTGCTGTATCCACACTGGATAGTTTCCAATGCGCAATACCATCCACCATCCACTCTCGTCATGGATTCATGTTTTGTTGTCTTGGTTAGTCGCCAATGTGCATTTTCTGTTTTTTTGTGTTAATTCTTTTTTCGTTGTTTATCCTTTTGATTTTATGGATCATACCGTGTTTATTTACATTCTTTTTGTTGCATTAAGAGAATTGCCAAATTTCATCTATTTTGTAATGTTTACATAATTACGCCATATGTCTTTGAAGAAATATCCATCTGTGTAATTCCGTGTGAAATCGACATATTTATTTAGAATGTATTTATTACAATTATTTTTTTAATTATTGATATAAATATATATTATTTAATCATATTTATGTAAGGAGCACTACTCCCCCAGATTGTGTATCAAGGGTTTAAGGGAGCGTTGCTCATTGTACACTGGAAGGCATAAAGTTTGCTTTTACAAAATGGCTTCCATTACCTTTTGCTAGCATTTTGTATCATCCAAACATTTCGAGATGCCACGATTGGTGTTTTGGTATCACTCTTGTTTTTAATATTTGCCAGTGATTTTCCTTGCAGAAGGACAGCAGTCTCTCGATAGAAATATAACCCATATTTTGGTGTTTTTGTGGACTGTCGTGACTTTCTGTACGTTTCGCATATGTTTATTCAAATTCGAAGATCTGTTATGGCTGTAATGTACGCTTCAACGGTGGTCAGTAAAACGTGACCCTCGAGCTGCTGCAGAAACCTGCTGAACACTTCACTGTGAGAGGACCTGATTTTGCCTTATATGAACAAAATGCTGTTTTTAACTGTTGACGTGTTTTTCTAATCGTCTCCAAAGTGTTTTCCTCGCAGTATTCTTGTTTTACCAATGCCATTTTGTTTAGTATCGAATGCTGTATAGTTTGTACTTGTACTGCCAAACTTAACTCAAGGTTCTGTTGTGAAACTGATGTCAGTCATCTGGCTTGGGGAGAGTAATGCTCCTTATTCTGTGCTGTTTACGGGAGTTTGTGTTTGTCATTCCCATGCGTATGTTCAAGCCCTGTCACACCTTGATCAAGTCAGGTGTTTTTCCCTGAGTGCTATAGAAAGGAATTAAGGAATCACTCATTTTCACTCAATTTCGTGACGCAGTTATGATCTCTACACACAGTGAGGTCCAAAAAACACCACTTTGGAATGAAAAATGATCAAAAAAAAAAACGATGTTTCAATGATGTTTCATTGAAAGAAAGAGGACGATAAGAAATTCTTATATATATATATATATATTTATGGAAGCTTGCCATGGGTTAAAAAAAGGTAAGTTTGACTTTGTATCACAATTCAGACTTTGTTGTGCAATTCTTTGTTTTTATCTTACAAATCTGACATTTTTCAAGATTAACTTACAAGTGCGAGATATAAACTCTCTATTGCGAGAAAGTCAAAATTATGAGATAAAAAGATGCACTTAAAAATTAATTGTCAAGATATAACCTTAAAAATCCCATCCTGTGGCGAAAAACAAGCTTCCATAGATAATGGTATCATTTTTAATTTTAAGTTAAGCACTGTCATTTACAGACTTTTGGACCCCACTGTGTCTAACTTGTCAGTCTAATAAACAACATATTTATAATACTGGGGATGAATAGCAAGGTAAAGTTTTTGGCAATTAAACGAGATGTTTCGCGCTAAAGTTTTAGTCGTTTTGGTTGAGCCAGATATACATTTTGGTCATCTGGGTCCTTCAAGGAAATAATAACTCTTAAAACTGTGCAAATCCAATTTGTGATTCCTATGCAAACTAAAAGCATTAATCGACCAACAATCTGGAATATTTCTGGTTGAACATGAACAGTGTACTTAGGGCTGAGAAATAGTTTACTATGAGTTTATTAGACATAACAAAAACTGCAATACTCGCTTCAGTTTCTATTCTTCAAACTGTGCCATTCGGAATATTTCTCCTGTCATGTTCATATGTTTACCATGAGCTCGTTTCTCTCCTGAAAATAGTGTACATAAAGCTTATCACCGGAATATGACGACTGCATGTCAAAATGAGAAAAAAAAAACCTTTAGAACGAGGTCTTCGTTAGCTTTTTGGTATGAGGTCTTCATTAGCTTGGCTAATTCCAGTAAAAAGATTCACTGCACATAAAACAATATAGACCCCCGAGACACGGTGCATGTATTAGTTAATGCTAGTGGTGTCATTTTACCACGTCTGTGATCATGTTTAGAAACAGAATGTATTTATGGGGCTGTGTTATGATAGTGCATTACACCAAATGACCTGCTTGATGATGCTTGACCAAAGCACTACTGTTTATTTATTTGTTTTTTTTTTCTGATTTGTTCAGTTGCTGTTTTTTTGTTTTTGGTCACGGTAGCATTTTCCCGTTCATCACGGTTGTAGCATGTTTGATCTTTTCAGTTGGCCCGTCGATTCGCTCGGCCTTTGCATCTTGAGTTTCCGTTTGAAATCCTGTCAGAAATCTCCAAGATACGGCAGCTTTCATACTGATGTACGTGCATTTCTTCGAAATCTTCTGGCTGTTGCTCTTGGAAAACTTCAGCCGCGGCTTTGCTCAAGAAACCTGGACTGTTTAACCTTCTGAGAATGCCGACTGTTCAACCCTGTACATGCATTTCCCTGCCCCCAGTTTATCGTGAAGGTGTTCTTTGTGAACTGTTTTCTGTATTGCACTGATAATTCAGAGGGAGAACAATTCTGGAAGCGTATATATGTGACTTCCCAATGCAAACTGAAAAAAGGGCTCAGTCTGTTTGTTGCTTTAACATGTGAAACATTAGGAGATGTGGGCAGACTGCATGTGTTAATTGGTCAAATAATCTGTTGTTGATGCACATGCAGCATGCAGCCAAACTGGGGCGGTTTTAGCTAACAGCACTTACATGTACGTTGGAATCGTTTATTTGTGTCCTGATTATTTGTGTGAGAGCAAACCCCCTTTAGAGTAAATTCCCCTTTAAGCCTTAATAGAACTGCTGAGCAGTTAGTTACCATGATTACCATGTCCGTACCATTATGACTAATAAGGACGTAGCTGACTAGATGGGATGTATTTCTTGATAAACATAATGATAGTGACCCATAGGATAGAGCTGAGCAGTACTGTATAACAACCCTTCCCCGTAAATCATAGCATTAGCATAAACTAAGTGCCATCTACTTTGATTTCTTTCTGTGAAGATGATCTATTTTTTATTTCGTCAACTGTCATCTCACTTAAGGCAGGTTTAATAAGTATTAAAAGACACTGTAAACAAACCGCCGATGAGCGTGTTAGGTTACAGAATGCGCGTTAAATCTTTGTGATCTCTCATTTAGTGGGCATAAACAGTGCTCGCTCTTTATTGGAGTTAACGGTATATTAGGACATATAATTTGTGGTTGTCTAGAACTTTTATTGGGTTGGATCTATCCAGACGCCCAGTTCTATAGTCGCTGTGCTGGTGTGGTCATCTTTGTCTCCTATTTGTGGTAACTGATTGTAGAAGGAACTGATTTTCGTCTTTGTCGTTTTGCTGGTCCTTTTCCTTTCTCAGAAAAATATGCTAAATATGGATGTGCATGATGTCTCAGCTGCATATATCAGAGCCTTCTTGTTATATCATTTATATTTTGTAACCTGTATTTCTGTACGTGTTTTTAAAATACATATATATATATTTAAATTTTGCCGTTTGTGACCTCAGTGCTAATGCGGTGTCATCAATTTATGCCTGTCATTAGGGGGCTACGAAGAAAGCTAGTTTACTAATGTTCGCAAAGTATAAAAAATGGAGCATAAAATATGACACGCAAGACAGAAATATACAACTCAAATTCATTAATCGTGTCCAAAAAAAAGAACTTGAGTGATGATGTTGAGATTGGGTTTAAAAAAGCTGAATTTGCTGGGTTCTGAATGCCTCAAAGTCCTCAGGGATTGTATCTGAAAAAAAAAGAAGAAATACAATACAGCTGGTTCATTAATTCTCTCCTCAGATGTGACTGTGAATTTTGTATGCTCGTATCATTGAATTTAGATAACAGACAAAAATGAGTACACTGTAAAACAACAATTTGTTGAGTCAACTTAACAATTTGTAACCTGGCTGCCTTCAAATTTTAAGTTCAGTCAACGCAAAAAAAGTTTATTTAACTTGAAATGTTAAATTATACTAAGTGACAACTTAGATATTTGAGTTAAATCAACTTAAAATTTTAAGGCAGCTGGGTTACTTACCCATCTGTTAAGTTTAGCAAACACAAATATCTAAGTTACTTAGTACAACTTAACATTTCAAGTTGAATAAACTTAATAATAAAAATAACATTTTAGTTGACTGAACTTAAAATTTTAAGGCAGCAGGGTAACAAATTATGTTTGTTCAACAAATTGTGTTTTTTATTTTTTACAGTGTAGGCCCAGATGAGGTGATTCTGTGCTGACTTGAAGAGAAAATCTGCTGGATTCTGCAAAATGTATTTAAAATCTATATGAAATTCAAAGAAAATAAATCTGGAATCAAAAGTGAGGCCACCGAAAGAAGAATAAATTTCATAAATTTAGAATAACATGCTCCAATGAATCATGCTAAAAAGACCTGGAATATGTATCAATAAAGTACAAAAATAAATGGACTGAAACAACTTTAAAATAGTAAAATGTATATAGCAGAGCTATAAGTACTATACTCATATTGGCAGCTTGTAGTTCACTATATGGACAAAACACCTCAAAACGCCACCTCAGCAATGCTACATCGCTCTCGATATAGAGAGTGCGCCATCTCTTCCTCAGATTTTCTACTGAAGAAGCTTCCTTTGGCAACGAGAGGAGCTTGGCAGCAAATACAGCATTTTGTTCCCTATTTAGAGAACATGGGTTACACAAGTTACCCGAGACGTTCTCTTTCATAGCTTCACTCAATGCTGCGTAGTGATGATGTAATGAAAACGATATACCACACACGCCAAGCCAAGCTAAGCTAAGCAAAGAACTGTTCGTCATTTTAATTTTTTTTAAACAGACCAGATCCAATCAGGTCCAAGGTGGAAAGAACCCGAGAACCAAGGGCCGTATCCGAATCCAGGTTATAAAACCTAAAAGTGTTGATGACCCAAATGGACTCCTCAAAAAAAAGCCTGTGAAGATGCGACACTCCTAGTAGAGTGAGCTCTAGTGGGTGGAGGTGAAGGAAGTTTCTACACCTCATAAGCTAAAGAAATCAAATCTCTCACCTAACGATAAATCTTGTGCTTAGAAGCGGCTAGTCCTTTGTGGCCAGCCCCAAAGCACACAAACAACTGAGACGACTTGTGCCACTGGCCAGAGTGCTCCGCATATGCCTTTGAAGCCCAAACAGGGCAAAGCAGGAAGGGAGCAAGAATGACGCACAACCACTTGAGAGCAGAATGATGTGGATAAACCTTTAGGAACAGCCACAGAAACACCTTCACAAGATCCGGAGCAAACTCCATGCAAGATCCACTCATGAAGAGAGCCTGCAGATCCTTGTGAGAAGCCAACGCTAACAAAAACACCACACTGAGGGTCAGAATTCGATCAGAGCTGACTCCAAAGTTTCAAAAGGCGGTTCTGATAACCTCCCCAGAACAACCAAGAAATCCGGATAGCCACAACGTAACCCTAAAGGTGGTCGCAGCTGCTCCGGCAGGAATTTCAGCACTGAAGCCACTGAAGCTGGGCTGCTGACTGGATCCACCACACAAGCCGTGCATAAAAACTCAAAGAGTTTCCATTTGTAAATATACAGCCGTCTAGTAGAAGGCGCCATGATCATTATCAATGGACTACCAAACACCAGATGGAAGACCAGAAGCCATTAGCGATCCTCAGGATCAGCCAATCCCTCAGCCTCCAAATCTCAGGCTGAAGATGCCAAATCTTAAGAAAACAGATCTCTCCTGATTGGAATTTCCCATGGGGACCTTTCAACCAGGGAGCTCAGCTCTGAAAACCACACCTGGAATGGTCAGAACAGGGCTACTGCACTCCCTCATTCTGCAAAGGATTGTGGGGATTAACTTGACCAGAGGGAATGATCACAGGGCGTACTGAGTCGAGTTTTGAAAAGAGATCCACCTCCGCCTTGCCGAAAAGGCTCCAAATCTGAGCCACAGTTTGGCTGTTCAGCATCCACTTCCCTAACCTCAGTTTCTGTCTTGACAGGAGAACCGCTGTAAGGTTCAAGGCGCCTGGGACATGAACTGCTTTTAGAGAATGGAACCTGTCTTGAATCCACATGAGAGGGTAGTGTGTATGCCTGTTCAGGGTGCGCAACTGCAAGCCCCCCTGGCGGTATATATGGGACACCACTGCCGTCTTGTCTGTCCTGAGAATAACATGACAGCCTGTCAGGGCCAGAAGTAAGTGATCCAGAGCCAGAATGATGGCACGCAACGCTATGTGCCATAATAGAAACTCATCCTTTAAAACACTGCAAGCCCGTCTGCCCTAGAAGACTGCACCCCAACCAGTCAGGGAGGCATCAGTCATGAAGACTTGACGCCTGACTTCTAGTAACAAAAAGAGAGGGTCTTTCAACCTCCAGAAAGCACAAAGACAACTGTGCGATACTCTCAGCAGATGGAAAGCTGGACAAGGAGGAAATATGCCTCTGAGTTTCATCCACCACAGGAACGACCCCATGTGAAGCAGACCCAAAGGCAGCACAGCATGAGGTTGCTGCCATGAGACCCAGAGGTCTGTGACATGTGCCCTCCATGACATGATGGCCGAGTCTAAAGCGGGCCAAGTACACACAGAAACAGAAAACTCGAGCAGGGACCAAGCGGGCCTGCGTCGAGACATAAATGGTTCGCCGAGACGGTGTTAAGAGGCTCTTCTGAGCGTTCAGCCTGAGGCCAAGAGACTGAAGGTGGTGCAGAAGGCCCCCCCGTGACCACACACCAACTCTCTGGATTGAGTCAGAATGAGCAGTTGTCTAGGTAACTTAGCACATGGATGCCTTGGAGCCTCAAGTGGGCCAGAGCTGCATCCATGCACTTGTAACCCATTTCCTCCAAGGCAGTTTGAGTGCTGGTTCAGAGCCAGAGCCTAGTTTCAAATTAAGTTCTTTGTCTTTTGACACCCAAAGCACCAGCTCAGAACCAGGAAAAGTGGTTTGTAAGTGGCTAGAAGTAAGAACCGCTTGCATCAGGGGCTGGGGGCAGGGTTACTGTGATCAACAAGGCAAACAGAAACTTTTGAATGTCATTTTTGAAATAGCAGCTAAACAATTGTTGGATTTGCTGTGTTTAGATAGGGCTGTCACAATAAATCGATTTGTGGATCGATTCTGCAATTTTCCAAATGCATCGCGACTCTCTAAAATGGAAGAACCCGGTATTGGTATGCCCTTCCCCCACAGGTGGACCTGAGGAACCTCCTGTGTTATGGAATGACCTGGAGGTGGAAAAAGGCATCCTTCAGGTCCACGGTAACAAACCAGTCCCCTGCTTGGATTTGTGCACGCATAGTTTTAATGTGAGCATCTTGAATTTTCCTTTGAGGACAGAAAAATTCAGATGACGCAGGTCCAAAATAAGGCACAGACCCCCATCCTTCTTCAGAATTGTTACAGAAAGACGAATCCCGTCGAAGCAAGGAGGGTCGTGACGGAACTGGAGAGTGTATCTGAATGGGAATGTGTGGAGGTCCCAGTGCGACACACCCAGTAGAAGTCTCCATGCTGAATTGTGTGCCTCTGGATTGGGGCATAAATAATCAGAGAAATTTCACTGGCACAGCACATGCATTTGGGCAAGAGAGAGAAGGGAAGAAACCGGCCTACTTGCTCTCCATACCCTCGAGCTCGACATCCAATCCCCAGGCCTTGGATTCGTAAAGGGCGTCAGCCATTTCATTAACCCATAAGCGACAGGGGAGAACAGATAAGTCCTTATCAAAATAAGCAAGCCTAGTACGGAGAGTTTTAAAGTTAAAATATTCACAAAACATCCAGCCATAAATAGCCTCACTTGCAGCAACAGGCTGGGGCATTTGACACAATTACCATGCAGGAAGTAGCTTGCAATGAAGCGAGAGCACAGTGGCTGGCAACAGAGAAGATCCATCGTGCTTCACAAAGAGAAGAAAGGTAGAAGTAAGTTCCACTAAATGCAGTAGCCGAAGCACACAAATAAAAATATCCAATGAAACAGCTTAACTAGTACAGTCCAGATCAACCGCTTCTGAAGACTGAATATTAAGAGTGAATTATGAAGCGCAGTTGAGGCGGCGCTTGCACCATCAGCCAAAAGATTTACTGAGTGAACCTATGAAAGAGAGTGAACCTCTGAAAAGAGAACCATTATGCCAAAAGGGAGTTTTGCATTCTAACTGCATAGACATTAATACATTAATAGATCTCATAGATCCCATCAGACTGCCAAACAGAGAAGCATGATTTGTCACTCCATTGAACAGATTTCCACTGCCCCAGAGTTTTATGCACCATGTGCCTCTGAACTTGTTCACCCTACTCTGTGACTTTACATGGTCTTCAGTTTCACCTCTGAGGCGCTGCTGTTTCTAAATGCTTCTACTTTCCAATAATACCACTTACAGTTGACCGTGGAATATCAAGCAGGGATGAAATTTCACCAACTGACTTATCACAAAGGTGGCATACCAAGTCTGATTTCACTGAGCTCTTCAGAATGACCCATTTTTATCACAAATGTTTAAAAACGCAGACTGAATAGCAAGGTGCTTGATTTTATACATCTCTGGCAATGGGTCTGATTGAAACACCTGAATTCAACAAAAAGTGTGTCTCCTAGAACTTTTGCCCATATAGTGTATTTTCAAATGAGCCAAAATAAATAAATGAACATGCAAGCTGAGGATGTGTAGAACTTTGTCAACGTTAGGAATTCAGACTAGAAATTTGTAGGCCTTACACTAAGCTCTGAGAGAGCGTACACTTGTTTCCATTTTTAAAGTATCCAAAGGGTATTTCATCAAAAGAACTGACCATTGCATCTGTAGCGCAGGTTCGCCCAGATGATGTTCTCCTGGGAGAAGCAGAAAACTCCCAGTCTGCCTCCTCTCATGGTTGTGTCGATGATAATTCCTGTGTCTGCTACCATCTGCTGACCTTCATAGAACCGAACCCTGTATGCAAGATATGCACAGTATATATATAAACCTACATAGAAAAATATTGCAAATGAATGACAGGATGACTTGCAGATTAAACATTGTCCAATCTGATTATACCTGATGTAGCCTTCCTGGGGTCTGTGCTGCAGGAACCAGCGGTAGGAGGTCTTGTCTTTCCAGCCAACATTTCTGGAATCTTTCCACAAGAGTTTCACCTGGTTTGTTGAGTCACCTGTGTGCCAGAGTGAATTACGCAGGTTTTCTCCAGGTCCTGTGTCTGATTTCACTGCCTACCAACAAAATACAGAAACAAATACCACATTATATATATGTAGTTAAATAAGTTGTTATTCTATAATTAAAGAAACCAGATCACACCTTCAGTTGGATACCAGGCTCAGCTACAGCTCGGAAAGGATTGGCTTGCCAGTAAATCTGCTCCACTTGCTTCCACATCACCACATAGAAGCTCGAACTGTCCTGATAGCCAAAGATAAAGCCTGCGTAGTCATCATCCGTCTCAGTATTCACATGAAACGTCCCTTCAAAGTCCACACCATTGAATGCCGTGTAGCCTGTTAGAGCAACCAGAAGGAAACAAGCTTGGAACAAACTTTTGACAGCACATCTATTTTTTGTTTTTCTTGTCATAGTCTTTTACCTACAGCCAGTCCAGGGTCACTGTTCATGGTCTGAACAATCTCTCTTCCCTGTTGAAAAAGATGAGCATTCCTTGGTAAAGTTTATACTGTGAGAATTTTGAACGCAGCCATCCATGAGGCAGAAAGAGGCAGGCAGACCTGATTGAGCACCACCCAGTTTGGATCGATCTGCGCATCTCCTTCTGGATCCAGAACCACAGTCTGATAGGTTCTGAAGTCGGTGAGAGTGACCTCAGCATTCTCAGGACAAACATCAATGATGTCACTAAATGTGTCATTGTCAAAATCATTCTCACAAACGTTCCCAAGCCCATCACCTGCAAATCAAAAGTCAAGAAAATGACGCAGAAGATTGTGATTTGATGTAAAGTGAGGTTTCCAAGCAACAAAGCCTGACCATCTGAGTCCTCCTGCAGTGGGTTTGGAACCAGACGGCAGTTGTCGGGACCGGGTGGAAGGAGATCGGGAATGCCATCGTTGTCATCATCATCATCACATTCATCTCCAATGCCATCCTTGTCCGTGTCCAGCTGAGAGCTGTTAATAACTGCAGGACAGTTGTCTCGAGAGTCCTGATGCCCATCTCCATCACTGATGATAGAAACCAAAGCACTGAATCATGCACTCTGATTATGGGGTGTGACCAATGACAGTCAACAACTGGAGTGATGCAATACCTATCTTTGTTGGTGTCACAAGGATCGCCAATCAAGTCATTATCCACATCCATCTGTGGCAGAAAGAAGGAGAATTATGAATTACGTAGGCTCAATTTCTTGGAATCAGAGTTTTATTCCACCTCCATCACGTTCAGACTTTGAGAGTGTAGGGTGTTAATCAGACCTGATCAGGGTTGCGAATGTAGGGACAGCTGTCACAAGCATCACCAACATTATCACCGTCTCTATCTTTCTGGTCACGGTTTGGCACCTTTTTGCAATTATCTTTATCATTTTTGATTCCTGGAAAACAAAACACAACTTCTCAGTTTGACCAATGTAAATGTTCATATTATACCATTGAAGAAAACATCTGAAGCCTTACCATCCCCATCAATGTCATCATCACATTCATCACCCTGACCGTCACTATCCGTGTCTTTCTGGTCATTGTTTTTTACCAGACGGCAATTGTCACAAGCATCTCCATAATCATCCTGATCGATGTTCTTCTGACTGACGTTGGGGACGAGCACACAGTTGTCCTACCAGAGAAGTAAACAGTAAGAAGGTCATGAAAAGTGGTAGTTGGGGATTGCAGCCCCCAAATTTTGGTGAGCTGCCTACCTAGACAGCGTTGGTCATAATCCCAACATGAAGTCTGTTCCAAAAGGTAGGTAGCAACTTTCTACGATAGCTTTTGGCTAAATTCTAAGACAGTATCACAGGAGTCGTCAAATCTCCCCTGTACTTTACATGCCGCATTTTGATTACATATATCTGGTTATATTATTACACTGCATTTAAAGGGTTAGTTCACCCAAAAATGAAATTTTGGTCACCCTCATGTTGTTCCAAACCTGTAAGACCATCGTTCATCTTCGGAACACAAATTAAGATATTATTTTGATGAAATCCGAGAGGTCTCTGACTTTCCCATAGACAACAAGGGTACTACCACGTTCAAGGCTCAGAAAAGTACCAAGATGATCAACAAAAAAGTCTATTTGACATCAGTGGTTCAACTGTAATTTTATGAATCTACAAGAATACTTTTGTGCACAAAGAAAACAAAAATAATGACTTTATTCCACATTTTCGTCTCTACTGTGTCAGTTGCGGACGTGCGTTCATGAGAATACGTTGCCATGACTTGCATGCGTGTGGCGTTATGACGTTGAACACATGCGTCGTGCCTTGTTTACATTCGGAGAAAGACACTGCTGACACATGCTGTATGGAAGCGTCGCCACACGCATGTGTCAGGGTACTCTCGTGAACGTGCGTACTTTTCTGAGCCTTTACATGGTAGTACCCTTGCTGTCTATGGGAGAGTCAGAGACCTCTTGGATTTCATCAAAAATATCTTAATTTGTGTTCTGAAGATAAACGAAGGTCTTACGGGTTTGAAACAACATGAGGGTGAGTAATTAATGACAGAATTTTCATTTTTGGGTGAACTAACCCTTTAATTAAGGGAGTGTGGTGACCTCTGACCTCTGTATTTAGGATCCCATCTCCATCTGCATCATCATCACATGCATCACCGATGTTATCCCTGTCCGCATCCTCTTGGCCAGAGTTTGGAACGGTGAGGCAATTGTCCTAGAAAACCATTTTATTAAGATTTTTTTTACTCAGTTTTTACTTAATGCTTAATGCAATACATTTTTATTCTTCCATTCTGTTATTCTTCGTTTTTATTTTTTACCTTTGCACAGTTTCTTTCCACACAGTCCAACTTTTCATCAGGAAAGCCATCAATATCAGTGTCTGTTCCACATAAGTATCCATTCCCAGCCCATCCAACTCCACACTAAAGCAGATTATATCCATTAGACCATGTAGACCATGTGTTGTGTGATGATGTGTGAAATATGATCACTGACGTACTGCGCATTCAATCTGTCCATCACGATGAACAATGCATTCTGCGCTGGCATGGCAAGGATTGGGCTGACCATTACCACAGGCCCGCTCAGGTTTGCAGCCTTTCACCTGATCCCCAACAAAACCAGTCTTGCAGTGGCCACAGCGAAAAGAGCCCTGCCATGAACACACAATGACTCACATAAACATAAAGAATGGAAAGAATGATGATCCAACTGATTAAGGTCCATTTCTCAAACTCTGTTTGGTTAGTTTTTTATGTTGTGTTCACCCAATACAATATCAACTGGTGTGTATGTGAATGTGTGTAACTGGTATTTCATGCAGTCTTTTTTTGTTATCTTACACAGTTTTGTCTTACCAAGCATCAGAATGGGGAAATAAGGCTACAATTTGCATGGGCTCACCAAAATTGGACAACAAAATTGGAAAAAGGTTACCTGGTCTGATGAGTGTCAATTTCCGCTGTGACATTCAGATGGTAGGGTCAGAACTGGGTATAATTAACATGAACGTCTGGATCTGTCCTGCCTTGTATTAACAGTTCAGGCTGGTGGTGGTGTAATGGTATAGGGAGTATTTTCTTGGCACACTTTGGGCAACTAGTACCAATTTGAGCATTGTTTTTTCTGCATGTTTGGTTTAGCTCTTCATTAGCCCTTTGATTTCACTATCATAAATGCATTAGTAATAATGCATGGTTAGTTGCATTTAACGCTGTTGTTTTTTCCAATGTCTTTGAGCCCTCACTGTAAAAATGATTAGGTAACTTAAACTTACGCTTCATGTGGTCACATCTAAATTAACTGGTTTTATTCAAGTCAAAATATACCAATCTCACCTCACCAGTGATGAAAGTCATTTTTATGATCAGATCAGGTAGAAATAGCACTTTGAGGAAATTACTGGCAGAAGTCTCTTTTTATGGTGTATCAACACAGAACATTTTTTGGGGAGTTTGCAAAATAGATCAGACAGTCATGCATCACTCACTGGCGTGTTGATGCAGTTGGAGTTCTCCATGCAGCCTCCATTTGAGATCTCACACTCATTAATGTCCGTGCACACCTGCATATGAAATCCATTTAATTTCAAACATTTTTATCAATTGATCGCCTGCATTTGAATCGAAAGATTCCCATAGAAAAATGATACCTGTTTATTGGCAGATGCATAGGCGAGTCCCACCCCCTGCACCTGAGGACCCATGTATCCAGCGGGACAGGGGCCACAGCGAAAACCAGGTGACGTGTTAATGCATCTCACCCCCATGTGACATGGCATTACAGCACACTGTACACAACAAATACAAGAAACAGTAGAGAACAAAAATCTTTTCACAGACATATCTCATGAATTCTTTCATTAACAAAGTGTAGAGAGAGTGTAGATAACAGATTCATTGTGCAGTGTAGAGAGCTTTGTTGATTATAATGAAACTGTGAGATCGTGACGAACTAAGATGAGCGACAGCTTTTAATGATTTTAAAGGGAGTTTGTAAATGAGATACTGATTTTTCTCTATTTCGTAGTCAAAAATAGTTTGAAACAAGTTACAACTGCCGCTGCACATCTTCATTCAAACACAGTGGTGTTTTGTTTATGAATGAACAAGCATTTTTAAACTAATATATTGAGTCAATGATTCAATTTCCCGTTCATAAAGACAGTCACTTGCTTTATTCCTAAATGAATCAGCCGTTCAAACAAATTAAATGAATGAATGATTCAGTAATTAAATCAGTGACTTACCGCCACCTACTGGCAGTTTTAGTTTGATTTTAAAGCATCTTTTCAGTATAATATTTCTATATTCAAAATTTGATATTTAAAACATTAATCTCAACATGAATTTATGAATTTGATTGCGCTACCTCTGAGCCCCATTAAACATGAAAATACACGTACAAGCCACTTTTGTGTTCTTCTGTACCACCTCTGTAGTACAAATTAATTTTATTAATACTGATTTCATTTGATTGGTAACTTACTCTTATTGTACTTGTTGTTATTCTGTTGTTTTAATTAGAAATTTCAAAAAGCTTATAAAATATGAAATAATAGAATTCATCAAATGCAAAGTTCACTTTTACATGTTGTTTGAACATTAATGTGTGTTGGCACTGGCAGTGTATGTACACATCTACCCTATAATGATAAAAATCCATGCAGTGGTTTTTAATTAATCTGTAAATATAATATCCCCTTTTTCAAACTGAGCCATTCTCAGATGCCTGTCGGTGTGGCGTCACACCAACAGAGGCCGTTCCCATGATAGTTGATTGACATGAGCGTCTTACCTTAGCTAAATGCGGCTAAAGTAAACAGGTTCGTCACTCCACAGAGAGAAGAGAGGGGCGGGGCGAGCAGAGCTCATTAACATTTAAAGCAACCTCGACTAGAACAGGATGATTTTTGCAGAGCTGATTTTGACAAGGTAAAAAGGGTGTTGTTTTAAACCATTGAGAATTTTTAACCAAAGTACATTATAGACTTTTCATTAAGACCCTAAAGAATCATATCAACTTGTGGAAAATGGGCATCTGATGACCCCTTTAAAAAAATTGACATAAAAGATGACATACTTTTGATGAAGTTAGAAAAATGCCATTACAAACGTAAAAACATAATTCCCCTGTAAATCACTTAAGGATTCAAATATCACCTTGTAATGGAAAGGTTATTTTTGATCAGATTTTTTGATTATTGATTAGAAGGTGCTCCTAAAATTTTGACTGTGCTCCTAAATTTTTTAAGTTAAACAGAAAAAAACATGGAACCTGTAACATGGAATTTTTAACTTTAAACACACTCATCTTGTAGCTAGATGGCAGTAAAGTTTGACTTTACCTACTTTATGACTTTAGTTATTTTATTTCATTGATAAATTTCATACATATTCACCATGCATTTCATTAAATTTGCAATGCAAATTTTGCACTGTCATGACATTGTTCCAGGCGAGATAAAGAGGAAATAAGTCCCTTTCAAGGAATGTCTGTTCATTTGGAGGGCATATGTGCAACGCCACCAGGCAGCTATTTTGTCAACAAGCAGTAGAAATTGCAGAAATTAACTGTTCCATTATTAATTAACTGTTGACATCTTACAGACATCTGTCAGATGTTTGTACACAGCAGATGCTTTCCAGATCAAATGATCTCTAACAGACATCTTGCAGACGCGGTATCTGGGAATTCACCCTAATTCAGCTCAGACAGTCCACTCACCTCATCAACATCTGTACAGTAAGTTCCATTCCCTGTCATGCCGTCTGGACACTGACCACACGTCACACCGCTGAGTGTCATTACACATTCCACACCAGGGTGGCAGGGGTTGGGAACACATGAAGGCTGTGGATCTACTGGTCTCATGCCTACAGTGAGACATGAGAGAAAGAATATGCAACTTTTAGCAGATACACTCTCAACTACAAATCTAAAGCAATCACAAGCTTAGAATCCCTCACCACATGCTTCACACTCCATAACCGTGTTCTTCAAGAAAACAATCTCCTGTATCTGTAAAACAAAGGGTTCCGTATTATGTAAGAATGTATAAAAACTTAAATGTGATTTAGGACTTTAATGGGCTAGTAAGTCATTTATAATAATATATTAATGTGTGAGTGGATAGCAGAGGTTTTATACAAGGTCATTTAACCTGACAATATGCAGTGACATTTTTTTCAATATTTTCAGTATTTTAGAAAATACTGAATGTTTGGAAATGTCTGATCATGATTTACCTGTTGTTTTAGTAGTTCTTTGATTTCTGCAAGCTCCTGGTTTGTGCCTTTAATCTGTTTGATAATCTCTCCATCTGTAGTAAACAATGCAGAATTAGATAATTTGTGACCCAGGACCACAAAACCAGTCATAAGGGTCCATTTTTCGAAACTGAGATTCGTCTGCTGCATAAATAAGCTTTTTGTTAGGATTGGACAATATTTGGCTGAGATACAGCTATTTGAATATATGGAATCTGAGGGTGCAAAAAAAATCAAAATATTGAGAAAATCGCCTTTAAAGTTGCCTAAATGAAGTTCTCAATAATGCACATTACTAATCTAAAATTAAATTTTGATATATTTACAGTAAGAATTTTACAAAAAATCTTAATGGAACATGAGCTTTACTCAATTTCCTAATGATTTTTGACATTAAAAAAAAAAAAAAAATCAATAATTTTGACCCATACAATGTATTTTTGGCTATTGCTACAAATATAACCCAGCGACTTAAGACTGCTTTTGTGGTCCAGGGTCACATTTAGCACCATACCATCATTCTTTTGCAGACAGTCATACAGATTAGGAATGACATGAGGTTGAGTATTTTTGAGTGCACTTTCCCTTTAAGACTGTATGAACTGTGTACTACATACGAGCAACAGGACAGTTTCATGATTAATGCTTGTAAAGCTCCACTCAAATTATAATGACTTTTCCTGCAGGCCCTGTGGATGATTTTTTTAGCATCTGATATTGTATTAGTCAGGAAAGGTATTAAAGTAATTTGCCAAGAACTCACTCACTTGGCAGGGACTAACGTTGGATCCTGTTTTCTATGTTGAAGCATGACCATAACATGTAATCCAAATATCATGCTTCATTTTGATTAATCTCATGGGTGAACAAGTTGTTATGACAGCAGATGAACTGTTGCAGTTGTGATTTATGAGGCTGGTTTTATGAGCCACAGCAGCAGCAACACTAGAATGACCAAATCAACCTGAGAGTGTTTCTTTCTCGGCCTCTAGCTGAGCTGGGGTTAGGGTCCCAGTAAGGGTCAGGTTTAGCTTTTCTCTACTGATGATTGTCGTAAACTGAAATGAAAATGTTAAACTTAACAGGAGGGGCTTCTGACAGAGGTTTCCCTCCCCAGAGGGCAACGCAGACAAACAGAAGGGAAGTGTGCTCTTTCCATTAGCGGCATCAGTGTTTTCCATATGCATTCCAGGGTTCCATAAGATCAACTTATCAGTTATTCATCTTGCCTGGTGGGCCAGTTAAAATGTTTTTTATCCTGCAACTGCATAGAATGTAAATGTTCTCTTCAGCAGTATTACAGGTTTTTAAAACATACTAAAATCTGCCCACATGACAGGCTCTCATCAAGATTCTTAGCTTAAACTTTTCTAAGAGCTATTATTAGAAATAAAAATAAAGTTGTTCATGTATGAGGGGGACAAACAGAACATTATATACAATTAAAATATATAAATATGAATATTTTCCATGGAACAATCTTCCAGTGCACTTCAGATCTTCTCCCACAAAGACTTTGAATTCTGTCATAGTTATGGGCTCTGAGTTAGAACAATTAAATATCTTTGAGTGTATATTGTGATACAGTTTATTCTTTCAGTAAAGCTCTTTCTAGTAAACATGTTAAACTTAAAGAAAAGTCTTCTATTATAGATGTATTTTCAAGTCAAAAGTATGCATTTATGGTCACCTCAGGAGAAGTAATAAAAGTTCATTAGTCAAAAAGTGTGCAAACTTTAAATATATATGAATGTGTTTATACAAACGTGCAGAAGTCAACTCACCTCTGGATATTCCTTGAGCAGAAACCAGAGCGCCGTGCAGATAAAAGCTGCAGCTGAACAGCAGAGTCCACAGCATGTTGAGTGTCTACACCGAGAGGAGGAGGACAGATCTGAGTGTTTCTGTGTCTCTTCTGCTTTTATACCACGTCACTGACGTCATCTGCTGTCTGGTTCTTCACAGATCACACCTTTCATTCCATGCCAAGGTTCACATGTGAAAGTCAGGAAAAAATGATTGAACACACAAAAATAAATAAATAAATAACACAAACTAATGATCAAGGGGTGCTTGTTTTCTGAGTCTTATGAAAAAATACCTAACACCTAACAGTTCAGCTGTTCAGCTTAAGGGGTTACTGCACCCCAAAATGAAAATTTTGTTATTAATCACTTAACGTTAAACCCACGTCGTTCCAAACCCGTAAAAGCTTCGTTCGTCTTCGGAACACAATTTAAAATATTTTTGATGAAAACCGGGCGCCTTGAGACTGTCTCATTGACTGCCAAGTAAATACCACTGTCAAGACCCAGAAAAGTATGAAAGGCATCGTCAAAATAGTTCATCTGCCATCAGTGGTTTAATCTGAATTGTATGAAGCGACGAGAATACTTTTAGTACGCAAAGAAAATAAAAATAACCACTTTATTCAACAATTCGCCTCATCTGCGTCACCGTACCGCAATTTTGGAGAATATCCGCTGGACGCGAACTGCGTACGCTGTTCTGTGTCAGGCCCACCACACGGAAGCGCTGTTTTCGTTCACATCAAAGTGTAAAGAACGTAGCAGACGTATCCGCAGTTTGCGTCCAGCGGATTTTCTCCAAAATGGGGCTACAGTGACGCAGATGAGACGAATTGTTGAATAAAGTCGTTATTTTATTTTCTTTGCGTACAAAAAGTATTCTCGTCGCTTGGTAAAATTCAGATTGAACCAATGATGGCAGATGGACTATTTTAACGATGCCTTTCATACTTTTCTGGGTCTTGCCAGTGGTATTTAACGTTACCTGGGAGTCAGACAATGGGACAGTCTCAAGCCTCCCGGTTTTCATCAAAAATATCTTGAATTGTGTCCGAAGACGAACGAAGCTTGGGTTTGGAACGACATGAGGGTAAGTAATTAATGACAGAATTTTCATTTTGGGGTGGAGTAACCCCAAAAGTCACCACTATGTTTGTATAGGCTTTGCTTTAAAAGCTTAAAAGAATATTCTGAATCTCATTTTACAGGATGAGCAAAAAAATAATAAGTTAAACATGAACAATGTAAGCAAATAGGGCCAAACAATAAATACTCATTGTTTCAAAAGTATAACCAGCAGCATAAACAATGGGTTTGTTAATATAATCTGTTTGAAAATCGTTTAATCGTTTAATTAATACTAATACGCTAGGTTTTGACAATATAACAGCTAAAACCCTGAAATGACCATAAAATGGCAAAAACAATATTACAACTCCAATAATACACCTTTGTTAATAACAGGGGAAGGAATATAATATTCTTAGTTGCTATTTTACACATCATTATTATTATTTTAGAATAATAATGGAGTCATAAAAATTATAATTATATAATTATGTATAGGAATGTGTATTATATTTTAGCTTCTTCAACGTATCAACTTTTTGTGTAGATTCCAGCTCTGCACAGTCCAGTCATTCTTTCAACCAGCTTCTCGAGGTGAATTCTGAGATGTTTTTAAACAACACTAAAGGAGTTTCCAACACTTTTTGGCTGCTTGTCCTTCACTGTTTGGGCCAGTTGTTAAAAAAAGATTGAAAACCAATTTGTATGTGAGCACAATGTATATTTGTCTGCAAAACGGATTTAAAGCAAGGTCACAAGAAAATAAAATCAGTCCACACTTTTGGTGTATTAGTGTATTAGTTGGATTACTGTATCCAGTAATCAAATAATTCAAGTTTTTTTATTATAAAAAAACAAAACAGGTCTTAGTGTCTTAGTGTTGTCTTAGTGTTGCCAAAAAAAAAAAGAAAAAAAAAAGATCTTGCTTTGTTCTTCTCCCATTAAAAACAAATCACATTTATTTAGGATAATGTTACAGATGAACTGTAAGATGTTTGATCTTGCATGGCCAATTATAAAAAAGACAAGTTTTAAAAGCTTCTTTATTCTATTCTATTGGTATTCAGTCCAGGATTCTTACATCATAGTGTTTAATGTAGTAACTCTTGTTTGCCGATAATTGCATCCACAGACGTGGGTTGAATTCCAGCTTGTAGACCCCAGAGCTACATGTGGGGCACCTTGAGGTCTTGTGCTGAACTCGGCTCTCACACCATGAGCTCTTCTGGAAAAACAAACACAGAAGTTTCAGTCCAGTGGTTTTCAGCATTTTTGGGAATGACACAGGAAAGAAAACTAAACAGCTAAACATTTTACTCAGAAGGTCTTTTGTTTTTGAATCATTCCATTATACAGGAAAATGCACTTGATGTTCTGAGAATTTTATTAAAATGTATTTCATCCAGGGGTGTCCATTATAAAAGAACATTTGTATCTAAAAACCACATGTACAGAAATAAAGTGGTCATTGTTCCTGGGTCATGAGCTCTTCTATTCTGGGGTCAAGATGAAAGGTCAGCAATGGCTCAAACGATGGAGGGTTTCCAAGGCAAGTAAACAAATGTGTGCTCACAAATCATCATCCTCATTTACAGAGATCATTAATTACTTTAAAAGATGTTTCACATAAAATCTAATTGCCTTAAAGGAACACTCCACTTTTTTTGAAAATAGGCTCATTTTCCAACTCCCCTAGAGTTAAATAGTTGAGTTTTACTTTTAGCATAGCTTAGCATAGATCATTGAATCTGATTAGACCGTTAGCGTCTCACTCAAAAATGACCAAAGAGTTTCAATATTTTTCCTATTTAAAACTTGACTCTTCTGTAGTTACATTGTGTACAAAGACAGACGGAAAATGAAAAGTTGCGATTTTCTAGGTCGATATGGCTAGGAACTATACTCTCATTTCGGCGTAATAATCAAGGAACTTTGCTGCCGTACCATGGGTGCAGCAGGCGCAATTATATTACGCAGTCGTCAACTCTGCCGGCTGCAAGGTTTTGGCTAGAAGAGATACAGCTCCGACTGGAAACTAATAATTAAATGAATTGTTATACTTATTTGATTTTGTATTTTTAATGTCTAGTTGGAAAATGAGCCTATTTTCAAAAAAAAGTGGAGTGTTCCTTTAAGCATATTTAAGAGGAAGCCGGCGCCATGGTCCAGACTGCATCACTGTGACTGCGTTCAAAAGCTCTAAAATGCTGCCTTCGGAGGCAGCATTCCAAGGCAGGAAGGCATCAAGGCACGTCCGAATTCTAATTCTGCTTCACTTCCTGTCTCCGGAGGTACCTTTTTCTGATGGAATTTTGAAAGCAGCATGGATGTATCCTTTGCTGCCTTCGATTTCCCACAAATGCATGTGCATCATAGGCTATATAAATAAAGATATTCTGGTAAAATTAAACTTGTTACTTTATATAACAGATGATATCTTGACCATGATGAATCATAATAGTGTAAAAAGCATACTAAATAATATTGTTTGTAAAAAATAGTATTTAATAAATTGTTAAAAGGGTTCAAATAAGAATAATATTTACAATATACTACCAATAATGACGAAACAGCCACTAATAACAATGACCTGTTCTGCAATATTACTTGCATCAGTGCTTTTATTTTTTTAAGCAAAAAGTAGCTGCCATTCTTAGTCGTCTTCTCCGACGCACAGACGTTCGGTGGGTAATGACATTGAGGTGTTTATGTATTATTAAAGCATTTATATATAACTGTATAAGATCGTTTTCTACAAAATCTACAACTTAACCGTTAGGTAACCTAACAATGGCGTCACGTTCTGCTGCCTCTGAAGTCTGTCCGACACTGTTTCTAGAGTTGTCTTCGCAGCCTTCGAAGTCACTGATAAAGAAGTGCACTGTAACGAATTGCTGTAAAAATGATAACAATATTTTACAGCAGTGGGCTGTTTTTCTTATAATACAGCATCTTGCTGTAAACAGCAATGTACTCTGGGGTTAGTGGTGGTTTGAGCAAACCTACAGCATAATGCTGTAAATTTCAAATCTACAGAGGCGGGATTTTCTTTAACGGTCGACATTCGGGAGCGGCAAGAAGAGTGATTCACAACTGTGGTAAGTGACTTATTTCAGTTTTTATTTTTCATGTTTGGTAACTGCAGTAATTTATTAAGGTGTCTACATTCACAGTAACCGCAGATTAACGAATCCTGCGTCCGTAGGGCGCGAGGGAGCCTTGTGATTCACTGTAACGTCGTGTTGTTCAGCACACTATTATTTTATGATGCAAATCAAATTTGCACAGGCAGTCATCTGTTAACACTGGCGCCGAAATGAAACGAGTGACGTTACTGAAGGCTCACGGAGGATCAGTGTGTGCCACGTAAACTCTGAACGGTGCTGTTAAAGCGGTTAACGTAAACAGCGAGATGTGCGAGTACCTTTAATAACTTGCTAATTCGCTTATTCTTTAAACCAAAGTTAGCAAAAAGCATTACAATCAAACAATGAGTTAATCCAGCCCATCTTCCTGTCTGGCCTTTTCGCTGTATATATTCACTCTGGAGTAACCTTACTTTTTTGTTTAATGTTGTGAAATATTATTACAATTTAAAATAATGATTTTTTTATTTTTTATTTTAATATACTTTAAAATGTAATTTATTTCTGAATTTTCAGCATCATTACTCTTCTCATTTCTCCAGTGTAACATGATGCTTTAGAAATCATTGTAATATGCTGATTTATTATCAATTTTAGAAACTGCTTAACAGTTGTGCTGCTAAATTTTTGTTTTCTATGATACTTTTTTCAGCATTCTTTTTTGTTTTGGTTTTTTTTTTATCCAACAAGTATGTGTTAAATTGAAAGTGATAGTAAAGACTTATATTGTTAGATAAGATTTATATTTTAAATAACTGCTGTTCTTTTAAACCTATTCACCAAAGAATCCTGAAAAAGTATCACAGGCTCCAAAACATACACTGACAACATTGACAGTTGATAATAAATGAGAAGGATCTCTGACAGATCATGTAACCTTGGTGTAATGCTGAAAATTCAGTTTTGCATCACAGAAATAAATTATATTTTAAAGTATAGTAAAATAGAAAACTTATTCTAAATTGTAATACTATTTCACAACATTATTATTATTATTATTATTATTATTTTTGATGAGCTTGATGAGCATATGACACTTTTTTTTTAAAGAACATTAAAAATCATACTGATCTTCCAAGCATTTTAATGGCAGTTTATCTGTATCTTAACTGTAACAATCATCGCTCTATCTGTCTTTGACTGTATCTGTCATCCCTCTGTCTGTATCTGACTGTATCATTGTTTTGTAAAAAATATCTAATGTATTTTTCTCTTTGTTCTTTTTCAGTATTTTTAGCCACTCTGCATCCTGGGATGGGACGGCGTCTGGAGCTGAACTGTTTTCCTTTTTTGATCAGAAGTTTTGTTGGACTCACTTGGAACCTTGTTGTTTGGCCATGTTGTACTGTACATTAAGTTGTGAAAATTCATCACTGTCTTTGTGGTATTTAGAACCATTTAATTATGACCATGTTGGTTAACTTGATTAAGATGTGTCACACTAACAAGTTTCACACTATACTAAAACTTAAAGCTTATGCAGTTAATGTATTGTTTAATAATGCATTAGTAATGGCTGAAATTAACATTAAGATTAATAAATGCTGTAGAAGTGTTGTTCATTCTTAGTTAATGTTAACTAATGTAGTTTACTGCTGTGTGGATTGTGTGGTTTTTCATTTGTGGTGGCATCTGTACTCTTCTAACTTCACTCTCTTTTCTATTCTCAGTTGGACACAATTAATAAAAAGGAGGCCCTCCAGACTCAGGCCTAAGTTCACAAGAGAAAAGAGAAATGGCCCAAATACAGATGGGCAGATGCTACAGCCTTCTTACAAGACGCAAATCCACTGAAAAATGAGCAAGAGTAATTATTTCTACATCACTGTTGAATGTTGAATTTATGCTTTTGTGGTCATTGTAAATAATCCAGTTTCAGTTTATATAGTTCTGATTGCCAGGTGCTTATTATCATGTTGTCTTGTTTCAGGGCTCAGGATTTGCTCGTGATGAGGCAAAATGAGGAAAATGAGAAAAAAAACTCTTCTAAGGTAAGCACATTAGTACTGTCATTTCGGTGTGCACAATTGTTGTCTTTCTATTTCTGCACATCCCAAAAGTGAAGATGCTGCTTCTGATACTATGATTCATAACCATCTCTGTTACTGTAATCTGTTTCAGAGAATCTATGATGTGGAAGACATGATAGAAATCGAAGAGCTGCGTTTGAGGGAAGCCCGCGAGCAAGAAGAGGAACGGGACAGGAAACTAATCTCTGAGGAGGTTGAAAAGTTAACATGGGATCATGTGGACACCATGATCCTGAACGAGGACGAGGGCAAGTTTCTCACAAGCATAAACAACGAAAAGGACAGGCTGTAAGTTTCTTGTTCACCACAATGGGATTGATTTCTTAATAGTGTCTAATCTGAGGAAACCAAAGACAGTAAGAGCGTCTGACCCTCCAAGTTTTTTGTTTTTGTCCAGTAAACACTATATGGACCGCATGGAGGAGGAAATGCAGAACAGTGCTCTCCACATTAAACAAGAGCACCGTGAAAGCAGAAGTGGAGATGCTTATTAGTGACAAGGTCTCCAGGAGAATGAAAGTAACGTGTCTCGTCTAATGCTGCCACACCCTCACACACATCCTAATGTAATAAGAGACTGTACACCTGATGTTTGTCACATTTGAGCTCATCTTTTTGTTTTTGTCTCACCAGAATCAGACAGAGACCGAAAAGTTGTGTAAGGAGCTCGCAAAGGTCCAGGAGGTCTATGAAACCAAGAATGTGGAATAATTCCTTCTCCAGTCCCCAAAAAGAAAAGACATTCCTTCGTCCTCTTCCACTGAAGAAAGAAATACTCTCTTCTCACAGCTCCTTCACAACTTCTCCAGTTCTCCAAAACAAAAAAAAAAACATCTTAATTGTTAATCTGCATTTTCATTTAATGTACCATCATTGTTCAGTGCACAATTTTAAATCAGGTCTCAGATCTGTGTATAAGTACAGAATAGTAGAGTTGGGAAAATGTGCACTGGCCAAGGAACTGGAAGACAACTTGAGGACCATCACAACTAATGGGGCATCAGAGACTTCGGAGCCATTAGAAAAGGCCCCCGGGTGGAAGCAGCAGCTGCAGCAGCTTCATGAAAGAATTTGACAAAATTCAGGAGAAGCATCAGAAAGATCCTGTTTTTTTTTTACAGAAGAAACATTTCCTGCCACACACAACCCATACAAACACTAGGGAGTAGTGCTGCACGATTAATCGTATCACAATCGCGATGTCAGCCTGTGCGATTATATGACGGCAAAATGTTGCGATTATATTAAATAAGTGTCGACTTGAGAACACCTACTTTCTGAGACAGTTTGCTGATTTTCCGTACCGCTAACAACGCAAACAAACAAAAAAAATTAAAACAAAAAATCTGACAGTCTCTCAGTATAGGCAGTGCACGTGTGGCGTGTGCGTGCGTGTTCACTTGTGTGCGCAGCGTTGATGGATGCCGAGGAGATCGACACTGATCTGGTAGCCAAAAAATATATTTGGATTTGAGATTACTGACATTGACCAGAGAGAGGTACTGTGCAAGAATTAGAGGCCCTGTTTCACCTGGTATTAACATGCGTTTTCTGATGCGTCGATCTGATCACAAGTGGACAATGCTACGTACAGGTGTAAATAGGGATGTAAAACGTTTTCAGCTTGTCCACTTTTGACCACATCCACTTTTCAAATTCCCGTTTGTGTCCCCCTCACTTTCAAATTCGTTTGTTAAATTGATGTCTCGTATTGTAGAAAGCACGCTCAGCGCCGCTGAGAATTCGCACGATCCTTAAAACGAAACCGAAAGTAAAACGCGCACGCGCCTTCAAAAGCAATTTTAATACGCGCTTTTAGAGAGCGGTTCCACAGTGTGCGCAAATTAGGCTACATAACATATATATATTGTTTTTTGTATGTATCCTATAATAGGTTGTGTAGTTGTCTATAGCTCTGTTGCATGCTTGAAAAAATTGGTCTCTATTTGCACTTTGAATATTGAGAGAGTAGCCTAGCCTACTTTGATTATGGCTGCACTATTGTTTGCACTTAATACAGCTATTTTTTGTTTAGACTATTTTTATTTATACTGTTTTTATTTATATTTGTAAAAAAGATCTTCAGTTAGGAGGTCAAACGTTCTAGAAGCTCATAATTCATGTACAGTTCTAATGTCTGAAGAGAATCACATGAAATCATGCAGGAGGGATGCCAGTCAGTTGAGTTTGTAATGTATGTAAAAGCAGGAATGTGATCAGAAGTGGTCGAAAGTGGACAGAAGAGACGGATTAAACCGCCAGGTGTAAACGACTGTGTCTCCATTGTCCACTTGTGATCCGACCAAAAACATATCCAGTTTCCTTTTCAAAAGAGTTTACACAGTATATTTTACATTCTTCATAAATGTCCGTTTGTTTGGGCAAAATCTTTAAAATATCTTATTTTTGTGAAAATGTGTTGGTTTTTATTTTATTTAATTTAGCTATACTTTTGAGAAAATAAGTTTACATTAATGCAAATGCTATTTCATTTGGTAAAAATAATTTATTTTGAAACCATTTCTAGTGTTACAAATACACATTTCCGCATTATCACTAATATGTGTGTGCATTTTCTTTAAAAACCCATCAAGCTGACTCACAGTACCATTTATTATAATCGCAATCGCGTATCGCAATATTGACCTCAATAATCGCAATATGAAAATTTTCCCAAATCGTGCAGCCCTACTAGGGAGTCAACCGCCAGCGGTTTCCTGGCCTTGCTGCCACTGCCTTGAAATACCTCAGAGACTGAAGACGCAGTCACACTAGACTTTGAGATGCTGCAACGGTCGTGATATGGTCTTTTTAAAACCTTAAATTTAACACAGAACATATGTGACCCTGTGATTTGCTGGGGTATATTTGTAGCAATAGCCAAAAATACATTGTATGGGGCAAAATTATAGATTTTTCTTTTATGGCAAAAATCATTAGGAAATTAAGTAAAGATCATGTTCCATGAAGATATTTTGTAAAATTCCTACTGTAAATATATGAAAACTTAATTTTTGATTAGTAATATACATTGTTAAGAACTTTATTTGGACAACTTTAAAGGCAATTTTCTCAATATTTTGATTTTTTGCACCTTCAGATTCCAGATTTTCACATAGTTGTATCCCGACCACATATTGTCCAATCCTAACCAACCATACATCAATGGAAAGCTTATTTATTCAGCTTTCAGATGTTGCATAAACCTCAATTTTGAAAAATGGACCCATATGACTGGTTTTGTGATCCAGGGTCACATATAATAATACATTTAAAATGTAAAAACATACAATATACTACATTTTCCTACAGCTCTACAGTTTTAATTTTATGTTCTTGTAATTCAGCTACGAGGTCATGCTGTGACGTATCGATCTGCTGTTGGTCACACTGCTTAGAAAGTGGATTCCACCTGCACTATGTCTCTAGTAATTTAGACATGTAACTAATTTAACGGGGCTTGGACCCAGCCCTGGTTCAGACCGGTGTGAAAGCCTGTGCATATTTTTAAGCAGTTTTTTTTGTCATTTACAGTTTAATATGTTACTACAGACATTGCCATACCCAGTTTATACGGTATTATTTTATTATATAAAAAGGTCTTTAAAAGCCTATCAAAAAAAGCTTATCAAAAACCCCACATATTAAATGCGGTTATGGAAGCCCAAAGCCTAGCCTAAGCTCAAAGTATAGGCTACTTCTGTGCACTGTCCAATTTGTTGTCCACGCCGACAGTGTCCGTACAGCAGCTCTTGCACAAGGTGAATGTTGTCCACTAAAGGCTGGAATACACTACATGAATTCTGCCCAGATTTTTACCCCGCTATGCAGTCTGGAAAAGTTGATGCTAATGGTCCATCCACAATTGATTATACTTTAAAAGCTGTGTGTGAGACAGAGTAGAACGTGGGAAAAAGAAGTATAACCAGGCCTTTAGCGCTCAACACACGCATAACAGAAAGATTCATCCTTACCCAGTGTCTGCGCTACTGCTAACTCATTCCGTAATTCAGTTTACCTCACTGAACAATAATTTTACTGTTTTTCACTGTAAAGCTGCTTTGAAACAATCTGTATTGCATGAAGTGATTTAGAAAAAAAAGCTTTTCATTAGGGCAACAGTAAAGGAGAATAGTAGTTCTAATAAACTTTAAATTAAGTAAAATATGAATTCATTAAGAGCCAGCAATATAAATAAATATTAATGTTGTTAAATGCATTTGTAGTATATTAAAAATATATTTTATTATTTGTTTCTTATTGTTATTTGTTTCTGTCTATTTATTAATGAATTTGAAGTCCAGCCCAGATGATTCTCCTCTTCTAGAGACAGAATGAAGACCATCTAATAATAAAACATTATGCTTTTCATGTTTTGTAGCCTAGAATATTTAGCATGCATACTCATTTAATATCTGTGTTTTGGAGATGGGTTTCTTTAAAAATACTAATTAAACATTTTGGTAGAAAATGTTGTGGCACTAAGATACTATGAAGGGGCCCTTGGGTTTTGTATAACCTACATGTTCTTAATCCGAGCCTGTTGATGTTGAGCTTGGGTTTAAAAAAAAATAAAAAATTTGATGGGATTCTGAATGTCTCAGGTCCTCCGGGATTGTATCTGCAAAAAAAGAAGAAGAAAAAAAAAAAAATAGGTCATCCAAAGAAAAGTGATTGTAAAATTATTACTTTTTGTCAAAAATTTGGAATAACATGCTCTGATGAATCATGCTATAAAAACCTGTAATGTGTTTGAATAAAGTAGAATACAAATTTATAGAATTTCACAATTACTTTAAAAAAAGTAAAATGCAAGTACTATACAGTGGGGGAAAAATTATTTGATCCCCTGCTGATTTTGTATGTTTGCCCACTGACAAAGAAATGATCAGTCTATAATTTAATGGTAGGTTTACTTTAACAGTTAGAGATAAAATAAAACATTTTTAAAACATTTTATAATGCATTTAAGAAAAAAGTTATACATTTTGCATTTTAATGAGTGAAATAAGTATTTGATTCCCTATCAATCAGAAGATTGCTAGCTCCCAGGTATCTTTTATACAGGTACTGAGCTGAGATTAGGAGCAGTCTCTTAAAGGGAGTGCTCCTAATCTCAGTTTGTTACCTGTATAAAAGACACCTGTCCACAGAAGCAAGCAATCAATCAGATTCCAAACTCTCCACCATGGCCAAGACCAAAGAGCTGTCCAAGGACGTCAGGAACAAGATTGTAGACCTACACAAGGCTGGAATGGGCTACAAGACCATCGCCAAGCAGTTGGTGAGAATTAGAGGTCTTCACGGGTCCAAAAATTTGCACCCAAACCCGAAGAGACCCGTAAATTTGTTGCACGGAACCGACCCGGACCCGTATTTAATTTGAAAGTGGGACCCGAACCCGTGCAGACCCGAGAAATGCCTTAAATTTACTACCCGGACCCGACCGTTATTCGTAAATTAGACCCGAACCCGGCTGGGAAGACAGAGACCCAACTGCACCCGGTCGGCACATATTACACAGCAAAATGCTAACAAGTCAATAAACAAGTTGCGAAAAAACTTTTTGGCTTACCTACTGTTAGTAGCCCTGACTGCGATCAATCCTAACATTTTTGTCCATGTTAGGCTGTTCCTCTCTCTTGCCGAGTGATAAAAGTTGCCCAATGAATTTTAGAAAGGGGCGGGATGTTTGAAGAATTACGGTACAGCATTATATTACAGCACTGATTGTCTATTAGCTGTGAGTAGACAGAGTGACAGTCAATGCATTGGAGAAATCGGTGACCATAAATGTAAAGAAATTAAAGAACTTTAACATTTAACAATGCAACGTCAAAGTATTCCAGTCTATGTTCAAATATTTGAAAAAGCATAGTGTTGGTGATCTGTTTGGAGAGTAAAGCTTTCAAAATGCACCAGTGACTTGTGAAAATATAGCTGTTTAAAAAGATGTTTAAAAACGAATTTCTGCTTTGCTACACTAGAGGGCGCTGTGAGCACTAGATCCTCTCAAAATCCTCTGATGATACACGGGGCAACGAGCAATGTTGCCGGGCAGCTTTGAGAAATGTTACCGTCAACGGGCAACCAGGTGAGACACGGGGCCCACAACCTATCTAAATGATCCAGATATAAATTTGTTACCCATTCTCAACATTGTTCAAAAAATTGTTCAGCCAAATTTGACTCTAATATGTCAACAAAAATTAACGCAATTTAAAATCAGAAAACTTGAAAAACAACCGATGTGATATTTCTTACATTAAAGTGCATTAAGTAATACCTGCTAGACTTAATATGCAGATATCACACTAATTAATATGTTATGATTAAAAAAAAAAATGAATATAATGAATATATTAAAAAACTTGTCAAAGAAAATGCTGTAACTTATGCCATGTGACTTTTTTAAAGAATGTCTTGTGTGGTGTGCTTGACACAATGAAAGAACACAAATGTTTTTTATTATTAATTATTTATTTGATTATTAATTTAATTCTAACATTATTTTTTACATGATTCTATTATTTATTCACATGATTTACTATTATTTTAAATAAGTAAATATATTTAAAAAAATGTTATTTATATGATTAGTATTATTATTTACATGATTCTATTATTTATTTACATGATTTACTATTTTAAATAAGTAAAAATATTTTAAAAAAAAATGTATGTGTGCATTTGTGTGCATGTGTGCATTTCTGCATTATGTGTGAATGCACACTGAAAATACATGATTATTATTTACATTACTATAATTACTATTATTATTTACATGATTAGTATTATTTATTCACGATTTACTATTATTTTAAATAAGTAAATATATTTAAAAATGTATGTGTATAATTATTTACATTATTAGTATAATTACTTTTATTATTTACATGATTCTATTATTTATTTACATGATTTACTATTATTTTAAATAAGTAAATATATTTTTAAAAAGTATGTGTGCATTTTAATGCACACTGAAATACATGATTATTATTTACATGATTACTATAATTACTATTATTTACATGATTAGTATTATTTACATGATTCTGTTATTTATTCACATGATTTACTATTATTTTAAATAAGTAAATATATGTAACAATGTATGTGTACATTTTAAGGCACACTGAAATACATGATTATTATTCACATGATTAGTATAATTACTATTATTTACGATTAGTATTATTTATTCATGATTTACTATTATTTTAAATAAGTAAATATATTTAAAAATGTATGTGTATAATTATTTACATTATTAGTATAATTACTTTTATTATTTACATGATTCTATTATTTATTTACATGATTTACTATTATTTTAAATAAGTAAATATATTTTTAAAAAGTATGTGTGCATTTTAATGCACACTGAAATACATGATTATTATTTACATGATTACTATAATTACTATTATTTACATGATTAGTATTATTTACATGATTCTGTTATTTATTCACATGATTTACTATTATTTTAAATAAGTAAATATATGTAACAATGTATGTGTACATTTTAATGCACACTGAAATACATGATTATTATTCACATGATTAGTATAATTACTATTATTTACGATTAGTATTATTTATTCATGATTTATTATTATTTTAAATAAGTAAATAAATTAAAAAATGTAAGCGTATAATTATTTACATGATTACTATTATTATTTACATTATTGTTATTTATTCACAATTTACTATTATTTTAAATAAGTAAATATATGTAACAATGTATGTGTGCATTTTAATGCACACTGAAATACATGATTATTATTCACATGATTAGTATAATTACTATTATTTACGAATAGTATTATTTATTCATGATTTATTATTATTTTAAATAAGTAAATAAATTAAAAAATGTAAGTGTATAATTTTTTACATGATTACTATTATTATTTACATTATTGTTATTTATTCACGATTTACTATTATTTTAAATAAGTAAATATATTTAAAAAATGTATGTGTGCATTTTAATGCACACTGAAATACATGATTATTATTTACATGATTACTGATTACTAACATGATTACTATAAATACTATTATAGTAAACTCTGAAATTAATTACTATTATTGTTTACATGATTACTATTATTATCTACATGATACTACTACTGATACTGGCTGTTTTTGTTTGCACAGTGACTGAAGAAGTTGTGGAGGAGCTGTGAGGAAAAATGGATTTCTCACTTCACTGGAGGAGGACGGAGGAAGGTCTTTTCTTTTGAGGACTAGAGAGGCGGTGGAGGAGCTCAGAGGTGAATTATTTCTCAATCTTTGTTTCCACCGGCTCCTCTCTTTTTGATGCTCTTCTGAGGCTGGCTACGCGGCATCAGCTTTTTTCCAGTCTGCAGTGAAGACGTGATCTAGGTTAGCAACACTACTGATCCACGTTACTACTATATTTGATAAGCAAGACAGAAGTATGGGATATGTAGTGCTGGTTCTGTGTGCCACTTACGGGTTTCACTGGAGGACAAAGGGCTCTCGCCAGTCTTTTCTGCCGCCGTTGTTCCAGCAGAGCTTCAAAATGCATGCGCTTCAGTTCCTGCTCTCTGTAAAAGAGGGAAAGCAAGAATTTAGCAAAAGATTATAAGGAGGTTTTAAAGAGCCACTCAATCCTGCAGTTGGCCATTATACTGACAGCACTGCAGCTTATAACATGTATTTTTAGATATGTAAACTTACCTGATTTCATTTTGTTGGCAAATATGCTTCTGCAGTTTGCAGACCCTCTCAGCTGGCATGCTTTCGATCGAATCGAGAGAGTAAAGAATGCAGTCCTCAAATTCCTGCAGTATCATTAAAGGATATGCAGGGCTGTAGCCCCAATCCTCACAGACCTCCTGGACATCTGCGAGCTCATCGCACAACTGTTCGGTCTCTGTCTGATTCTGGTGAGACAAAAACAAAAAGATGAGCTCAAATGTGACAGACATCAGGTGTACAGTCTCTTATTACATTAGGATGTGTGTGAGGGTGTGGCAGCATTAGACGAGACACGTTACTTACTTTCTTTCTCCTGGAGATTCTGTCATTGTTAATCATCTCCAATTCAGCTTTCACTGTTTTTTCTGTGTTCTGCTTGCATTTAATGCAGTGAACACACTTGTGTATTTCCTCCTCCATGCGGTCCTTATAGTGTTCACTGGACAAAAACACACAAATCAAAACTTAGAGGGTCAGACACTGTTACTATCTTTGGTTTCCTCAGATTAGACACTGTTAAGAAATCAATGCCATTGTGGTGCACAAGAAACTTACAGCCTGTCCTTTTCGTTGTTTATGAGCGTGAGAAACTTGCCCTCGTCCTGGATTATGGTGTCTCCATGCCATGTTAACTTTTCAACCTCCTCAGGGCTTAGTTTTCTGTACCGTTCCTCACGCTTTTCTCGCTCGCGGATTTCACGCATAAGCAGCTCTTTGAAGTCGATGGCGTCTTCGACAACATAGATTTTTCTAAAACAGATTACAGTAACAGAGATGGTTATGAATAATAGTATCAGAAGCAGCATCTTCACTGTTGGGATGTGCAGAAATAGAAAGATATCAGTTGTGCACATTGACATGACAGTACTAATGTGCTTACCTTAGAAGAACTTTTTTCTCATTTTCTTCTCTTAACCACGTCACGAGCAAATCCTGAGCCCTGAAAGATGACAACATGATAATAAGCACCTGGCAATCAGAACTATATAAACTGAAGCTGGATTATTTACAATGACCACAAAAACATTAATTCAACATTCAACAGTGATGTAGAAATAATTACTCTTGCTCGTTTTTCTGTGGATTCGCATTTCGTAAGGCGCCTTCAGCTTTTGCCCAGCCTTGTTTCGCCGCAAGCTCTATTTGGGACATTTCTTTTGTTTCTTCTAAACTCTGCTCGGCCTGAGTCTGGAGGGCCTTCTTTTTATTTATTGTGTCCAACTGAGAAAGAAAAGAGAGTGAAGTTAGAAGAGTACAGATGCCACCACAAATGAAAAACCACACAATCCACATAGCAGTAAACTACATTAGTTAACATTAACTAAGAATGAACAACACTTCTACAGCATTTATTAATCTTATTTAATGTTAATTTTAGCATTTACTAATACATTATTAAAATCACTTGTTGTAAGTGTTTGTTAACATTAATGCATTGTGAACTAACATGAACAAACAATGAACTGCTGTATTTTTATGAACTAACATTAAGAAAGATTAATTAATAATGTAATAAATATATTGTTTATTGTTTGTTCATGTAAATACATTAATGAGTGTACTTTATTGTAAACTGTTACCCATATTACATATAACATATACGATTAAATATTCATTTAAACTGGAGTAATGAAAATATACAAAACTTCCTTACTTTATGGCGAACCCTTTGTCTAATCCCATTTCTGTAGTCTAGGATTGTTTCGACCAATCCCATCTGCATCCGGCATGGCAGAAGATGAGTTTTGCCTTGAGAGGGGTGTCCCTGTTCCCTCTCTTTGATGAAGGCCCTCACTTCTTCTGCTTTTTTGTCCTCCCTGCTTTGGAGTCCAAAGACCTCAAATTCCTCCTCGGCACTGAGTCCAGATCCGATTGCCTTCTGAGGTGGTGGATGTGGACACAGTCCTGTATAACATCACATTTAATTCATGTTAGTATGGTTCTCATGAAGGAACTTGTGTTTACTTCATACTCATGCAATATGCTTTAAATTCAAATATAGCAAACCGATTTCTGACTGTTTGAGCAGCTCACCTCTGGCATGGGAAGGACCAGGGATAGGTGGAAGCTTGACAGCCTCCATTTGCCCCGAGGTTTTGGTGTTGTCGCTCATGCTACTGATTTTCTGGTGAGCGTCGACACTCTTCAGTGTCTTCTGGGGCGGTGGATGTGGACACAGTCCTGCGTAACAACACATTTAATTCATGTTAGTATGGTTCTCATAAAGGAATTTGTGTTTACTTCATACTCATTCAATATCCTCCTGACTAGGAAAAAATAGTTTTGTGATTTTAACATTTTTCCATGTCATGACATTGTTTAGAGCATAAGAAAAAAAATTTAAAATAAAATTTTTGAACAATTATATTTTATTCATATGTTTTGCTACGTCCATTACATTAATAGACACAAAATGGCAAAAAAAGTGAAATTTTTATTTTAATCACAAATCAATTCTTATTTTTATACCAAACTTTATATAAAGATTCTCAACTATGTTTTGAAAGATAATACAGAATATACCATTTTTCTTTATGCAAAATGTGTGTAAAATGACCATGTAAATATAAATCTATATAAGTCCATATAAATCTAATTCGCATTTTAATGCGTTTTTGGGGCAACAGATAATGAAAAAATAAGTGTAATAATGGGAGTAATAATTGGCAAGATTTTCATAATAATATCTAATATTTCATAGCAATATTAAAATATAATTTCTTTCCCTATTCACTTCCTGTGTCTCCCAAAATGTGTAATAAAAATGTCATAAAAAAGTCCTGGTGTCCTCTACAGTGGACATGTAAGAAATGGATGTCCTGTTTCATAACAAAAAGTCATATTTTGATTTAAAACCCCATAACATTTTCCAGAGATGTTGTTTTATGACAAACAATTTAAAAATTTGTCACACTTAAATGATCATTACAAAATATTATCACCGGTTTCAGATTGTTTGAGCAGCTCACCTCTGGTATGGGAAGGATCAGGGATAGATGGAAGCTTAACAGCCTCCATTTGCCCTGAGTTTGTGGTCTTTTTGCTCACACTAATGATGTTCTGGGGAGCGCTGACAGTAAGGGGTCTGAGCTTTCGAAATTTCTCACCGTACATTTCTGGACTTAAAATTGTACAACGACCTGAAATCTTAAAATTAAGTAAAATTGTATGATCGTAAATTTTTTACACAGATCAGAAAACTGTACTGTACTATACTTGTCGCGATCTGAAGCTGTAGAGTGTAGACTGATGCAAAAATCGTATACCGATACTAGATCACACACACTAAAAGCAACGAGTCAAAATGAGCTCGCTTGATCAGCCCAGAGGTTTTAGAGGCAGCAGTGCAGTTACGTCACAATTAGAGCGCGCATTCTAGGTCACGTGACAGCCGCGGATAATTGGATTAGTGACAGGATTCTTTTTGTTTTGATTTAAAAATCTAAACAGCTTGTTTTTATGGCTATACCTTCACACTCATTTTTTGGGATTGACAACTGCATTTACTTATAGGTGTGAGTCTCGAAATGTCCCTTTTACACATCAGCTTACAGAAGGAGTCAAGCCTGTATTCCTTGCCAGTAACCATAGCAACAGCGACCAAACTAATAAACATGGCGACGCCCATAAAACTTAAATTTTTATCACTTTCTGACACGACAGCCGTGAGTTCATTCACCAAACCTCCATTAACCGACAGCAGCTTTTTTATTTGGGTAAAGAGAGCAGGGCATTTGAGCTTCGCACAGAACACAAAACTGACGGAGCGGCTGCGGAGACTGGATTTAAAGCTTTCAGTTGACATACAGTTAATTTCTTCGTCACTGTAAGTTACCGAGACCACACATGAAAGCACGCAACACACGGTAGACACGGGTCTGCATAGCAAAGCAGCTCTCTAGTACTGAAATAATAGTGATGGACAACTAGTCCAGTCCTGTTTTGTTTACACAGCGCGTGTGTTCCGAGAATGCGGTTGTGAGTCCTGAAAATGTACGTACTGTAAATAATAAAATTATTTATGTAAATAACCGTACTGTGTGTGAACGTAAACATATTAAGGACTCAAATACAGTCAGACTAACAGGCTTATTCCATAAACTTGTTTTATGAAACAGCCCACAGTAAGTAATCTAAATCTTTTGTGTGTGTGCTCATGTAAATATACAAATACTGACCTAATCTCGTCTCTGAAGTTAAAAGCCAGCATCCTCTGCCGTTCTCAGTACAGCGGGAATCAGCGAGTCAATTTAAAGGATCATGAAACCCCCCTGTTTCAGCACTGGTTAGTTCTCACCACAGTTTTAAAAAATGCTTCAAAAGTGGGCGTGGTGTGCTGCGGAGCGGGGGGTGGGGGGACGGTTTCATTTCGCGCCCACTGAGGCCCCGTTTACACGAAGGGAAGACGCAGATATTTCCCTGCGGTTTGGCCTCTCATTTACACGAAACCCCCGTTTTTAACCACAGAAAACGATTATTTCTAAAAACTCCGGCCAAAGTGGAGATTTCTGATAACGCCGGTTATGTGTTGCCGTGTCAACTGGGAGAAACGGGGTTTTAGGTTCTCAAACGTCACATTATGCGCCAGAAAATGCTTAACGTCATGTGAGCGCCCTATTTACAGTTTGTTTGGCTACGGATCAACGTCGATTCTGAGGATTTTGATTGGCTTGCATGGCTTTATTCTTTTCCCTATACTGCCGCCCATAGGTTTGGCATAGTTATTATGGCGCTCGACGGCGTATTTATGCGGGTTGATATAAATGACAGGTTTTTTTAAAAAAAACGATGTTGTGTGCACAATGTTATTATTGAAAACGGAGGGGAGGAAATATTCGTTTCTCTAAATACCCAGCTATGTGTAAATGTGGCCTGAGTTAACAACACAAATAAATGCACAGCCTTTTGCTTTCTGCATCGAAAAAATACACGTGACCCTGGACCACAAAACCAGTCATAAGTGTAAATTTCTCAAAATTGAGAATTATATATCATCTGGAACCTGAAAATATAAGCTTTCCGTTGATGTATGGTTTGTTAGGATAGGACAATATTTGGCCGAGATACAACTATTTCAAAATCTGAGGGTGCAAAAAAATCAAAATATTGAGAAAATCACCTTTAAAGTTGTCCAAATGAAGTTCTTAGCAATACATATTACTGATCAAAAATGAAGTTTTGATATATTTACGGTAGGAAATTTACAAAATATTTTCATGGAACATGAATTTTACATAATATCCTAATGATTTTTGGCATAAAAGAAAAATCGCTCATTTTGACGCATACAATGTATTTTTGGCTATTGCTATAAATATACCCGTGCTACTTAAGATTGGTTTTGTGGTCCAGGGTCACATATATGAACGCGTTGTTGCACCTCTATTAACCTTTTAAGGCTTATTTTGCCGCCTTTATAATCCTTTTGATGGGTTGCGTCAAGGAGTTGTAAAAACCGCTATTACACTCACTTTACAAATGAATCGCGTTTGTGCCGAACTCTTACAAAGCAAACAAAAACGAACACTCTTCTTCTGCCCTGCAGATTTTTGCTTCAACCCTAATCAAACGCACCTGAACAAGCTAATCAAGGTCTGAAGGGTTACTAGAAAGCTACAGGCAGGTGAGTTTTAATTAGGGTTGGAGCTGAACTCTGCAAGGCTGCGGCTCTCCAGGACCGGAGTTCGCCACCCCTGATCTATATATGATGTAATAGAAGAATAATGTACATATGAAGTGCATATAGCAAATATCTAATTTTCCTGAAATAATTAGTATTTTTCATATTACTTGTATGACTGGGTATTTAACAATATAAATGAATAAGTAAGATCTGGGGGTTGGAACCGACACACAACGTGAATCGACTGAAGAGAAGTGATTTCTACGTTAACAACACAAGCCTCGAATCGAGGCTTCATCTGGCACACCCCTTAACACAAGCTCCGATGCCTCGGTTCTAGTGATGGGAAGTTCGGATCATTTTACCGACTCGGACTTTTCAGTCTCGTTCAGCAAAATTAACGAATCTTTTTTCGAGTCATTTCGTTTATTTCGTTCATTTTAGCAAAATCTAATTTAAATGTTACGTGTTTCCTCCATAACACATCGACTGCTTACACAACCGTTGATCACATTACAAACAAGATAGAACTATAATGCTATAAGAAACAGAAAAGATTAATTCATTGTTTACCTGGGTCTTTAGTCTATGATTAGCTCACCTGGCCTCTTCTCTGACAAGTTTTCGGGTCTGAGCCGTTCGTTCATCACGTGACAGCCCAATAAGCTTAACCAAAGCAGTGTGAGCCGGAAAAAGAATTGATTAGTTCATCTTTTGAGTTTTCGGGTTCGAGTCGTTCGTTCATCACGTGACAGCCCCATAAGTTTAACCTATGCAGTCTGAGCCAGAAAGAGAATTGATTAGTTCATCTTTTGAGTCTTCGGGTTCGAGTCGTTCGTTCATCACGTGACAGCCCCATAAGTTTAACCTATGCAGTCTTAGCCGGAAAGAGAATTGATTAGTTCATCTTTTGAGTCTTCGGGTTCGAGTCGTTCGTTAATCATGTGACAGCCCCATAAGATGAACGAACGACTCCAAACACATGCGCGACTGAACGAATCACTCCCCGAGACGACTCGTTCGTCCCGAGTCACATTAAAGATTCGTTCAAAATTAACGAATCGTTCAAGAACGACCCATCACTACTCGGTTCAAATGTCACATCACTAGTTAATAGTCACTAAAGATTCAGCAAACTTGCTAACGATGTGGGAGGTTGCGAGGTTGTCCCTGAGCACCGTAACCACATCTCTCATAAAGGTTTGCAACTCTAAGTAAACAATGATCCGAAAAACACTTAGCCTCTTCGTTAATTACCACACAAAATACCGTATACTATTACTGCCGCCTCACCAGAAGTTGTACCCACGTTCTTTTTTCACAGTAGCGCCCCTCCGAAATAAGTGGATAGCATTCTCACAGTCTGAAGCGTTTATCATAGCAAATCAACACACGCTGTTGTGAATAATTAGGCGAAGCTCTTCTCATTGGATAAAAACACGCAGCCTCATGAATAATTATGAGACCCCAACGCGTCATCGAAGTACTATAGTCCGTTGAAACGTCACAAACTGTGACGTCACCACAATGTAGATTTTAAACCGGAAGATGAAAATAGAGCAAAAAGCTCAAAATTAACCAGTTTTCTACAACAATTAAAATTAACGGATGCTAACATTCTCATCTGTGATGTGCAGCACAAATACCTCTGCTAAAATCTCAGAAAAAGTAGTCCAAGGTTTCATGACCCTTTAGGGAAAAAATAGTTTTGTTAGTTTGAAAGGAAATTACTGAAATTTATTAAACATCCTTTATGATACAGTAAGGACGATTTGGCTCTGCTTGGCAGCAGGTGTTAAAAAGCATGCAGTGTGTGGCAGCGGATCAACCTTGAGTAAAACCATGGTTTTACTACTTATTTGTTGTATTGCATACTGTGTTCCATTCTGAGTATAAATTGTTTGTAATAGTTTGTGTTTTGGTTACTTTACTATCTGTAGTAGTGTATGTTTTTACATAAATTAGGGTATTATTCAAAATAAATAACTTACCTATATATATATATATATATATATATATATATATATATATATATGTATACATACATGTATTTTGGAAAGGTTTATGACAAAACGATTTAAATCTGCTTCATAAAGTGTGATTTAACAAATTTAATATTACATGGCATTTTATAGTTTTGAATTTTTATTTATTTATTCATTTGTTTGTTTGTTTGTTTTTTACTTTGAATAATTGAATTATATTTGTGCACTGGAGTTTTGATTGAGGACATAACCTGATTTATGCTATGCTAGATTTGAGCTGTGTTCGATGTGTTCTAGAAGTATCTTCCTGTTAATGCAAAGGAAGTTAGATTTCACATTAAACATCTTTTAAAGTAATGAGTGATCTCTGTAAATGAAGACGAAGATTTGTGAACACACATTTGTTTACTTGCCTTGGAAACCTCCAACCTTTCACCTCAGCCCCAGAACAGAAGAGCTCATGACCCAGGAACAATGACCACTTTATTTCTGTGCATGAGTTTTTAGGAAAAAATACACATTTTAAATGGACACCCCTGCCACTGAATTCTTAGAACATCAAGTGCATTTTCCTGTGTAATGGAAAGATTCCCAAAAAATTCCCAAAATTCATTCCCATGTAGCTCTGGGCTCTGCGTCTGTGGATGCAATTACTGGCAAACAAGACTTGCTACATTAAACACAGTAACCAGATCTACGATTTAAGAGTCCTGGACTGAATATTAGTTTAATAGAATGAAGAAGCTTTTTAAAATTGATATTTTTTTTATAAATGGTCAAGCAAGATCAAACATCTTATAGTTAATCATCTGTAACATTGTCCTAAATAAATGTGATTTATTTACCAAACCAAAATCTTTTTTGACAACACTTCTCTTACTTATAAAATATTGTTCAGTAATGTAATGATCAGTAATGTGACGCTAACATAAATCACATCTTTATTGCAGACTGCAAAAGGATGGGAATGGCTGCTATATCAAAAACAAGGATTACATTGATTACATTGCAGTCAATTTATGCTTTATCTTCTGTAAGGTTTTTTTTTTGCTTGTTTGTTTTGGATATGATGGGGTTTACCCTTCTTGCTAAATTATTTTGTCAATTTAATACCGTAACCATATTTTGTGTATTCTTCTTCCCAATATAACATATTCCTCATATTTTAATGGTTTAACTGAACCTGAAGTGTTGTTAATAGCAAATATTGTGCAAATGTCCTCTCAGGACATCACTTTTGGCCACTACTGTATATACAAAGTATGTTCCTTGCTGATTTTATTCAAATTTGTTATTTGTTCGCATGTGTTACCCACCCTATTCTTTAACGCGGAAGTAAGCCTACGGGCGAGACTTCCGGTTCATATAGGGAAATAACAAGGAGAATAACAATGTGCAGTAAACGTTAAAACTGTTTGCAATACAAAGCTGTGTGTTCATAATTATAGACGATACTGAGGGAGAGAGAGGAGGGCTGCGTTCCATTCAGAAATGATCACACGTTCTAATTCACACAAGCTGACATTATTATGTCAGTGGCTTTGCAAAAAACAAACAAAAACTTGAGAATCCAAAAGCATTCATTGCATGAAGCTTATTAGAATGCAGTTAGAATGCCTATATAATTCAAATAATGAACGGAAAATATCCCTGTTTTTTTTTTGTTTGTTTGTTTTTTCTCTTTATATGATGTAATATCACACAAAAATCAGTACGTGTTTGATCGCAAATGTTTAATTTTATACAGCAGTTCAACATGTGGACAGTTACATTTTAGACACATTTTGTCATTTTTCCTGAGTCATTAAAACAGACACTTGCCGCCATCTACTGGCAGTTTTAAGTGTCATATTTATTTATCCATGACAAGCCTAAACTAGCACAAAACACACAGCAAAATAGCCTATTGTTTAATTATCATTATTGACAACACCCGGGGGGTCAAAATATTATAACATTTTTGTCCACATCGCACACCCATGAATAAGGGGCATCATTTTGGTCATTTGGCACACAGCCACAGAGATTGTGTGCATGCATTTGTGTGGGTGTGGACACTGGTTTAACCTACATTGTGAGGACAAATGTCCCCTCAAAAAAAAAAAAATAAAAAATAAATAAATAAAAAACTAAAAATAAAAACTTACAACTTTTTTTAAATGTTTAAAAAAATAATAATAATTGGCCGTATGGAAGCTTCATCCAGCCTTTTCGACTCTGGACCAATACGGAGTGTCATCGGTGAGATTCGGAGCCAATGAGAGGACAGGATTCCAATGATCTAGCAAAAGGACGACGCGTCCATGTAACGGGACTCCTCACATCTGCGTTTACTGCCATCAGCCACAAAGCTCATGCTTACGGAATCGAGTGTAATATAAACCTCAAGGTAAAGCAACATTTTATCTCACGCATTTATGGACTTTATTGGGTTATTTGAACTTGCTGGAGCAAATACTCGTGGTTAAATATAGTGGATAGATCATATATTTAACATTTACACGGCCGCAGCCTTCTTACAAACGCGATCCTTCCTCTTTGTTGCTACAAACAGAAGCAGTTCCCCCCAAAACGGCAACGTTTCGGTTTGGTTATGATAAATATGAAGTGACTTTATTTTTTAAATAGCCGACATCACGAACAATTCCAGGCTTTATGACCGGAACTGCTGAACACTGTTTTTCTTGGCATGACTTGGCTAGCCACATATGATGCTCGAACGCGGTGAGTCTCGGTTTGAGTTTTCTGTTTCTCCCTCTTTTCAGATGCAGTTTATGCTGCTCTTTAGCAGGCAGGGAAAGCTGCGGCTTCAGAAATGGTACGTGCCGCTGTCTGACACACAGAAAAAGAAGATCTCCCGGGAGGTCATTCAGATGGTGCTGGCACGCAAACCCAAGATGTGCAGCTTCCTGGAATGGAGGGATTTGAAAATAGTCTACAAAAGGTTAGAAACCCGCACTGCATGGAAGGAACTACAGATTCATTGTGTTCGGCACTTTCCATGAATATGGTAGACTTGGGTGTTCCCTGACTTTTTAAAAAAGCATTACAGGCAAAAATCCCATGTTTTTGTGTTTTAAAATATATTCTATATGTTGGATAAACGGTTATCTCACTAACATAGTAAGAAAAGCTAGTAGAAGCTAGTTTTAAACACCTCAAATGTTTGTATCTCCCCCCTAAAATGCTGAACATGGTCTGTCCCACATTAGAGATCTTGACCTTCTCAACTGTACTCAGCATCTGAAATTACAGTAATGTTATTTTTGATATATGTAGTTTAAGTATATACATGTTGAAGTATTTAATAACTCATTTTAATTATTGGTTCATTTTTTTTAAATGCCTTGGTTCCAGGAGTATTTTTTCCCATTTATTTTTCCATAGGGATTTTTAAAAAGTCCTCTTCAAAGAGATACAATCCATGAATCGAACCAACAAGCTACGAGGAAAATCATAACTTTAATTTAAAGAAAAAAGTATTTGCTCTTTTGCTTTTTGTATTATATTTGAGTATGGATTGAGTTTTTTTTTTTTTTTTTTTAAATACATGTTTTTACTGTCAATTCTCAACTTCTGGTCTATTTTAGTGCCCAGTGCTATTTTAACCACAGTGTATAAAAAAATAACAGTCATGTTGTCTTTGATATTGTCAACAATGTATTCGAGAATGACTGCTCAGGACAAAATGTTTCTGTTTTTGATGGTTTGTAATACTGTGTAGCTTTCCGGCCAGATAGAAAGAGGAACAGAAAAGCATTTTACTTGCTTTGTACTGTTTATATATATGTGGTGAGCTTATTTTGCATTTCAGATATGCCAGCCTGTACTTTTGCTGTGCTGTGGAGGACCAGGAAAATGAATTGATAACCCTGGAAATCATCCACAGATATGTGGAGCTGCTGGACAAATATTTTGGCAGTGTGAGTTTTATGTCAGCATTTGCTTTTTAACCTCAAGAAAAATTGCAGCTCTTTCACCATTTACTCGCCCTATTGTTTCAAGCATGATGAATCATACTTTAATCAAGATCACAGTTTCTTCTCTCAATTTATTAAGCATATAAGTGTGATATTTGCCAACTGGCTGTTTATCTTGAAATGGTTGTGGTTGCCAGATTTCAAGAATTTAAATCCCCCAATCAGTTTTTCTTCATACAGTTGAAATCAAAATTAGATGTAAGATTGCATTTGTTTGGAATATTGTAAATCTCCATTGTTCAAAATTTGAAGGAATATTAGCTCTAGGTATACCACTGTTCTAATAACATTTTTGACAAAATAACCAAGGCATTTGAACAATAAACTTATTTTGTGGAAAACACAGTGATCAAAATTGTAAAAGAAGATTACAACTAACATTTTGGAGGTTCACAGCTGTCAGAAAATAGAAGGAAGTGTAGAGACCCCTTGCTTTGAATGACTTTAGCACAAGTCAGCACATCCGCAGGACATCACTAGTTTCTCACACTGCGCTGGTGTGCTTTTGGTCCACTCTTTTTTCACTCTCTTCCATAGTTCGGTAACTGTAGTGGGTTTCTTAGCCATAACTTTGTACCCAAGGATTTTCAGTTGAGCTTAGATCAGGACTCTGGGCTGCCATTTTATTATTTCAGTCTTCCTAGCTTCCTTCCTAGTAACTGCTTTACTGCCTCCTAGTAACTGCTTTACCTGTTTTGCATTGAGACGGGGGCATTGTCTTGAATGAAAATTACAGGCTGATTGGGAGATGCTTGCAGGGAAGGAACTGCATGTTGCTGAAGGAGGTTCTGCTGAACATTTGCATTCACCCTGCCATGTTTCTGTATAAGATGCCCAACTCCTGCAGCAGAAAACATCCCCCAAACCATGACACTTCCTCCCCCACCTTTCACTGACTTCTTTACGCACTTGAGCTTCAGTCTTTCCTCAGTTTGACGGCAAACACTTTCCCATGAGACCCAAATAAATTAAACTTGCTCTTATCACTAAAGCAAACTTTGGACCAGTTCTCTCCACACAACTCAGCAAAGGTGAGCTTAGCCTTTTGACTCCTTCTGCTGATGAGATGCTTGGTCACTGCAGAGTGCGTTTTCAGTCCGACTTCTCTTAAACATGCAGGGACCAATCCTTGTCCTGTTCAGCACTGAACTGACAAGCAATTCCATCTGCAGTGTTGAACCCATTCCCCATTTAGCATCTCTGCATTATCCCTTCTCATACGTTTGTCTTTTTGGGGGACTTCAATGAATTTATTTCATTGTAAACCTGCATTATTTAAGAAATTACAGATCTGGAATGATCAGCTTCTCTTGCAGCAGCTGAAAGGGTCATTTTGTCGCAGAGTTTCCCACCATCTTGCAATCTCAGTGAAAATTGGAGGAATGCTGCCAGTTAAATAGGGTTTGTCATATAATTAAGGGAATTAGCACCAGGTGCCAGATTAACACCAAAAACTTTGAGGTATCTGTAAGTGTTGTCAAATTTTGATCAGAGTTTTTTCAAATATCTTATTTAAGGTTTTTTTTTAATACTGTGCTTCACAATATTGTGCTCAAAAAAACTGCTCTTCTATTCCTGTTAGGATAACTTTAAATAGAACTAAGCAGAGACTTGAAATTGAAGTTCTCTAATTTTGATCTCCACTGTAAATTAATACATTTTATTCCAAGTGATTTGCTTAATCTTCCCAACCTGGCAACCACGCACACACAGTCTCTCTACATTATGGAAAAAAGAGTCCCGTAAATTCGTGCAGGTTGACATTCTCTTTATGTGAAAGGGCAATGATTCTGATGAAATGTAAAAAAAACATTTTATCGCAATAACTGTTATATTTTTAAGCAATTTAATCGTAACCATTTAACCATTTCTGTTACTGTATTAAACTGATAACCAGACAGCAATCACTCATCGCTCAAACTATCTGTGTTTGAACACTAGGTGTGTGAACTGGACATTATTTTCAACTTTGAGAAAGCCTATTACATCCTGGATGAGTTCATACTAGGTGGTGAAGCCCAGGAGACATCGAAGAAGAATGTTCTGAAGGCCATAGAGCAGGCTGACATGCTGCAGGAGGTGAGGAACACAAATATTGTGTAAAGTGAAAATTTGTCAATTTGTATGACTTAAAGAATGAATTTTCTCTGTTTCTTGCCTTTAACAGGAAGCCGAGACACCACGTAGCGTTCTGGAGGAGATTGGATTGACATAAATAATGAGAACTCATCATACCCAAGCACTGACACACATTTCCCTTTCTTTTTTCTGTGGGCATTTTCTCGTTATTTGTATTTTAGTTTAGCTTGCAGTCACAAGTAGTCTTTAAAATGATCAGCACTTCCTGCACAGTTAGATATTGACGCTTGTATTTCTGCTGCCAAACATCTGAGGGAATCGAGCATGTTGAGATGTTCATGCGTTAGTAGTTATGCAAATTTCCCATAGTGTTCAGGCTGTTTGAATTCAGGTTTGAATCAGTACATGTGTAGCAAAGTTTAGGTGTCAACATCCCTACATTTTTCCAGTGATGTCTTCTCTGTAGATTTTAAGCATTACCTCTCTCACCTTCAGCTGCCTTAAACGCTCATTTCCAGCTCACGCTGTTCGCCAGTATCTTATGCAACTTTCAGCAGATCCGAGTCAATGGGCTGTCACTGTTCAAGACCAAGACGTGCTGAAGTGTTACGGACCAAACGTTATTATTCAGCTCCAAAGGGGGGAAATATATAATGTGAATTCAATATTCAATATTTTTTGGCATAAAAGCATAGATTGTATTAATTAAGGCACAAGTAAACATCAGTATTAGTAAATTCCTGACCAGAAACACTGTAAACACTTAATTGGTTTCAGGCATATCAGGCATTTGCCATTCAACAGCTAATCGTTTTGTTTCCAATGCCAAAGAATCGTCTCCACCATCCTCATGCCTTTTTTTTTTCTTCCTTAAAATCATCTTTGTATGCTGTCGTATTGGAGTTTGATTTTCTGACTTCCTCTTGAAAATGTCTTTTCAGCTAAAGAAAAGAATAAAAGTCAGATATTGCAGCATGTTGGTCAAATCTTTGATGATCGTTTACTAATGAAATGAAATGGAAATTAACCCTAAATGCATCTTAAAGAGAGTTTAAGTTCTGTTTCTTTCAAACGTCAGTGCTTTTTACTTTCGTTGAACACAAAAGATGATATTTTGAAGAATGTTGGTAACCAAAGAGTTTCTGGTCCCCATTGACTTAAATATTTTTTTTCCATGCTATGGAAGTTAATGGGGATCAACAACATTTTACTTAACATTATTCAAGATACCTGCTTTTGCGTTCAACAGAAGGAATAAACTAGGGCTGCAACGATTCCTCGATTCCATTCGAGTATTCGATTTTAATAAATCCTTAATTGCAACTGCAGTAATCGGCAAAATACCGGAACGCTAAGATTTTATTACAGAAATATATGCGACGCAGGTTTAATATATGCGCTCTAATCATTTACATGCGTAAAAGTTACGTACGTGCGTCTCAGAGCGGCTCCGTTCACTTATCAGTAAAGCTTATCATTTACGTATGTGAAGCGTCTCAAACTCCATCTCTGCATGTTGTTGTGAGTTTGGCTTAATTATAACGTTCATCCCATATTTCATCAGATTTATAAAGTAAATCATTTATAAACCTATGCAAACGCAGGAGAATACATCATTATTTTTTTCAATGCTAAATGTTCATCGCGATTTCAAAATAAAAGTTTAAACCCTCACTCTTGAGTTTACACGTTTTGATGTCCACATATTTGAGAAATTAGTGGCTGTAGCATTTCTATCATAATGAAATGGCCCAGTATTAAAGATTGAGTGGACATTTGAATTAAATGTTGTTGAGTCAATATTAAACAAGGATTAGATCGCGCAGTAAAGTGTGCAAAGTAAAAAAAAACACGATTGTCAGGCCTAATGTAGCGCTATTGTTTATAATACATTATGTATTTTAACAGTTTTGATCAATAAAACCATATGATTACTTGGTTTTGATACTTCATTTGAACTATTATTGTCTCATTGCTATTAGCTATGTATTTTAATTTTTAAGGCTATTGTTAACTTATCGATTACTCGTCAGAATAATCGAGGAATTACTCAATTACCAAAATAACCATTAGCAACAGCCCTAAAATAAACTCATACAGACTTGGAACAATGTGAGTGTGAGTGAGGGCAAGTGATGTCTTTGAGCAGCTCAATGAGAAAAAAAATTACATTTTGTTCAAACACCAACACTTTTCAAAAGGTTTTAGAAAACACTAGATTTAATTACAAATGTACAGGAAATGTATTCACCAGCAAAATCAGGAAAACTAGGCATTTTGTTAAGCAAACTAAAATAACAACAGCTCAATTAAGACAACAGAAACACAGTTTATGCATTTTTATATAATCTATCCAGACTGTGTGTTATCGGATTTGGTAGCATCTGTAAGCGGACAATGGATTTCCTCTTCCGGATGACAGACCTCTAAATTTGTGGTCTCTAAATTATCTACTGGCAAAACTGCGCTGGACGCCACAGCTGTACATTCTTCAGCAGGAGTTTCTGATTTAGACTGTGCCTCATCATGCTCTTCATTCTGGGAGTCTTCGTCAGACTCCGAGCTCGAGCTGCGTGTTTTACTCTTCTTTCTTTTGTGTTTCTTTTTGCTCTTTTTCTTCTTCTTGCTCTTTTTAGAGTGCTTGTGATCCATTCGGTCAGAGTTTTCAGGGCTTTGGCTTTTTCTCCGTTTCACAGACCCGTTTTTAGACACATGTTCTGGGCTGTTTGATTTTGACGTCTGTCTTTTCGAGTCTGATTCGCCCTGCTTTAACCTGTCTCTGCTGTGGGATCGGCTCCTGCTCCTTCTGGATTGCTCTCTCTGAGACGTTGATCTCCTTGTCAATGATTGCTCTGACTTCCTTCTCTCTCTGCTTCTGCTACGACTCCTCTTTTCCCTGTTTCGACTTTGTTTCCCTCTGCTGCGACTCCGCCTCTCCCGGCTGCGACTCCGCCTCTCCCGGCTACGACTCCGCCTCTCCCGGCTGCGACTCCGCCTCTCCCGGCTGCGACTCCGTCTTCCCCTGTAACTGTACCGTTCACGGCTGTGGCTTCTTCGATCTGTTCTCCTGCGCTGGGATATGCGCTCAGGACTATTTCCACGCTGGGAGCGCACTCCGTCTCTGCTGCTCAAATGGCGACTAGAAAAGCCTCCACTGCGATCAGGGGACATATGAAGATCTCGGTCTGCCTCCCAGAATTCATTGTCTGGGTTTCTGTACACGTGGAGGAAGTTGCAGTGTTTCCCTTTTGGACATTTCCGCCTGTCGAAAAGACCTGCGAACATAAAGAAAGGCCAAAAATTGGGAGAAAATGAAGAAACTTCTACTACATAAAGATTGAAAAATATAGTTTATTATTTAGACTGATGTTTTCCTTACCACATATGGCTGTTTTCCATCTAGTTACTGGGGAGAATTCACACTGCAGTTGTCTTCCAGCATACCAGCGGCCATTAAACATCATGAAAGCTTCTCTACATTGCTCCTCTCTGTAGGCATACAAACATAGATATCAAAATAAAATAGAACAATTGTAATTTCTCCTCTGCAGCAATGTCTCTAATATACTGGACTTACGTGTCATACTGAACGTAAACGTTTCCTCTCAAGTGGGGTTCGTAATTGCAGCTCACCTATTAAAATATGGAAATAATTATTGTTAATTTAATTTTCTTTATTTATGAATCATTTACATTTATTTAATATAAACTAAATTAATATTGTTTAAAAAAAAATATTAAATGATTTTTATATTTCCCTATATATAAAAAAAAAAAAAAATAATAATAATAATATATATATATATATATATATATATATATATATATATATATATATATAAAAAATGGGTCATTGACAAAAGGATTTTCAACAGGCCAATTCTAAAATCCAAAAAAATCTCATGTAATTATTCTAACATTCAAACATTAAGAATGTTGTGTACACATAAATTCATATTAAAAATTACAATTAAGTGATTTTAGTGTTTTTTCATCTCGATAAATTGGCCATAGCCTTAAAAAATGTCATGTGGTGCGACCATGATTTATATTAAAATGAATTCATTTCCTTAACATGCTTTTTTTTTTTTTTTAAGATGCATTTATTTTGAGTTTTTGTAAATAATGATCTCATATTTCTGGTTAATAATTTCAGAGTTCTTAAATGTAGTTAGCAGACTTATTTTTACTGTAAACTGCATAAAACTGATGTTTTAAAAATGCCATTCACTTAAGCATGCTGTAGCAGGGATTCATATTTCAACCACAGAAATTAGATATTTTATTTTTATTTTAATAGTTATTCCTATTATTGGTCGCACCACATGAGGAGTGGTCGCTCCAAATGACGCAAAGGCCTTATATTATAAAAGTGCAGCACATGGCAGTAACTGCAGGCATTTTTTTATCCCCAGTTATTCCTGAACTTTGCCCAATCTTGGCTGCTCAACTGACCCTTCGCCGGGAGTTTAACAGGCAATCTGACCCATCATAATGCCAAATACAGAGAAATATAAATACAAATGCTTTGCAATTTAATACAGGATTACAAAACACTTTAGAAATCATGGCAAATAGTGCAGGAAATTAATCTGAATAAAAATATGTTTCCGAAACGACAGTTATGCCCGAACGGTCACACCACATGATATTTTGACACTTTGAATGACAGAAAAATTACAAATAACTAATCTTTTTTGTTAAAGAGGGTCCATACATAGAAGAGGTACCTCATATATATGGCATCTTTATAATGCATTTAAACCTATTTTTAACTGAAAAAATGCAATCGGACAGAATATTTAGGTGTCACGTCATTGACCCATATATATATTTGGTTCACTATAATAAACCTAATTTAAACATTACATTTATTGTCTCTATCATGTTGATGATTTTTAGGTTTTTCGTTTTAATTACCTTAAACTGCACCACCCTTCCTGCGTTCTTGAACTCTGGCAAGGCGTCTTCATAGAAATCCAGGAACTGCTGGTGCATTTCCTCCTCGCTGTACTCAAGACTGGCATCAGTGTCGTAGTCATCACGTCTGCTCTGCTCCATCCCGAATGTCACAAACATTCCCCTTACCATCAGAGTGCTGCTGGAGGTTGGGTGGTCATGCTTTCGGGAGCACCTGTTTGAAAAATTCATCATTAAAAACAAAAACCTGACCAGAAACTTCTTCAACACAGCTGCTTAATAAATACGCACCGGTCTCCAAACCTACAAGCACCCGTTTTAAGGAAGAATGGGCAGTTTGCCTTGTCCTTTTCAGTTCCGTAATCCTTTGGGGCATCAGGGTTTTTCCAAGAACCACCGTTTTCCAGCTAAATAAAGCAAAATAAAGGAAGCTTTTCATGATTTTGTGATTATAGCAAAATGCATTTTCCAACTTACATTTGACAAGGAAAGCAAGATGTTACCTGACTCTCTGCTTGATCCAGCATCTTCTGTACAGCTTCCTATAAATGGTGCAAACATACACAGTATGGCGGGTGAAATTCTGTGGTGTGCAAGCACATGTCTGTTAGAATTAGTTAAGACAATCTGTCAGATCATTTGTACATTATAGACTAAAGTTATCTGTACTTTGTCATTCAAATCTGTTTATAGCACTGTTAAAATTAAAACAGAAGGAAAATAGTGTGATTATTCCTTTAAAAAATAGTTGCAATAATTGAGAATCCCTAGTTTACAGCACATAATTATGTTCTCTTATGTAGCATCAGTAAGCAAGATTATCACTATACACCCAAGTGACATGAAAAGATACATGTTCTTCATTGGAAGTGGAGTCTTGCTGCATTATAAATCATTTTTGTGTATCTTAGTTAAGGAAATGAAGACAGTAATATTCTGCCAAACAAACAATATCACACACTGTACACATAAAACAGATTTATGGCATAAGAAGTGTATGTAAAACCATGACTGACAAACCAGAAGCCTTTAAAGGCTGATTTGTCTCAGGTAGCATGAGATGTTTTGATATCTGATCTTGGTGTTAGGTGTAAGAGCAGTAGAGGATATATGTAGACATCTGCATCTTTATCCTCCCAGTGCAGGGATCACCTCTCTCTCTCTCTTCTGCTGTTCCTTCTGCTCTCGCTCCTCTTTTTCTTTCCTTTGCTGCTCCTCCCATTCCTCTCTGATCCTCCTCTGTGGTTACAGAAGGACAGAAAAGCATATATTGGAGCATCTACATTGAAATTCATCCAGGTTATTGCAGAATTTAATGTTGCGGTGATGTATTTAATTTCCGATTACTCACCTCTTCTTCCTCCTTTCTCTTTTGCGCTGCCTCTTCTCTCTCCGTCTTCAGCCTGAATTCTTCCTGCGCAATCTTTTCTCTCTCCAGCCATTCCTGGTGTAATCGCTCACTAGGTTGTAAAATAGTATTTGCAGTTTGTTCAATTAATAATAATTTGTCCAATTGTTAAAAGCTTATATCATGTTGAACTTAAAAGATCAAACCTCTGCTCATCAGCCGTCTGTTCTTCCTCATCTTCAGTTTGGTGCTGCTCATTTTGTAAATTATCTGACATGGGATTAACATAAATTACAGCTATATAAACAAATTATAAACTACAAAAGTTTTTGAACAGTAAGACTTTGAATGTTTTTTTTTTAAATAATTCTCATCTGCTCGCCAAGCCTGCATTTATTTGATCCAAAATACAGCAAAAGCAGTAATATTGTGAAATATTTTTACTATTTAAAATAACTGCTTTCTATCTGAATACATTTTAAAATGTAATTTATTCCTTTGATGCAAAGTTGATTTTTCAGCAATATTACTCTAGTCTTCAGTATCACATGATTCTTCAGAAATCATTCCAATTTGCTGATTTGCTTTCAAGAAACATTATTATTATTATTATTATTATTATTATTTTTATCAATATTTAAAACAGTTGGGGGGGGTATAGAAATAATAATATTATTAATAATAATAATAAAAGTTTTGGAGCAGCAAATCATAATATTAGAATGATTTCTGAAGTTGAATGATTTCAGTCAGTTGGGTTTCCGACTGAAATAATGATGCTAAAAAGTCAGCTTTGAAATCACAGCAATAAATTACATTTTAAAATATATTCAAATAGAAAACAGTTGTTTTAAAAAGTACAAATATTTTTTAAATTTTACTGTTTTTGCTGTACTTTGGATCAAATAAATGCAGGCTTAATGAGCAAAAGAAACTTCCTTAAAAAAAAAAACAAAAAAAAAACATTTAAAATCTTACCGTTCAAAAACTTTTGACTGATAGTGTATATAATCATAAGCAAATTATAACATACATAAATTGAAATTGTGTAAATACAATGTACCTATAATCAAAACGTTACCTGTTTCTCTTAATTTAGCGATAGCTTGACGTTTCCTTTTCCTTCTCTCTCGTTTAAGAATAGCTCGTCGTTGTTTCTGACTAAAAAAAGAGATTAAATAAACAGTGATAAATAAATTGTAAAATAAAATAAAAAAGTGTGGTTACTAATTTCTACACAGCTACAGTATAAAGCTATCATACAACACCTGAGCACAACAGAAGCAGCAGTTTCACACTCATCTAACCGACTTTGCGAGTCCTGCGTCTCTGGCGGGTCTGTCTGAAACGAGCAACAATTATTGTCCGTCATTTTATACCATTATTTACACATTTGGCAGGTGGACCAGAGTGGCAAAAGCTCTCAATGAAAGCAACACATTTTACACCACTCATAAAACACGCGCGCAAAGATGACATCACTTTTACTGTCGTACCCTAACAGCGTGTTATGAACGCGCATGCTCAGATTAGCATAAGGAAGTCGAGTCGACTCGGTTCATTTGGACGGCTCGTTTTAATGAACCACTTTAATTGTATTGTAAAACTATTGAATTAATCTGTGCAACTGAAACATTCATCACCGTCCACTGTTGTTACCAGTACTGGTGCCGATGATACAAATTTAGCAAATTCATCTGTTTTATTATTATTATTTTTTAAGCTAATTATACAAATAAGAGTACATATAACCAAACTTGACAGGGGTAATGGAAAAGGACATTTTTTCAAATATAATTATGTAAATTATTCACATGCAGACATTTTCCGTTCCACTTGATTTTATGAACATAATTACGATTACTATCACTATCACGACTACTATTAAATCAATGAATCGGTTGGAAAGAATCATAAAAAGAGTCGGTTCAGAAGCGCGACTCGCTTGTGAATCGGATCGCACTAGCTCCGATCGATTTGCGTTTGTGGGATGCGCGAGCTGGTGCTGCAAGTGACGGAGTCGTGAGCATAAAACCCTCCAAAGCTGTTTTTTTCTGTTTTTGGCTGTAAACCCCATAGTTCATTCAGTGGCTACCCCACAGAAAAGCACGCCAAAATGGCAGATAAAGAAGGTAAAGTTTTTGCGTAGTGAATTACGTGCATTATTTTATGTTTGGGCAGAGTTTGTTAGCTTTAGCCTAAAGTGCTAATGGATTTGACCCACATATTGACATGAGAATGAATGAGTCTCACAAATATAAGTCAGTTTTTACCAAATACTCAAGCTTCACTTAGGTTAAAGCTACTAATAATATTAAACGAATATACTCACTTGAATAATGATTTCTCAAACGGGCAGATAATTGAAATTTTGTGGTTCTTGACTTCCCTCCATCATTCATATGCTGCAGTGCAAGTGCTAGTTGAGGAACTTCATCATGTTACACTTCAGTTTCTGCTCATTTATGTATGAAAGCAGCAACTTTTTACTAACCAGTGCTGCTCCCACAATGCAGTTATTGTGAAATGTGTTCATTTGGATGGATTTGTCCTGATTTTATCAGTCTGTTTTCTCTTCTCAGTGTACGATGATGCAGTTGAGGAGAGAGTAATAAATGAGGAATACAAGATCTGGAAGAAAAACACACCATTCCTGTATGATCTAGTCATGACACATGCACTCGAGTGGCCGAGTTTGACGGTGCAGTGGCTCCCTGATGTAAACAGGTAATCTAACAAGCAGCCTTTCCACCTTTTGAAATGTAACGGACAACTAGGACTCTACAAATTATTGTCTATCATTGTGCAGGCCTGAAGGAAAGGACTATGTGGTTCATCGGCTGGTGTTGGGCACACACACTTCAGATGAGCAGAACCACTTGGTTATCGCCAGTGTTCAGATCCCTAATGATGATGCTCAGTTTGACGCGTCCCACTACGACAGTGAAAAAGGAGGTAAGAGCTGATCAAGCCCTGAACAGATGATCATATCATATTCTTGTTCATGTTGAGGTCATTATACTAAAATCAATTTTATGTATGTGCTTCTTCAGCAGGTATGATCAGGATGTGAGCTGATGAATGAGAGGGAATAATTTAACAAATATGATGCATTTTTGACAACCTCACAATGTAGACTGGATCTTGTTTATGCCTGTATTTACCATTTATAACACAAGATGGACGTTAAAGCGATAGTTCAGTTAAAAATGAAATCATTTACCATCATGAAATCAAATAAAATAACAGTAGAGAGGGAAAAATCTCTCCGGTTTCATTAAAATATGTTTATTTGGATTTAAAAAATGAACAAAAGTCTTATGAGGGTGAGTAAATGATGAACTATCCCTTTAATACCAAATGTGACTGTATTTTTTTTTTTTATATTTGTATATTTTTTGATACAAACTGATGATTTCATAAGTAGAGTTGATAGAACTGGGACAGAGATCAGACATTGAATAATTTTATATGATTTTTCCCAGAGTTTGGAGGGTTTGGATCGGTGAGCGGAAAGATCGAGATTGAAATTAAGATCAACCATGAAGGAGAAGTGAACAGAGCCAGATACATGCCACAAAACCCCTGCATCATTGCCACCAAGACCCCCACTTCTGACGTGCTGGTGTTTGACTACACCAAACACCCATCCAAGCCAGGTCAGTGGGTCTCATTCACTAATAAACTGTCTGGATTCTTTTGTACTTATACCCACAAAAAAATTTACAACATGAGCGTATAAACATGAATTTGTTCTTAACCTGGTTCTAGTGTTAGTGAAATTGAAATATGAGTGCACGAGGTTAGTCGTTTGCATAAAACAAGACTGCTGAAGTCTGTGAAGTTTAATTAAGACTCACCTAACAGGGCAAGCTGCTTTAAATGCTTATTTAATACTAATTAATACTAGTTTGAAGCTTAATATGAAACTTATGTTTAGGACAAAATTAGGGATGTCAGGCATGTGTGTGTCCATAACTGAGGCTGATGGGATACGCATCTCGATTAGACGTCGACCGATATTGGATTTTACCAATACCGATAACCAGGTTGGACCACACTGGCCGATACCAATTAATCGACCAATAGTTTTTAAAATGGCTACTGAACGGAAAATAAATAGTGCTCTACTATTTAAAAAAAAAAAAAAAGTAACCTACTGAACCATATTTTGTAAATAAGTAAAAATATTAATATTAATTATATATTGATCATTACAGTTTGTTCATTGTTCGTTAATGTTAACAAAAGCAACTACACATTTTAAAATATATCAGTAAATGTTGAAATGAACACACTCTAACAAGGAACAGTACTTCTATTTTACAGCTTTTATCAAGCTTATTGTTACAAAAAAAAAAAAAAAAAAAAATAAATAGAAAAATAATAAAAAATAAATAATAATAGTATGATATATATATATATATATATATATATATATATATATATATGAACTGCGTGTGCTTGTCCAATCAAGGAACTCAATAAAGGAACTTTGCTGGTTCCTTGATTATTACGCCGAAATGAGAGTATAGTTCCTAGTTCCATATCGACCTAGAAAATCGCAACTTTTCATTTTTCATCCGTCTTTGTACACGATGTAACTACAGAAGAGTCAAGTTTTAAATAGGAAAAATATCAAAACTCTTTGGTCACTTTTGAGCGAGATGCTAACGGTCTAATCAGATTCGTTGATCTATGCTAAGCTTTGATCTATTTTCTTTGAATATTTTTATTTAAAAATCTACTTTTGCGAACTCCAATCTGACCATAGGTGGCACTATAACAGTCATAAATGCTAAAAATCATGATTATTTCTATGGTAAATAAACTGGATTTGTCAAATGCTTGTTTTAATTGTTGATTTTGGTGGTTACAGGCTTGCTAAATATGTAATGTCTTTTTTGGTATGTCCTTAAAAGCATTTGAACCCTGATAATTGCTGCTTGCAGCTATATTTTGCTTTTATTTCTTTGGTTCAGACAGCAAGTCATAAATTAACTTAAGTGCCTTCTGACTTCTAATGCCTTAGTCTCCGTAGTGTTACAACATATTCATGTAGCAGCGCTTGAGAAAGAGTTTGGAAAGCAGAAATCAATCTACATATAAAATATTGGTAACAAATTATTAATTACTATAGCGGAATAATTATATATAAAGAAATCGTTTTTACAAAAGCAAATATGTTAGAACGATGCACTGCGATACAAATGCCAACTTGTATCCGTTGCACACTGATAAAAATCTGTAAATCTTACCATCCCTAGTCCATATTAATGTACTATTCACTACTGTAAAGTGACGTGACTGGTGGGTGTTTTCCACATAGCGATTAATTGACAAATTAGATTTGTTTATTATAGAGTAGTTGTTGCAGCGCTATATTAAATAACGTATTGAATAATAATTGTGAGTTGTCCATTTGCAGACCCCAGTGGAGAATGTAGTCCAGACCTGAGACTGCGGGGGCATCAGAAGGAGGGATACGGTTTGTCCTGGAACCCCAACCTGAGTGGAAACTTGCTCAGTGCATCAGACGACCATGTGAGTGATCTCATATTCAAAGCAGTGTTATTTTACTATCATTGAGATACTGTTATAATTTTTGTTAATATTTTGAAATAGATTTTACTGTTACGGTTTTTGTTTTCATGTTAATTTTAGTTAATGTTTTAGTAATTTTGTGGTTGTTTTTTCTATTAATTTTTATTTCAGTTTTAGTTATTTTAGTAAAATATAAACTAAATAAAAATAAGTGTTACCTTGTTAACTAGCTGAATTATTTGTATTTCTTTTTCCACTTAATATTTATTTCAAGTATTGAAAATATTTTTTATGGTTTTAGCTAACAATAATAATATTTTGAAACCTGTATGTTATAAGATCACGTGTTGTTCAACTTTAGACAATCTGTCTGTGGGACATCAGTGCTGTTCCGAAGGAGGGGAAGATAGTAGATGCCAAGACTATTTTCACAGGGCACACAGCTGTGGTGGAGGACGTGTCCTGGCACCTTCTACACGAATCGCTATTCGGCTCTGTGGCTGATGACCAGAAACTCATGATGTGAGTAAGCTTTGAGGGAGTCGATGAAAAAGGGCACGGTTAATCCCAATTATTATTTATGATTATAAATGTATTTATTTTAGACATTTGAGTAGAATTTTTGCACTTTTACGTGAGCACAAATCACAAGAGCATCAACTTCATGATTTGCTTGCAGATTGGGTGACAGCAAAAAGTGCAAATAACCACATGAAAGTAAACAAACTGGTTGTATTACATTTTTATTTTAACTGAAAATCTCAGTAGAAAGTTTTAAAATTCCAGCTTACTTGTTTGCTGGAATTTTCACCTCATCAGTGCTTCTTCTGTAATATAGAGAGAATGTGAGCTTGGTTGCCAGGTTGACAAGAGTAAGTAAATCACTATGCAAAGAATGCATTGATTTATGAAAAAGCTGTGGGGATATTAAACTCTTGAAATCTGGTTAACACAACCATGAAAAGCTTGTCAAAAGCAAATGTCAAATTTAAGTGAAACATTTCTGGATAAATGTGACCCTGGACCACAAAACCAGTCCTAAGCAGCACGGGTATATTTGTAGCAGTAGCCAACAGTACATTGTATAGGTCAAAATGATCGATTTTTCTTTTATGCCAAAAATCATTAGGGTATTAAAGGAGAAGTCCACTTCCAGAACAACAATTTACAAATAATTTACTCACCCGCTTGTCATCCAAGATGTTCATGTCTTTCTGTCATCAGTTATGAAGAAATTATGGTTTTTGAGGAGAGCATTTCAGGATTTTTCTCCATATGGTGGACTTCATTGATGCCAAAATGTAGTTTAAATGCAGCTTCAAAGGGTTCTAAATGATCCCAGCCGAGGAAGAAGGGTCTTATCTAGCGAAACAATCGGTCATTTTTTTTCGACAAATAAAAATTTGTATACCTTTTAAGCACAAAAGCTTGTGTAGCACAGGCTCTGGGATGCGTGTCCACGACACTGCGAATGATGTCTAAGTTCATCGTCTGTGTACTCCGGCTCAAAAGTCAAAGTCAAAGTCAACTTTATTGTCAATTTTGCAATATGTGCCAGACATACAGAGAATTGAAATTGCGTTACTCTCAGACCCTAGGTGCATACACGTAACATTAAATACAAAAAGTACAATTTTAAAGATGCAAATAAATACAATTATACATATAATATATAGAATATATAGAAATATCGTGCAAAAAGAGCTTATGTAATAAAGTGACATAGTCTTTAGAGGTAGTCTGAGGGTAGTAATTGAGTAGTATGAGGTAGTTAGCAGAGCACCAATACCACACAAAGTGACTGGTGCCGGTCGGTGGGGGGTGTGTGTGTGTGAGTGTAAGTGTAAGTGCGTGAGTGTTTGTGTGTGTGTGTGTGTGTGTGTGTGTCCCAGATCAGGAATATCGTGGGGCAGGAGAGGGGAGTGGGGGCAGAGCTGGGAGAGAGTTTAGCTTCCTGACGGCCTGATGGGTGTCACAGTACAGGAAGTTTGTGGGGCAGAAGAGGGGAGTGGAGGCAGAGCCGGGAGAGAGTTTAGCTTCCTGACAGCCTGATGGAAGAAGCTGTCCTTTAGTCTGCTGGTCCTGGCCTGGAGACTCCGCAGTCTCCTCCCTGATGGCAGCAGGCTGAAGAAGCTTTGCATAGGGTGGGAGGGATCAGCTGCTATACAGAGGGCTTTTTTGGTGAGACGGGTGCTGTAAATGTCCTGGAGGGAGGGAAGAGGGACACCAATGATCCTCTCAGCTGCTTTCACTATGCGTTGGAGAGTTTTTTGGCAGGAGGCATTGCAGGCTCCAAACCACACAGTGATGCAGCTCGTCAGGATGCTCTCGATGGTGCCTCTGTAGAAGGTGTACATGATGGGGGCTGGTGCTCTTGCTCTTCTCAGTTTGCGGAGGAAGTAGAGACGCTGCTGTGATTTCTTAGCCAGTGCAGAGGTGTTGTTCGTCCAGGAGAGATCCTCAGTGATGTGCACACCCAGGAACTTCGTGCTACTCACTCTCTCCACAGACGCACCGTTGATGGTCAGAGGAGCATGCTGAGTGTGCGCTCTCCTGAAGTCAACAACAATCTCCTTCGTTTTCTCCACGTTCAGAGAGAGATTGTTGTCTCTGCACCACACGGCCAGGCAGCTCACCTCGCTTCTGTAGTCGGCCTCATCCCTTTTGCTAATGAGACCCACCACAGTCGTGTCATCCGCAAACTTGATGAAGAGGTTGGAGCTGTGTGATGGTGTGCAGTCGTGGGTCAACAGAGTGAAGAGGAGGGGGCTCAGCACACATCCCTGAGGGGCCCCCGTGTTAAGAATGATGGTGCTGGAAGTGTTACTGCCGACCCGTACTGCTTGTGGTCTTCCGGTGAGGAAATCCAACAGCCAGTTACACAGTGAGGTGTTGAGCCCCAGCTGGACCAGTTTTTGTGTGAGCTGTTGGGGGATTATGGTGTTAAATGCTGAACGGAAGTCTATGAACAGCATTCGGACGTATGAGTCTTTTTTTGTCCAGATGTGTGAGTGCAGTGGAGATGGCGTTATCAGTCGAGCGGTTGGGCCGATACGCGAACTGAAAGGGGTCCAGGGAGGGGGGCAGGACAGGCTTGATGTGTTGCATGACTAGCCGTTCAAAGCACTTCATGAGGATGGGAGTAAGTGCAACAGGACGGTAGTCATTAAAGCAGGAGGGAGATGACTTTTTTGGGACCGGAATGATGGTGGTGGCTTTGAAACAAGTCAGGACAACGGCCTGGTTGAGAGAGATGTTGAAGATGTCTGTGAAGACATCAGTGAGTTCCGCTGCACAGTCCCTCAGTACGCGACCAGGAATGTTGTCAGGACCCGGAGCTTTGCGTGCGTTGATCCTGCTGAGGGATCTCCTCACACTGTCTGGGGACAGAGTCATCACCTGGTCACCAGGAGGGGGTGGGGTCTTTTGTGCAGTGGTGCTGTTTTGCACTTCAAAGCGAGCGAAGAAGGTGTTCAGCCCGTTCAGCAGGGAGATGGTGCTGTCACAGGTCTGTGGTGGGGGCTTGTGATCTGCGATGGTCTGTATGCCCCGCCACAGGCTCCGTGTGTCTCTGCTGTCTTTGAAGTGGTGGGATATTCCCCTGGAGTACTGTCTCTTAGCCTCTCTGATGCCACGGGGCAGGTTGGCCCTAGCCGTCTTCAGGCTCGCCTCATCTCCAGTTCTGAAGGCAACGTTGCGAGCTTTCGGCAGCCTGTAGACCTCCCCTGTCATCCATGGTTTTTGGTTGGCACGGACAGTGATGGTTTTAGTGACTGTTACATCCTCAGTGCATTTGTTGATGTAGGCTGTAACAGTCTCTGCGTACTCCTGGTAAAGTATGGTGAAAAACTCCATCTCATTTTCTTCTACAACTTCAGAATTGTCTGACATCGTTGTACCTTTTTGTTTGTAAACAGCGTTTGACTTACTTGCACTTCCATAGTCTTTGTGCGTTCGCTTTGTAAACACTGGGTCTGTAACTCTGCCTACGTTCCGCGTGACCTTTCGACTTGATTCAATAGTACGTAGTGTCGTGGACGTGCATCCCAGAACCTGTGCTACACGAGCTTTTGTGCTTAAAAAGTAAACAAATTTTGACAGGTTGTTTCACTAGATAAGACCCTTCTTTCTCGGCTGGGGTCGTTTAGAACCCTTTGAAGCTGCATTTAAACTACATTTTGGAAGTTCAAAATCGGGGCACCACTGAAGTCCATTATATGGAGAAAATTCCTGAAATGCTTTTCTCAAAAACCATAATTTCTTCACGACTGAAGAGAGAAAGAGATGAACATCTTGGATGACAAGGGGGTGAGTACATTTTTTTTATAAATTGTTGTTCTGAAAGTGGAGGTTTCCTTTAAGTAAAGATCATGTTCCATGAAGATATTTTGTAAATTGCCTACCATAAATGTATCAAAACTTAATTTTTGATTAGTAATATGCATTGCTAAGAACTTCGTTTGGACAACTTTAAAGGTGATTTTCTCAATATTTAGATTTTATTGCACCCTCAGATTTCAGATTTTCAAATAGTTGGCCAAATATTGTTCTATCCTAACAAACCATACATCAATGGAAAGCTTATTTATTCAGATAATGTATAATCTCAATTTCAAAAAAATTGACCTTTATGACTGGTTTTGTGGTCCAGGGTCACAAATAGTCAGCAAGCAAATATCACAGACAGTCTTGATTGTTAAATCCAAGAGAGGAAGAAAACGTGATCACAAATAAAATAAAGACCTATGGTGAAACTTTTTGGTTTTTTTTAAATAACGAGACACATTTAACTAAAATGGATTATACAATGAAATGTCTTCTACAGCTGGGACACACGGTCCAATAACACCGCAAAGCCCAGTCACTCTGTGGATGCCCACACAGCTGAAGTCAACTGCCTGTCCTTCAACCCTTACAGCGAGTTCATTCTGGCCACTGGCTCAGCAGACAAGGTCTGTAAACACTGTGAAATGCATGAGTTTTGAAAAGTTTTGATTTAAAGATCCTTCCCCATGCAGAAAAGAACACTTAAAGCCCAAAGTATGCTTGAGTTTTCACACTTACTGGTTTGTTTCTGGCTGTAGACTGTTGCATTGTGGGATCTGCGTAACCTGAAACTGAAGCTTCACTCTTTCGAGTCACACAAGGATGAAATTTTCCAGGTAACACTCAAGATTCTGTTACAAAGTAACAATATTCAATCCATGAAGAATGTAAACCGAATATTGCAATAATACTGATGCCCTTGACAGGTCCAGTGGTCTCCCCATAACGAGACCATCCTGGCCTCCAGTGGCACAGATAGACGCCTCAATGTTTGGGATCTGAGGTATGGGATTATTACTCTCTCTTATCGGTTTAATTGATTTGAGGACATTCCTGAAAATGACTTTTTTCTTTTTTAATGTCATAATGTTATTATGATCTATTTATCAGGCTAACTGTATTTAGATCCACAGATGCCTTAAATATATATTGATTGCATTGTTACATGTATGTCCTGTAGTAAAATCGGAGAAGAGCAGTCAGCAGAAGATGCAGAGGATGGGCCACCGGAGCTGCTGGTGAGTAAAGAACTTCATGAAAATATTTAATCTGACATTAGAGCTAAAACAAGTAAGGCTGTAGTAACAGAATAGAGTATACTAGGATGATTACTTGAATTTTGTTTGTTTTGGCAGTTCATTCATGGTGGCCACACAGCGAAGATCTCCGATTTCTCCTGGAACCCAAATGAACCTTGGGTAATCTGTTCTGTGTCAGAGGACAACATTATGCAAGTATGGCAGATGGTAAGTGCAGCAAAACTAATGAGAGTCACTAACTTGATTTGTTTTGTGCTTTTCGATTGAATTTGCATTAATGTCATAATCTCCGACTAAACTTCTCCTGTGTAGGCTGAGAACATCTACAATGATGAAGAGCCAGACACCCCTGCGTCAGAGCTGGAGGGGCAGGCGTCGTAACCGATCTCATTAAATATCTACAACCCTTTCACGGCTTCTTACTCCTCAGCTTTTGCTTTGCAGTATTATTCAGTAAAATCCATCTTCTGACTTGCCGCTCAATACATACCAGCTACTTTATCCATCACAGGGTCTTTCTGTAGACACTTTTCTAAAAGGTTCACCCCCTCATCCATTACAGTAGAGAAGTTTGGCCTCGGATGGTTTGGAGAAAGACCGCACCACTTGTTCGATCACTTCTGAGAAGTTATGGCCTGGTGTGGCTCATCACCGTTTTAGTTTTTTGTGCATAAACCTGGTGTCAATTTGCAATAAATCTTTTGTAATAACTTTTAAAATGATTTTGTATTCCTAAATTGTTGATAACTCTCTGTACTTCAGTTGTGAAAATAAAGTACAGATCAACTGTTAGTTTTTTTTTTTGTTTTTTTTCTGTTTCTCTTGACATATTAGTGATGCACCAAAAATGAAAATTGAAAATGGTGTTTTTGTATTAAAACCATAGTAACCACAAAATTAACCATGGTTTTACTATAGGATTTGGAGTAAAACCATAATAACTACAAAGTTAACCGTGGTTTTACTACAAGAACCATGGTTTAACTATAGAATTTGCAATAAAACCAAGGAAACTACTAAATTAACTATGATTTTACCATAACGATTGAAGTAAAACCATGGTAACTACAAAATGAACTGCAGTTTTCTATAATGATGGTTTATCTATGGTTTTTGTAGTAAAGCCTTAGTAACCACAAAATTGACCATGGTTTTACCATAGAATTTGCAGTAAAATCACAGTAACTACAAAATTAACCATGGTTTTACTACAAGAACCATGGTTTTACCACAGAATTTGCAGTAAAACCAAGTTAACTACAAAATTATAGTTTTACTAAAGAACCATGGTTTAACTATGTTTTTGTAGCAAAATTACAGTAACTACAAAATTAACCATGGTTTTACCATAGAATTTGCAGTAAAAGCAAGGTAACTACAAAATTAACTAAGGTTTTACCGTGCTTTTTGTATTAAAACCACAGAATTAACCATGGATTTCCAGTAAAACAAAACAAAACTACAAAATGAGCTATGCTTTCACTACTGGTTTTTGTCATAAAACCATATTAACCACAAAATAAACCATGTTTTTTTGGAGTAAAACCAAGGTAACTACAACTATGGTTTTACTACAGTAACCATGGTTTAACTATGTTTTTGTAGTAAAATCACAGAGACTACAAAATTAACCATGGTGTTACTACCATGAATGTGCAGTAAAAGCAAGGTAATTACAAAATGAACTATAGTTTTACTGTTATTTGTATTAAAACCGTAGTAATCACAGAATTAAACATGGTTTAACTGTCATTTTTGTAGTAAAACCATAGTGACCACAAAATTAATCATGGTTTTACTGTAGAGTTTGTAGTAAAACCATGATAACTACAAAATTAACTATAGTTTTACCACAAGAACCATGGTTTAGCTATGTTTTTGTAGTAAAATCACAGTAATTACAAAATTAACCATGATTTTACTACAGTACTGACAATGAAACCATAGTAACAACAAAATAAACCACACATCTACAGCTTAACCGTTGTCTAGCAAAACCATAAAACACAAAATCAAATATGGTTGTACTATAATATGTGTGCTGACACTTTTATACCCTGGAAGAAATAATGAAGCATTATTTGGAAAGAAAATAATAATTTAAAAAAGGCTTTTATTGTCACTGTAGCTCAGCAGTAAGATATTGTTTATACCCCTTTTTTTGGGAGGCTCATGCATTTAGTTAATTTATGAAAAATAATAATCATCTACAACGTAGCATCCACACAGCTGACATGTTTGCCTGTTTATTCACGTTGTTGTCATTTGCCAAAATTTCAGTGCGCCGCTACTTTCTGTATCTAGACGTAAAGACGCAATGAAACAAGATACGACACAGTAAGGAAAATTCTACAAAATGTTTTATTGAAAAGCAAGACAGAACTACAAGAGCATTGTACAATCTCAGAGGGGTCACGGGCTGAGCTGGGGGAGAAAGAAAAGCTCTTTTGAGCATCTTTCACAGTACGTCTTACCTGAAGAGGTAGATTTCTTGCATAACCTGAGAATCAAACCGGGGCATTGACCAAAAAGAAAAGGAAAAAAAAAAAAAGCAGTAGCGATACAAACGACAGTACCAACAACTCCACAAATTTAGAATGAACATGACCCCAATTACAGATGTGTTTGTCAAAATAATAGCTTCTGCAGACAAAATATTTGACAGTGAGGTGAAATGCAAATCAAGTGCTGAGATGTAATAAACATCAAAATTTGTAATCCTAAATACTTTTTTTTGGGTGTTAGGGAAGCAAAAAAGGGAAGCTGGTGAAGATCTACCTTTCCATTCCGTTGAGCTTTACAGTTTGGCAAACTGAAACACATTCAGCCCATGTTTTCTACTGAACAGCACAGGCTTGTCCTTCTACACTTGTCACTTTGCCATCCATCCATTAAAAATGTGATTCGTCTCATTAAAAGTAGACGATCATGTTCAGTGCACGTTGAATGAAAACGCTGGATGTGTTTAGCGTTGAGGAATGTACTGGCCCGCGTCAGAGGTTCAGATCAGGACATGAACAGTGCCAGATGTTGTAATGGACCTGAGTAGGCAAGTGTTTCTAGACCCTGTGTGTCCACAGTGTGATCATGACCAGATCGTTTGTTTAGACATGGAATTGGCAACTTCTACATTCATCAGTTCAGTTCTCGACATAGCTTCACATTAGCAGTATCAACAATGTTTGCAGCTCTTCAGAACTTGTTAGCATTGAATTACAAACATTTTTATTCTTGTTCATAAAGTCCAAAAAAAGGAGAGAAATCACATTCCGCATATCCAGTATCAAATACGTCAAGGCCCCAGTACAATGGTCAGTTGTATCCAGTTAAAGAGTAAAAATAATGCCAAAAATGGTCATTTACTCACCTTTATGTTGCTCCAAACCTGTATGACATAAAATATGGTATTTTCTTTTTTTATAAAATATGACTTTTGTTCATACTATACAAGCCAGTAGGGTCCAATGTGGTTTTGAACCACACTAGCTTTTATATAACAGTATAAATAATCTTAGAGATATTTTCTTTTGTGCTCCACAGAAGAAAAAACACATACAGGTTTGGAGTAAATTATAGGTTTGGGTGAGTAAATTATACAAAGCGCACACACACAAATTCAATTAAACCAATAGCTGTCATCTGACTAATTAACAGCAGCATCAGGATAATAAAACAAATCAAACGAAGGAGATTCTCACCTAATATGACCCTTTCATGTCCTTATTTGAAAAATATTAAAGTCCACTTCCAGAACAAAAATTTACAGATAATGTCCTCACCCCCTTGTCATCCAACATGTTCATGTCTTTTTTTCTTCAGCCGTGAAGAAATTGTTTTTTGAGTTAAACATTGCAGGATTTCTCTCCATATAATGGACTTGCCCTGATTTTGAACTTCCAGTATTAAATGCAGCATCTCTCAAACGCTCATCTTGTCTTGCTCTCCCTGAACTCTGTGTATTCTGCCTCAAGACAGTTAGGGTATGTCGAAAAACTCCAATCGTATTTTCTCCCTCAACTTCAAAAATCATTTCAAAATCATCCTACATCACTGCAGAAGCTCCAACCCAGTCTTTGCAGACTGAACATGCAAAGAAGATCAAACACCCTTAACAAAAAAGGTAAAACAGCGATATAAGATGATTTTGAAGTTGAGGGAGAACATGAGATGAATTTTTCGACATATCCTAACTGTCATGAACTGGGGAAAAAAAAAAAAAAAAAAACAGTTCAGGCAGAGCGAGACAAGACCAGCGTTTGACATTAAAAAGTATATAAATTGTATTGTTTTTATTAAAATAAACGATCGTTTCGCTAGATAAGACCCTTCTTCCTCAGCTGGGATCGTTTACAACCGCATTTGGGATCATTTGAAGCCGCATTTAAACTGCATTTTGGAAAATCAAAATCGGGGCACATAGAAGTCCACTATATGGAGAAAAATCCTGAAATGTTTTCCTCGAAGAAAGAAAGACATGAACATCTTGGATGACAAGGGGTGAGTACACTGTCAATTTTTGTTCTGAAGGTGGACTTCTCCTTTAAGGAAAGTTTTAGTAGATTAGCAAAAAAGAAATCAATATAAAGAGGTTTTCTTTAATTAATATCAGTGAATTATATGATTTTGGTTAAAAAAAAAAAAAAAAAAAAAAAAACTAGACTGAGTTTACAGTTTGATCAGGTTTAGCTACGTAATCCAACCGTTGACTGGCTTGTGGTGGTTTGGAAACCCTGATCCAACAAAAACAACTACCCTGTTTCTTAAATTAAATGGGTTGCGACATTAATTCTGATGAAATAAATGCATGAATGTGAGTTTTTTTCTGCTGGTAAGGATGCTTTCTCTTCGTCTGTCATGCAACAAAAAAGTCCCTCCTGTAGAAAGTTGTTAAACTTCAGCGGAGTGAGACTGTTTGACCCTGTCTTAGTATTTCACATCATTGTTGGAGATGTAGCAGCCTTTTTTAAAGTCAATCTAGCCCTTAATCAGATCCCCATTTAAAAAACCAGTCACAGGCAGCAAGGAGTCTTGACTCTTCTCTTATTTCGAAGACATTTAAAGTCCTTTTTAATCAAAGCAACAGAAGTCCGGCTTGGCTCAGACTCAAAGTGCCAAAGAGTAGTTGAGTGTATTAACGTATCTCCTCTGTTATAAATGCCCTGTCTCAAGGTTATCAAGGTTAGCTGGACTGGCTTGCTGACTATTTACGGTTATTTTAAAATAGCAGTATTAAACATCATATGCATCCAAAATGATTTATTCAGATTTTAGAGGTCAGAGCGAAGAGCTACATTTTATTAAAGAGAAAGAAAAACCTTGCAAGCACAGCTCAGCTGAGCAGAGAATGGAGGGAAAACATACGAAACAAAGCTGCATGGGGGCCCTTCTTGGACCACATGACCATTTCCTACGAAAATACAATGTGATAGAAAACAGGGAGTAAAAAGTGCTTTCCACAAAGCGGATTACCAACGTATAGAGCAGTTAGCGTCTTTCACTAATGTCCTGCTTTTTCCTCACAAATTTTTCTGATAATTGTTAGACAAAAATATATACCTCCACAAAAAAAAAAAAGAAAGGCCACTAGAAGGCCAGGCTCAGTCGTCAATGAGTTGTCTGGCTGATGTGGTGCCCGCTTCCTCAGGCTGAAGCCCAAGTTTCTCTGTTTCAGGCACCAAACCCTCCATCTCTCCCTCTACGTTGAGCCCCTGCGGCTGAGGGTCAGGAGGCCCCGTACCTTCTTCCTCAGGATCTTTCGCTGGGCCCTGAAGGTCCTGGAGTTTCTGGTTCAGGTCGTTGCGTTCTCTCTGCAGGGCCCTGCAAAGCTTCTCCAGACGCTCCAGTTTCCCTTGGAGGGCTTTGTAATTCTTGTCTCGCACCGTTTTCTAAGAAACAAACAACAGAACAGTTCAGAAATATTCAAAAGTTTGTGGTCAGAATAAAAATAAGTGACAGTATAGACATTTATGATGTCGCAAAAGAATTATTTTTTTCAACTTTCTAGTCAAACAATTCTGAAAAACTGTTTTTAACACAGAAAAAGCAAATCAGCATATTAGATTTTGATTCTAAAGGATCATGTGTAATGATGCTGAATATTCAGCTTTGCGTCACAGGAATAAAATACATTTTAAAATATATTAAGATAACAATATCTCACTATTTCACTATTTTTACTCACTGTTTTTTGGCCGATACGATTAATCGACTGATAGTTTTTAAAATGGCTACTGAACGGAGAATAAATAGTGCTCTACTATTTAAAAAATAAAAATAAAAAAGTAGCCTACTGAACCATACTTCACAAATAAATAAAAATATCAATATTAATTGATCATTACAGTTAATTGTTCATTAAATGTTAACAGAAGCAACTACAAATTTTAAAATATATCAGTAAATGTTTAAATTAACACACTTTAACAAGGAACAATACTTCTATTCTACAGCTTTTATCAATCTTAATATTACAAATGGATTCATATTATAAAGCGTTTACATTCCATTACATCAACAGTCAAGCTAAAGATGGCCATCTTTAAATATTTACACAAAGGCCAAAGTATTGAAATTACATACATATGGATATTGTGTACTTTCACAATTTAACTGCTTCTATTCTAGAACATTTGTGGTTATCTAAACAAAATATCAAAATACGTTGCCTTTTAAGGTAACAAAAAAAGAATGGCAGATATTTAGGTCAAAGTGAGCGAAGATAAAACTCTTTGTCATTATTTTATCTTAATTATTAAAAAATAAGAAGAAAGATACACACATTCCGAATAAACATAATACAATTAAAACAAACAGTGCTTTATTTTTCAGGTACAGTAGGTGTAGTTAGCAGTAGTATTCAAGAAGTTGAATTAACTAATATAAAAAGTGAAACTCGTTATATTTATACACTATACATCTCAGTTGTACATCAATTCTTAAAGCAATTGTATTAAAGTTCTTCAGTCAAGAACAGTGAGTGATTTGTGTTTTGTTGTTTTATTAACATTAAAAGAATAGTTCTCCCAAAAATAAAAATTCTGCCATCTGTAAGTCAATTCCGTCACAGTGTTTTATTTTTATACCATCATTTATTTTGTTTTAAACCTGAACAAGTTTCTTTTTTCTGTAGAACATTATCTATTTGATCATTTCTATTATTAAAGTTTGGTTACCCACATTCTTCAAAACATCTTATTTTGCATTTAGCAAAGTATTTTGCATTTGTCAGTGAGTAAATAATGACAGCATTATAATTTTTGGGTGAACTATCCCTTTAACGACAAGCAGCAGTACAATGTTTTGTACAATTAGTCTGCTGTCCCTTTAACAGCTGCATGCATCAATTATACAGGCACGCATCCGTTTTTCTCTCAATTGTTTACTTTCACTTTAGACATAAGCAACTTTATATGTAATTATATGTGTTTTAACAGTATTAGCGCATTTAGACGCGATACATAACTTAGTTCAGTAATTAGGTGCTGTTTGACAGGATTTTAGTGTGCGCGAACTTCAGATGTGCATGGACTGGAACAGCATGTATATGAAATGTTTAACCGGCAAGGCTTTAAACCAAATAATGTACTTTTGTCATTGTGAATCAGTGCAGTGTCATTTGAGTGTAACTCTACCGCTGAGTTAACGCTGATGTGAGTGTATGTCGCGCTGTACAGTATAATGAGATGGAGGCATCAGAACTGCAGCCGATAGACTATCACAATACTACAATACTCATCCACGATCAAAAATTGTCATCTCGTATACCCAGTTATAATGACAATTAAAATATGAAATGGTAATACCAAACGTGGGGAATTTTATCATAATTTCTTCGTCAAACCAGTAATCGTTACATCCCTAGTTTGCATTGGGCGTATTTTCAATCTGCACAATTTGAAGGATAATGGAAACACAGCTAGTGTTGTGAATGTTTCTTCACTTTTATGTAAATCTACACTGCTCTACAACAAATTACTCCGAGCTGTACCTTGAATTTAGAAAATACTGTATGCTTTAAAAACACAACATCTCTATTACTCCTCTCACCTCTTCTGCCATCTGCAGTAGAGTCTGGTTATTGGTCTCCCATTTGGTTCTCCAGAGTGTAGTCTCCTTCTCAAGCTTCTTGATCTTCTTTGTCATCTGATTAGTGTCAGAAAACAAAAATGGGTCATATGAAATAAGCCTTTCCATATAGAAAACTAAATAGTCATTTATTTGTCAAAATCATTTATATGTGCTAAACTTCCTGCTACCAGGTGTTGGTGCTATGACTATAACTAGATACTGGCATGTAGATGTCTTCAGGCCAGCACTTCTATGAAACATATGAAGTTTGGTGCAGGATGAACCTGGTATATAACTCAGACATTGTATGGCTGAGTTACAACAACTTCTATTCCCATGGCGAAACATCGAACTTTGTGAGGCGGCCACAGACACGCCCCTTAACGAAAACTCAAGATCTTTGCAATTTAACATTGCAAAAGCCTTTAGATTAAACTGACCGAATATAATGTTGATGTCATTAAATCTCTATGAGGAGTTCATTAGAGCGTAAAACATGCCACTTCCTGTTGCCAGCAGGTGGCGCTATGGCTATAACTGAATATGGTCATGGGCATGTGTTCAGGACAGGACTCTTATCAAACGTGAATTTTGGTCCGATCGGACATTGTATGCCTTACAGCAACTTCCTATTTCATGGCGTAACATTGAAGTTCGTCAGGTCGTCAAGGACACAACCTTCAGCGAAACCTCAAGATCTTCGCAATTTAACGTCACAAAGGGCTTTAGATTGCACTGACCAAATTTCTCTAGGAGGAGTTTGTTTAAATACAACACCCAGAAAATGGCAAAAACGACAAAACTTGCTGAGAAAATTCAAAATAACAGACTTCCTGTTGGGTTTTGGACTTCATACCGAGGGACTTTTTTGTAGGTATTAGTGAGTTACAATTTTCACCACTTTTGGCATGTGTGCAAGAGTTTAAGTATGTTTAGGCCCTCAAAAATGAGATTAAAGCGATTTCTGAAGGATCATGTGACACTGAAGGCTGGAGTTTTTTCAAATTGTGACAATATTTCTCAATATTACTACATTTTTGATTAAGTAAATGCAACCTTGGTGAGCACGAGACCTCTGTTGAAAACGCTTCCCGCACACTCACTTTCTCCATCTCTTGTCGGAAGGTGGTGAAGACCTCGTTGCTCTTGGCGAGGGTGGTCTGAAACTCCTCAAACTTGTCCATATACAGAGTGAGCTGCTGCTTTAACTGATGCTCCTGCTCCTTCATCAGCTCACATTTATGTCTGGACTCAGTCGCGTCCTTCAGAAGCTAAACAGAGAACACAGATCAACTTTCCCTGCAGCTCCAGGAGTGTTTAGTCACATGACATTCACAGCTCAGCTGATTGGCTCAAATCAACCTGGCTGCAGAACTGAATGAGCAAAGATCTCACACTTCAGACGGTCTCACACCAGCAAGCAACGTTCATTGTAATAAATAGGAATGAGAATGCATAGCTTAATCCACATATTAAAGATCTCCTTGGTTGCAGGTGCCAATCCGATATCCAAGGATACTCACAAACTCTCTTTCTCTTTGCTGTTTCTCCTCCACCTCTCGCATCAGCTCAGCCGTCCTCTGGAGTTTCGCATCCACCAGTTGCTGTTGCAGTTCCTTGTGTTTGAACACCTTGTCGATGTGCTGGGTAAAAATAAATATCATGTTGACAGTATTCTTCAAAAGAGCAATCACTTGGAAAATTGCAACAATTCTTTATCAACCTTATTTATGAAGGGAGAGATGACCCAAAAATGAAAATTCTGTCAGTAATTACTCACCCTCGTGTCGTTCCAAACCCGTAAGACCTTCGTTCATTTTAGGAACACAAATGTGACACTGGACCACAAAACCAGTCATAAGCATAAATTTCTTGGAATTGAGATCTATACATCATCTGAAAGCTGAATAAATAAGCTTTCCATTGATGTATGGTTTGTTGGGATAATATTAGGATACCATTTGGCTGAGATACAACTATTTGAAAATCTGGAATCCGAGGGTACAAAAAAAAAAAAAAAAAAAAAAAAAATTCAAAATATTGAGAAAATCGCCTTTAAAGTTGTCCAAATGAAGATCATAGCAATGCATTTTACTAATGAAAAATTAAGTTTTGATATATTTACGGTGGGAAATTTACAAAATATGTTCATGAAACATAATCTTTACCTGATATCCTAATGATTTTTGGCATAAAAGATTCGATACATTTGACCCATCCGATGTATTTTTGGCTACTGCTACAAATATACTTGTGCAACATAAGACTGGTTTTGTAGTCCAGGGTCACAAATTAAGATATTTTTTATTAAAAATCCGAGAGCTTTCTGACCCTGCATAGACAGCAACATAACTAACACATTCAAGGCCCAGAAAGGTAGTAAGGACATTGTTAAAATTACAGTTGAATCACCAATGTTTTTACCATCCTTCTGCGCCTTGAACGAAGGTCTTACGCTTTGGGACAACATGAGGGCAAGTAATTAATGTAAGAATTTTTATTTTTGGGTCAACTATCCCTTTAACTTGCAGGCAATTTTAACATGAATTAGGGTTGCACGATATACCAGTACTACGGTAGTATCGCGATACTAAAGCTTAAAAATACCCGTGGTGCCATTGCATTTTTTAAACCGTAGTATCGCCCATACGGTAGGACCGTAAGATATGTTGTATGTAAACACTGTTAAAACGTTCATTTGAACATGCACGCCAGCAGAAACATTACAAGTTGATTGCCAAAATGTCTTTCTGCTGTGCTTTGTGTAGTACATGCTGTGTTTATAACGTTACGCTTTATGTGGTATGCAGTGTTTCCCGACGCTTCAGTTCAGTTTGAAATGAGACGCTGAACTTGCATGTCATTGTTCATGCTGCAGTTTATCAGAAGAGAGTGTCTGATTCAGACCGTCTGATGTTATTTAAAAAAAATAGCAGCTCGAGAATCACTTATTCATCACAATATCTTACAAGAAAGTATTCTCGCAGTTTTATTCATTTGCCCACTTTTAGAACAGGTGTAACAATTCGTTTCTGGAAGCATCTTTGCGATCACATATTACATTCTTTTCCAACATATTTCTATATTCAGAGTTTTGTATTTAAAACATTACTCTTATAACATTATTTATGCAATTATAAATACAGTCTAAATGTATAAATACCACATCTAAATGTCACCTCATGCAGCCTCAGTGCAGTGCTAAGATTTTGGTTACATGAAGAATTTTGTTTACATGATTTCATGGATAACAATAGCCAGTCATTGATTCACATTAATGAAGTATTCAGAGAAAAATCCTTTCTGTTTTCATTTACATCTTTTTATTCATGAAATTTTGATTAATTTTGTAGAAAGCTGGTATAGTATCATTAGTCATTTTTATGGTATCCTGACAACCCTAACTTGAATACGTAATGTTTGCATTTTGGACAGATGTTGCCTCACCTCCTCCCGCAGCTCGTACTGCTCAATGAGCTTTTTGAGCTTCTCTGCCAGCTCCATGTTCTCCTGCCGCAGCTTGCTGTTGTGCGCGTTGTGCTGCTCCATCTGGGCCTCAATCTCATTGAGTGTCATCTGGAAGTGCAGTGTCGCCTCCTTGCGCCGGTCCTCATACTCCCTGAACCTCAGAGCGTTCTCCTCCTGCCATTACAATGATTATCTGGTTAAAAAGGCCAATACGAATCTTTAAATCAAACCCCAGATGTGCACGAGTTCTAGCAGCTTCACCTTCAGGGTCTTGTTATGGCGCTGAAGTTCCCTGCAAAGACTCTCCAGTTTGCTGCGTGCCAGGACGGCCTTGCTGTGCTCGCTCTGCAGGTGGATCTTCTCTTTCAGCACCTGGTTCTGCTTCTTCTGCAATGCCTTCACCTGCTTTTGCATGCTGCGACTCTCCTCCAGCTGTCCCAGGAAGAATGACACATTAGTATTTCTTGTGGCACCAAAATTTCAGCAAATGAAATCACTTGGCCGAAATAATAATAAAAAAGGAAATTTTTGGTTTTAGGGGGGCTAAAATCTTAAACCAAAACTAGGGCTGCATGATAATGGTTAGTTAATCACGATTATTTAATATTGTGTTTTCATTTTTTTTTTTTTTATATATCTCATCAGAATTACTGCACTTTCACATAAGCACAAATCAAGAGAACTTCAACTCGCATGGTTCGCTTGCAGATTAGTCGCAGAAGACTGCGAACATAAACAGATTGGCTGTATTACACTTTTATTTGAGCAGAATCTCTCAACAGAGATTGCTAAACTCCAACATACATGTTTTCTGGTGTTTTCAGTTCAGCAGCATGTTGCCAGGTTGGGAAGATTAAGTAAACCATTCGGCAGAAAATGTATCAATTTATGAAAAAACGTTTTTTTAACTGTTGTTTAACTCCTGAAATCTGGCAACCGCAACCAAGAAATTGGAAGTTTTATTACAAATTCAAGTTAATGCATATGCCAAATTATAATAAAATGTTTTCTGGATAAACAGCAAGCAAATATCACAAATGATTATGCTACATAGTTATAGACATATTACACATAGTTAAATTTCCCATTTACCCAAAATTCTAAATTAATTACCAAAACGTTACTTTGGGTTTTCAGCTAAATCAAAACTTGATCTTGTTTTTGGGTTAATAAATAACTAAATTATCAGTAGTATTTTATACCACGAGTTGTATAATACTTTGTATGGAAAAAAAAAAAAAAAAGTAGTGAAAAATAAATGTAAAAAAAAAATGCAATTTTTTAGAATATTCTGTATTAAGGATAATAGCTGTTGCTGTGCAATATTATTTCTCTAGCCCAAAATACATACCAGGTCCGCATATTTCTTACAAAGGGCAGCGAGTTTTTCTTCTGGGGTGGCTAAGGTATGAAGCGCCTGCATCAGCAACAAAACCTCTTTACCTATGACAACAGAAGAAGAAATCTTCATATAAAAACCTGTTGTTGACAAAAAAGTCACCCTATCGCAACTTGGAAAAAAAAAAAAAAAAACAAACAACAACAACACACATTTCTTCTAATGTTGTTCCAAACTCGTATTTCTTCTTTCTGTTGAACACAAAAGAAGATATTTTGAAGAATGTGTGTTGTTCTCTACTGATTTCCATAGCATGGAAAAAATACTATGGAAGCCAATGGGGACCAGAAGCTCTTTGGTTACACACATTCTCCAAAATATCATCTTTTGTGTTCAGCAGAAGAAAGACACTCAAACAGGTTTAGAACAAGTTGGTGAGTCAATGATGACTTTTCAGTCAATGGTGAGTCAATAATCATTTACTTTTTTGTGGGTGAACTATCTCTTTAAAAGAACAAAGTGCTCTGTTTATTTCATATACTGAAGGACAAACACTAACCAAACGCTTTTTGGTCCTTGGTTTTAGGGTCCAGCTCCCCATTGAGGGGATCAGGGTTACTATCCTCTCTTCCGGGTGTTTCGCCTCTCTCCTCCTCACTGCTCACCAGTCCGGTGAAATCCTCCACGTTATCCTGGGATGGCGTTTCCACATCCGGAGGTGAACTGCTCCCTTCAACGAGTCCTCTGGCTTCCAGACCACAGACCCCAATGATTTCCTCCATGACCTCAGTGCGCTGATGGTGTACACACAAAAAAGGTGTTTAGGTTAACCAAGCTGAGACTGTGTAGTTTTGATAATGACATGAAACACTGACTCACTGCATATAAGTGACATATATTGCATCCAACACAAAGATACCTGCACTGTTCCTGGATATTTACATTAAACACAGCCAAGAGTAAAAATAAACTCACTATATACAGGAAGAGAGAGACGAGCACGTGTTGCAGACACACGCGAAAGACAGGCTGTGTCTCAAATCCCAGTGATCTCCCTACCTACCTACCAAGGCAGCATTTCTGGACACCACACGTTTAAAATGCTGCCTAGACATGAAGCTCTCTAAGTTTAGAGCCACAGCCAGAGAGTTACTTTAAAACCAGAATAAGCAAAATAAGTGTGAGGGAACGGGTTAAGACTTGAACAAATCAGACCGCTGAGGCATTTATTCAAAGCACGTGTCAACTCATAATCTGTGCAAAAGAAAATGCGTCAACACTGACCAACAACAGTATACGCTACAAACTTATTAATATGACAAAATTAAAACATCTATTCAAACATACTTAGTTTTCCTGACATATATTTGACGTATATTAATTTTAATGTTTAATTATATGGTAACTCAAACCCACAATGAGCTTCATCAGTTTCACGGCGTTACAAGTTTAAAAAGACTATTTACTAACTATATCACAGTTCAGACAAAATGTCAAGACCAAAAATCAACTTGCTGTGAAATCTGTAAAGTGATAAAGCTGTAAACCTCAAGCTAACTCGCTAACTCCATATTCACCCTGTTCAACACACATGCGTGTGTATTCAACACCTATATTATCTTAACTCAGTTTCAAAACTGAGATCCTTACCTTCTCGTTTGAAATAAAACACGTCGCGGTTGTAGATCACAATGTTTAGCCTTGATATTTGGATAACGAGAGTTGAAAGTGCTCTGGTAAGTTGGTTAGCGGGCTAAAGCTACTTCCTTCGTAAATAACACGCATTTATGGCGACAGGTTCCCTTCGTTGGTGTACAGCAAGTCTTTCGTGGCGTTAGACATGTTAATGATGTATATTTTAAATAAATGTTCAACAGTGTGCAGGTTGAGGTACAGTACCTGTGTGTTTTCGGTGTTTTTGTGCCTGGCGTCTGAGCGCGTCGCCATGTTGTGACGAAACACCGAGAAGTGAAAATAGAGGCAAGACTGGATGAACACCAATAAAATTCAGGTCAAACATATTTAGTATATTCAAATGCTTATTTTTAAAACTAAACATTTATTATTTCTGCTATAAATTGAGTTGTCGTTTTATTTTGACATGCTCGATTAAATCGCACACCTGGGCTCACACACGACACACAACTCCTCAGGTAAATCTTTTTATTTTACACTAAATTACCAGTTAAAAGTTTTTGAACAGTAAGATTTTCAATGTTTTCTTAAGAAGTCTCTTGCATTTATTTGATCCAAAGTACAGCAAAAACAGTACAATGTAGAAAAAATTACTATAAAAAAAATTCTGTTTGAATATATTTTAATGTAAATTTTATGTAATTTATTTCTGTGGTTTTAAAGCTAATTTTTATTTTTAGCATCATTACTTGTCACATGATCCTTCAGAAATCACGATATTCTGGTATTCTGGTTTGCTGCTCAAAAAACATTTATTATAATAATGTTGAAAACAGCTGAGTAGAATTTTTTCAGGGACTAATTTAGTAATAAAGTAATTTCTATAATTTCTATATTATATATATATATATATATATATATATATATATATATATATATATATATATATACTGACTCCAAGCTTTTGAATGGTATAGTGTATAATGTTACAAAAGCTTTTAATTTTGGATAAACGCTGATCTTTGTATCTTTCTATTCATCAAAGAATCCTGAAAAAATGTACTTAACTGTTTTAAATATTGATAATAAAAATAATAATAATAAAAATAAATGTTTCTTAAACAGCAAATCAGCATAATAAAATGATTTCTGAAGCATCATGTGACACTGAAGACTGGAGTAATGATGTTGAAAATTTAGCTTTGATCACAGGAATAAATTACATTTTAAAATATATTCAAATAGAAAGCAGTTATTTTAAATAGTAAAAAATATTTCACAATATTACTACTTTTGCTGTATTTTGGATCAGATAAATGCAGGCTTGGTGAGCAGAAGAGACTTCTTTAAAAAACATTAAAAAAAAATCTTCTTGTTCAAAAACTTTTGACTGGTAGTGTATAATGTGTATGTACATATATATTGGTTAATAAATAAACAAATAAATAGAAAATACAAAAAATAGCATTTTATTATTAACCCTGCACCAAGCTTTTCGAAATTAAATACAATTTTGTGAATTTGAATTCTATATTAACTGTTTAGCATTCTAATCAGGTCCAGTTTCAGTTCAGTTCTTTTCTGTTTTATAGTTGTATATAATATATATACATCACAGTACATATTTATATCTGTCCCCATGAAGCTCTTATGGGGACACTAGACACTTCAGAGCCCAGGAGCCTTCAAGTGATCCAGACAATTCAGACCTAAATACAGGGAAGGATATAGCAAACATCTGAGCCAAATGCAGGAAATTGCATTAAATTGTTTTGATCTGGGCATCAGACTTTAAAGGGGCACTGGTGATGAGTGTTCTGGTGATGAGTGTTCCTTTGCTTTCAAGGAAAATGATTTTCTCCTGAATTTATATGCTGTAGTAGACGCCTCTGTCTTACAATGCTGGGAACAAGGAAGCAACACTTCATATTTCCTGGTAATATTTATGGTGAGAGTGTAGACTACTTTTACATACACATTGTTACTTTGTTAAATCCAGTAACAGATATTTTTGTAAACTGCAATTGATTTTTTTTTTTATCTATTTGAATTCTATAAAGCAGTAGCTATTTGTACTTTCACCTAACAACAGCAACAACCAACTGCTTACAAACGGATATTTATAGATATTTTTCATACTGTGTAATATGCATAATAACAGCAAATGGAATTTGAATGGAAAATTATTGTTATAATTTGTTATTTTAATTTGGTAATGTGCTGTCAAATGATTAATCGAGATTATTTTTGTTTACATAATATGTGTACTGTGTGTATGTATGTGTGTGTATATATATGTATATATATATGAAGAGTTCAGATGCAAAACCAGCTAAACCCATCTGATGTCTTTCTTCAAAAAAAGCATTTTTATCAGGCTCAGATGTAGAGGTTTCTATGTAAGTACCGGTACTTCTGATTGGGCTGAGGCTGGTATTTTAGTGAGTTTGAAGAAAAAGTATTTGATGGACGTTTAATATGTGTCAAGAGCATTCACTCAGTATCATTATCTCACTTTTGACCAAGATGGCTTTTAGCTGGTTTTGCATCTGAACTCTTCATATATATATATATATATATATATATATATATATATATATGTTTATATGTATGTATGTGTGTATGTGTGTGTGTGTGTGTGTGTGTGTGTGTGTGCCAAAAATCATTTGGATATTAAGTAAAGATCATGTTCAAAGAAGATGTTTTGTAAATTTCCTACTGTAAATATATCAAAACCTAATTTTTGATTAGTAATATGCATTGCTAAGAACTTCATTTGAACCATTTTAAAGCAGATTTTCTCAATATTTTATTTTTTTTGCACCATCAGATTTCAGATTTTCAAATAATTGTATCCCGGCCAAATATTGTCCAATATATGTTTATGGCCATATATTTTAGACTTTTTTTATTTTTATTTTTTTTTTTGATTTAACTCCATAATACCAACTTCTTCACTTTCAGTTGTAATGAGAAAAATGAGGTGTGACAAATGTGGTTCAAGGTGTAAACACAGTTCACGAACAGTTACAGAAACGTTACTATTTCAATATTATTTTATTTAAATAAAAACTATGTTAAGTTACGTCTTATAATATTAAAATGGATTATCGGATTTAGGCTGAGGCAACAGGTATCCAAGTTGCGACTGCACCTATTGTGCGTTGTTGGCTGCACTTCTCCAGCGCGGCCTGCAGGAGGCAGCGTCATACTTAGATCAGTCCGAGTTTATCTGTGAAGCGTAAAAGAAGAACAAGCGAAAAACAAATGGCGCGCTGTTGGAGTTGCAGGAGTTGTCACTTGGTTTAGATGTAATTTTCGTGCATTTTATGTTATTGTGTTCTTCTGAACCACAGCCGTTAATTATGAATTATTATTTTTGTCGAGCTTTGTTAAGGGATTGTGCTTGTCTTCGGAGTTAGAGTTAAGAGTGGGTGAATTTTATAGTAGCACTTTACATGTGAGCAGTGTGTTTAGGTGGAAAATGCCTCTTATTAAGCTCAGAGGAGTCACTGTGGATTTTCCCTTTACTCCATACCCGTGCCAGGAGGACTACATGAGCAAAGTCATCGAGTGCCTGCAGAATGTAAGAACATAGACACTACCAGTCGAAAGGTTTTGAAGAGTAAAATTTTTAATGTTTTTTTTTTTTTTTTTTTTAAAGAATTCTCAAAATACAGCAAAAGCAGTAATATTGTGAAATATTTTTACTGTTTAAAATAACTGATTTCTATCTGAATATATTTGAATATAAATATGTAATTTATTCCTGTGATCAAAGCTAAATTTTCAGCATCATTACTCCAGTCTTAAGTGTCACATGATCCTTTAGAAATCATTCTATAATATGCTGATTTGCTATTCAAGAAACATTTTATTTTTAATAATAATATTGTTATTATTATCAATATTTAAAAGCTAAACTCTGCAAGACCCTCCAGGACTGAGTTATGGCACCCCTGCTTTAAAGTGATCAAAAGTGATGACAAAGACATTCATAATGTTGCAAAAGATTCCTGTTTCAGATGCTGTTCGTCTGAACTTTCTATTCATCTAAGAAACCTGAAAAAAAAAAAAAAAAACCTACTCCGCTGTTTTCAACTGTTTTTGCGCAGCAAATCATTACATTAAAATGATTTCTGAAGGATCCTGTTACTGGAGTAATGATAAAAATTCAGCTTTGAAATCACAGGAATAAATTACATTTAAAATATTTATTAAAACATTCACATAGAAAACAGTCATTTTAAATAGTAAAAAATATTTAAAAATTTTACTGCTTTTGCGGTACTTTGGATCAAATAAATGCAAGCTTGGTGAGCAGAGGAGACTTCTTTAAAAACATAAAAAAAATATTACTGGTAGTGTACAATCCTGCATTTACTAAAGTTACATTTACAGTTTTTGAAAGTAAAATACTCTTTGCTCTGATTTGGCCACTACTTTAAAAGTTTAACCCTTGTGCGTAAGTTGCACAGAGGATTTTAGAGTCATAAAAATAATATATAAATATTTTTTTCTGCTTTCACTGACATAGATCTTATTACCAACATCAGTCCTGATCATAACTACCAAAATGCATTTATTTTCAGTATTTTGATCTGATAAATGCCAGTTTGTTTACATAATGCCACTGTTGTCATATTATATGCTAAAGAGTTTTTCTTTTGTATTATTACTAGCTTAGTATTTTCTTTATAGGCCTGAGAACTTGAGAAAATGGTTTCTTCAGATGGAAAATAGAAAAAATAAATACATTTATTAATTAAAAATAGTAAAAATGTTGTAACTTTGCCAAAAGATTGAAAGCCTGTTAACAAAGAATGCATGATTTTATGCTTTATTGGCACTGGCATTAAAATGGCAAGCTGATTACTCACTAAAAACTCACATTCAGTGCTGCTTGAAAGTTTGTGAACCCTTTAGAATTTTCTATATTTCTGCATAAATATAATGCAAAACATCATGAAATTTTCCTTAAAGTTCTGATTTTTCAACAAGGACATTTGTCTTTAAGGTCCCAATTGTAACGTGGAATATAGATTTCTACAAGGAAATGAGGGTGAAATTTTAGAATTCCACTGAAAATAAACATTTTCTTTATGTTGTTTGCATTAAAGGAGAAGTCCACTTCCAGAACAACAATTTAAAAATAATTTACTCACCCCCTTGTCATCCAAGATGTTCATGTCTTTCTGTCTTCAGTTGTAAAGAAATCATGGTTTTTGAGGAAAGCATTTCAGGATTTTTCTCCATTTAATGGACTTCATTGGCACCCCGATTTTGAACTTCCAGAATGCAGTTTAAATGCCGCTTCAAAGGGCTCTAAACGATCCCAGCCAAAGAATAAGAGTCTTATCTAGTGAAACGATTGGCCTTTTTTTTTTTTTTTTTTTTTTTTTTTTTTTGAAAAAGAAAAATGTGTATACTTTTTAAGCACAAAAGCTCGTGTAGCACAGGCTCTGGGATGCGCATCCACAATGCTACGAATTAGTGATGATTTGTTCATTTTGAAGAACGAGTGGTCTCGTGGAGTGATTCGTTCAGTCGCACATGCCCAACATCCTATTAGATTCTGTACTGGATTTAGTTCACCTGTTCTGAGTCTTTCAAACCCGAAAACTTGTCAGATGTGAGGTGAGCTAATCATAGACTAAAGGCAGCTAAACAATGAATTAATCTTTTCTGTTTCTTATAGCATTATAGTTTTGTCCTGTTTGTAGTGTGATCTATGTTTGTGTAAGCAGGAGATGTGTTAGGGAAGTAACATGTAACATTTTAATTATATTTTGCTATAATGAACGAAATGACTCGAAAAAAGATTTGTTCATTTTGCTGAGACTCAAAGGTCCGAGTCGGTAAAATGATCCGGACTTAGCATCACTACTACGAATCATGTCTAAGTTCATCGTCTGTATATTCTGGCTCAAAAAGGTAGAGTATGGCGAAAAACTTCCGTCTTGTTTTCTCCTACAACTTCAGAATCGTCTGATATCGTTGTACCTTTTTGTTTGTAAACAGCGTTTGACTTACTTGCACTTTCTTAGTCTTTGCGCGTTCGCTTTGTAAACACTGGGTCTGTAGTTCCGCCTACGTTCCGCGTGACCATTCGACGTGATTCAATAGTATGTAGCATCGTGAATGCGCATCCCAGAGTCTGTGCTTAAACAAGCACAATAAGCTTTTGTGCTTAAAAAATATATAAATTTTTATTTTCCAAAAAAAAATGACAGATCGTTTCTTCCTCGGCTGGGATCGTTTAGAGCCCTTTGAAGCTGCATTTAAACTACATTTTGGAAGTTCAAAGTCGGGGCACCAATGAAGTCCATTATATGGAGAAAAATCCTGAAATGCTTTCCTCAAAAACCATAATTTCTTCACGACTGAAGACAGAAAGACATGAACATCTTGGATGTTCATTTACTCAACAAGAGGTTGGTTGAGTAAATTATTTGTGAATTGTTGTTCTGGAAGTGGAGTTCTCCTTTAACGCAGTTATGCACAAGGGTTAAGAGGCTTTAAAGATAGAAAAGAGCCTTAATTGTACAACATCAATGAAGACAAAAGTCAGCCACTTTTTATTGTTTTTGCAAAGTTCAAAAACTTTTTTCCATTAGAGGTAAAATATAATTACAGATGTCTCTGAATGTCATTCTGCAGAAGGTCGAATGACAGTTTTGTTTCACTTACCCTTTGATTCATGTATAATATGAAGACTCTGCGATTTAATCTGATGCAATAAAGATTTTAAAGTCTTTCTGTAAGGTCACATTGTTGCATTCATTGTCTATTAATGGTGCCTGTACTCTTTCAGAAAGTGAATGGAGTTCTTGAAAGTCCCACTGGCACAGGTAAGACACTCTGTCTGCTGTGTTCAACACTGGGGTGGAGAGAGCACTTCAAAGACACCATCTCTGCCCGCAAGATAGCAGAAAGAATGGGAGGTGCGGAGCTGTTCCCTGACAGACCGATGTCATCATGGGGAACGGCAGCCACAGACGGAGACACTCCAAGTATTGTCCTTATGCTGATATGACTTATAAACTAAATGATAGCGATTGTTTACATGCTGGACAACATTAGTTGTACATCAAAACACAGGTGTCATAATTGTGAGTTTTGTCTTTCCTTATTTTTTAGCTTATTACACAGACATGCCCAAGATCATATATGCATCCAGGACGCATTCACAGCTGACACAAGTCATCAGTGAGCTGAAGAACACATCATACAGGTCAGCTATCTTGAGTTAACATCACATATTCAACAGATATTGTACAGTCATGATCGTATTAAGAATATACACATTAAAGAAACTGCTTTATATTTCCATATTTATGTTGAAATGTAATTTATTCCTGTGATCAAAGCTGAATTTTCAGCATCATTACTCCTGTTTTTAATGTCACATGATCCTTCAGAAATCATTCTAAAATGATGATTTGTTGATCAGAAACATTTCTGATAATTATCAGTGTTAAAAACAGATTGTGGAAATTTCATAAGAACAGTTTTTTAAAAATAAAAATCTTTTGTAACATTATAAATGTCCTGACTGCCTTATTAAAAACCAGTCAATTTAACACATCCTTGCTGATTTAAAATTAATTTCTTTGAACAGTAGTGTACATCGATAACAGATTGTGTTGTTTTTGTTTGTAGGCCAAAGATTTGTGTTTTAGGGTCTAGAGAACAGCTTTGCATAAACCAGGAAGTGATGCGCCATGAAAGTAACCACATTAAGGTATGATCCACTGTTATTTAAGTGTGATCGAGATTTAGTAGTTTTTATTAATATTTTAACTATATATGTATATATTTTTTGTAAATTAAAAGTTAAAAATTAATGTCCCATACACATTTTCTTGGTTAAAAACATTATTTACACTATTGGAAAAAGTTTTTTTTTTTTTTTTTTTTTTTACATTTTATATTTATTCAATCAATATTCTATTTAAGCCAAATATGAATCTTGTCAGTCTCATCAAAGCTTTTTACGTTTATCCCAAAATAATAACTCAAGGCAGTAACCGTTTAAACAATATATTTTATTTGTGAACTTACGTTCAGCTATTCTTTTTAATAGTTAACTTTGAACTATTTGTAAAAAGAAATTTTGGATCATCAGAGCATTGGTCACAAACATGGAGATTTATTTTAAATTTTACCAAGCTGATTACTCACTAAAAACTCCCACAGATCATGTTTTTTTAGGCCATTTTCAGTATTATTTTGATGTAACAAAGTGGCTAGATCTAAGTGTGTGAGTTGTTTACTTACTTTTTTTAATTAGTCTTACAATTAACACCATTATATTGTTCATTCAATCTGATTTGCAAACGCGCACAAACAATAGAGGCGGGATTTATCGCATGAACCCATCACAGCCGAACATAACCTGTCATATCCATATTTCTCATTTGACTTTCTCCTTTTCATTCTCAAGTTTAGTTCGTTTAGTTACAGACTGCAGCTTTAATTATAGTAACACTTGTATGATCAGTATCTCACTGTATGTGTGACAACAGACATTTTAATGTCAGAGCTGTATCTCAGCACCATATTAATGATTATGTCTTATTTCAAGGTTCACATGTGCAGAGCAAAAGTGTCGTCACGCTCCTGTGTCTTCTACAACAATGTTGATGGTATGAGACTAACATTGGTGACATATCAATAGAATTTTGCGACTTGTGTTAGTTAGGTCTTAAGTGTTCATTTGTTTGCTTATAAATAAAATTGTTTACTGTTTCTTTTTTCTTTTTTAGAGAAAAGCACTGACAAAGAAATCATGAATTCTATCCTGGATGTGGAGGATCTTGTAAAAACAGGCAAAAAGCAAAGGTAAGATGTTCTGTGCTGTTTCATGGCCTTCACTGCAGCACTGAAAGAAATGGTGGCATTAAAAACAATTCCTAAATCTGCTAACGCGGCATCTGACGTGTTTCCAATGTGTGAGTGTTTGTAAATAGTGACATTGATCAGACTGTTTGTTCTTGTAGGGTTTGTCCATACTACCTGTCACGCACACTCAAACAACACGCTGATATCATCTTCATGCCATACAACTACCTGCTTGACCCAAAGGTGAGACATTTATCTTACTGATATCATCACTTTAAATACACTACTGTTCAAAGTCTTGTTTTGTTTTTGAAAGAAGTCACTTATAGTAATCAAGGCTGCATTTATTTGATTAAAAAGTCAAAACTATTTAAAATAACTCATTTTAAAATGTAATTTATTCCTGTGACGCAAAGCTGAATTTTTTTTTCAGCATCATTCTCCAGTCTTCAGTGTCACATGATTATTCAGAAATCATTCTAATATGCTGATTTGCTGCTCAAGAAACATTTCGTATTATTCTTAATGTTAAAATCAGTTTTGCTGCTTAATATTTTTCTGGAAATCATTAAACATGTTTTTCATTCTTTTTTTTATTTTAATTCTTTGGATTGAAAGTTCAAAAGAACAGCCTTTATTTAAAAAAGAAATCTTTTGTAACATTTAAAAATTCTTTCTCTCTCTTTTTGGATCAATTTATTTCATCCTTGCTGAATAAAAAAAACTCTTTATATGTATATAAACTCTTATAGTATCTTAATATTGCCGTTATTTTATTTTTTATTTGAAGTGTATTTTTTTTTTTTTTTTTTTTTTTTTTTTTTTTTTTTTACTAGGATAGACATGTTTGATTTTAAATTATGATTTTTATTGATTCACAGAGTCGAAGAGCACACAATATAGAGCTGAAAGGAGCTGTGGTTATTTTTGATGAGGCTCATAATGTTGTAAGTATCTTGATGTTGTTTGTTCATAGTCGTTCAGCATATGAAATAATGCAGTTCTTGTTTTTTGTATTTTATCTACTCTTTGTCTGCATTTTTAGGAGAAGATGTGTGAAGAGTCCACCTCGTTTGACCTCACCCCTTACGACCTGATTTCTGCCATTGAGGCTGTGGATCGACTGCTGCGGGAACAGGCCTCAGACATCAGCAAAGCAGATTTCGCTGAAGATTTTAATGTGGAATCTATGAATTCTGGTTAGTTTGTATTAGTCAAGATTTTTTTGTTTATATATAATTTTGTATATATTTTAATATTATCTCAAATAGTATTCCAATAATGACATCATTATTTTTATCCTTTTTATTACTTTGCAGGATTGAAACTGGATATTACCACAATTGCAAAAGTTAAACGTAGGTTGCATTTCAAAAGTTAATATTGCAGTACTGTTTTTCAGTTTATGGAGTTATTTGGAATAATTTTAAGTATAATGAAAAACATTTTGCATAACTTAATCTTACAGAAATTTTGATGGATCTGGAGTCATTCATTAACGGCTTTGAGATGCCAGCAAATAATCAAGGAATTACCAAACCCGGCAGGTCAGTGGAGTTCGTTGCCGCAAATGTGTATCAGGGACCTTGATGTGTTAACTGTAAAAATACAATTTTAGGTTCACAGCAGCTAATGTTCTGTCTCTACCCCTCTTGAAGCTTTATATATGAGCTTTTTCAGTCAGCTCATGTGAACTATGATACTAAAACAGCTGTGGTGGAAGCCATGGAGCAGATCACAGGATATTTAGCAGGGAGTAAGTATTTATAAAATAGACTTTCCGAATACTTAATATTATTGACTTTTCCTGTTAATAAATGCAACGTTGATGCACGTGAAATTTTTTATTTTTATTGCAGAGCCTGGAGTCTTTCTGAACACTAGTGGTCTACAGAAAGTAGCAGATATAATTCAGGTCGGTAGCATGTTATAAAGATCTGCTGGCCATTTTCTTTATATTTTCTATATTTCTTATGTTTATCTCATTATTCTGATTCAGTTGGTGTTTGCAGCTGATCCTATAGAGGGCAGCAAGAAACCACAGATGGGTAACAACATGAAGGAGTTTAAGGTTTGCTCCAGTTGATTTTCAAAATTATGTTGTGTTCATTAGTACATGAAGTGGAGATTTGCATGTCCAATTATTTTGAGAGTGGAAATGTTGCTATTTTTAAAAACTAAAGCCAGCTCAAGTTGTGGTACGTTTTGTCCTGTGTTTTTAATAGCTTGTAGAATTCCATCATGCGTCCCATGCAGTCTAACTACCATTCAAAAGTTTTGGGTCAATAAGATTTTTATTTATTTTTTTTCTAAAGAAATAAATACTTTTTTCAGCAAAGATGTATTAATGTGATCAAAAATGATAGTAAAGACATAACATTACAAAAGACAAAAGATGTCTATTTCAAATAAATGCTGGTTTTATATTTGAATCTTCTATTCATAAAAAAAGTCCACAAGAATGTAAAGCAGCAAATCTGTTTTCAACTTTGATAATCAAAAATGTTTCTTGGGCATCAAATTAGCATATTAGAATGATTTCTGAAAGATCGTGTGATACTGAAGACTCGAGTAATGATGCCGAAAATTCAGCTTTTCCATCACAGGAATATATTATATTTGAAACTGTATTCACAAAGAAAACAATAATCTTAAAGGTTAAAAATATTTCACAATATTACAGGGTCATTCCATGTCAACTCAACCAGTGGTCCCCGGCTCAAATTTTTGATTTTGTCAGTATTTTTTCTGAAGAAGGATAAACATGTATAGTGATAAAATAACTATATTAAATGTCATGGATGTATATTCCCCTTTAAATACAATAAGCATCAGCTGTATGCAAAGTGACCAACATTTGGTTTTCAACCAAATGAAAATGGGTAATATTCAGTAATCTGAATATGGAGCTGCATTGAGATCCCCTTATCTCTGGGACTAAACTATATAGGTCCTTGAATATGAACATTCAAAAATTAAAGCTTATCAGAAACCATAAGAATATTAAGATAACTTTAATACTTTTTTTAGTTACTGGCATGCAATTTATTGGTAAACTAGTGCTTTCTTTGTTTTCAGCGGCACTGGCTTGTCATCTCCGTAGTAGTGGATGCTCCTGAACGCACGTTTCATAGGGATTACATAATCTGAGAATATTTGTTTTTTTCATTTGCTTTGGTTCTTTTGAAAGTAGACATTTCGCTCTCCAAAAACATTTTTTTCATGTCTGTAATGCAAATATACACAGTTTCGAAGTTTCGCACTCAAGAGACCGAGACGGCAGAAAGCATATCCTGTTTATTCTAAGTATAATATTCTAAGTGCACGCAAATAAACGTAGTCTTTACAGATTCGAAAGATGTATTACTTTTGTCTGTATGACCTAAAATGGCAGAGTGTTTTAAGAGCAAGTGACTGCACCGGTGCCTCCGTCTATTGTGCAGTGAGCGTGCTACTATTAAGCTTTCACAGGCACTTGAATAGCGCACATTTTTCTAGGTTAACATTAGACTGAGTGACCATGTAAAGTTGCTACTACATACATCTTTCAGATGAAAAGCCATATTTGAGGTCAATGAATGATAGGTGAGCGTTTGGATGTCCTGCCCGATGTACTATATTACCACATAGACCGGCCATTAACGATCTGTCCGTCAAAGACTGTGACTTCGCCACTTCCTGCTGAATTTTTTTTCTGTGACTAATAAAATTTTGGTCGACCAAGCCTCTTCTTGTCGACTAACAGTTAGTTGACCATTAGGGGGCAGCCCTAACGCAAACTGACCCACATTTTGTTTTTGACCACTGAAAATGTGTACAATTTAGCAATTTATTCCTGGTGCCATATTGAGATTCCAATATTGCTGGAATGGAACCTTACAAAAGCCAAAATATGCCAAAAGGAAATTTTAAGACCCAAAATGTAAAAGGGCATTAAGATATCTTTAATACTGCTTGAGTTACAGACATGCAAACTTTGGAGAAAAAACTTGAAAAGTTCATCAAAGATTGCTAAAGTCAACCGATTTTACTAACAGACCTACCAATCTCTGTGTAAAACATAACATAATGATGCTGCCATCTTTCTAAAGTCATTTTTTCTCAGGTGAGAAATTGTCATCTTGACCCCCCTCTAGAAAATAGTAGATTATTATTTCTACAGAAAAAAATATTGACAAAATCAAAAATTTGAGCTGGGGAAGTTTCTGAAATTTGGTTGATTTGACATGGAATGACCCTACCGTTTTTACTGTATGATTAATCAAATAACTGTAGCGTTGTTGAAAAGTTTTCTTTAAAAAACATAAAAAAAAAAAAATTACTAAACCTAACTTTTGCACAATATAGTGTATGTCAGATGATGGTTCCTCTAATCACTTTGTTTCACCTCCACTCTCTGCTTCTGATTCCTGAATCTGTCTCATAACAGGTTCACATTCATCCAGACACCAGCAACTTCAAGAAAAAACAGGTGACTGATGTATGGGCTTCCTCCTCTTCCAAGAAACAAGGTATGAGACCCTTAATTCAGTCTCTGAGAAGCCTTACAGTTGCAATCAAAATTATTCAACCCCCCAGAGACTGCAGTACTTTACAAATACAAGCTTTTCTGAAGATCCAGGACTTTATAAAAATTGCATCTAAACAGTTTACTGAAATATTACAAGTGATAATGTCAATATCTAATGTAATGTTTTTGAGTTATAGGATTTTTTTTTTTTTTACAGCTATGTCATAATTATTCAACCCCTATTCAACATTGTTGTTTTTAAGTCACTTATTTTTATGGTAGGGAACAAAATTATCTTAAAACACAATTAAGACTTTAGAAACTCTATTAAAAACAGAATTAGCTTGGGCTGTTACACATACATACATTTAGCCCATGCATGTGCTCAAGTTGAGTAACAAATATGGCAAAGTCAACAGAGCTCTATAGAGAAGATATAGAGAAGAAATAATTTTATTACTTAGGAAAGTACAAGGCTACATGAAGACTTTAAAGACATTAATATTCCCTAGAGACAGAGCTGGCAGCCTTATTCCTTAGTGTAAAATGTGTTGTACCAGAAAACCTTTGAAAGTGTTGAACAAAAAAAGCACAAGATTATAAAATGTTTGATCAGAACAACTGAGGAAAAACCTGCAATGTATAGCCAAAGACTTGCAAGATGACCTGACGAAAGAAGGAAAAACATTTCAATGCAGAATATAAGATGAACACTAGACAAGTACGGCCTTTGTGTTGGGGATTCTTGCTGAATACCACTCTTGACAAAGAAGAACAAAAAGGCCAACTTGAACATGCTAAAATTCATTTGGATAGACCTGTGGCGTTCTGGAAGAATGTTTTATGGAGTGATGTGACCAAACTGGAACTTTTTGGACCTATGGATCAGCGGTATGTCTGGAGCAAAAAAGGCAAAGCTTATAAGCAGAAGAACACCATCTCTATCGTCAAACGTGGAGGTGGGCCAGTCCTGTTATGGGGTTGTTTTACTGTAGCAGGAAGTGGATATCATGACCATATGAAGGATTTCATAGATTCTTTGAAGTATCAGGCCATTTTGGCAAGAATTGTGATGCTTTTGGTGCAAAGAGTGAAGCTGATCATCAATGGACTTTCCTGCAGGACAATCATCCAAAAGTATACATTCAAATCTACTTATGCTTGGTTCAGGGATCAATCATAGAATGTTCTTGAGTGGCCTGTTCAGTCTCCAGATTTAATTCTCATTGAAAATATTTGGTTGAATTTGAAGAAAGCAGTGGCAATGTCAAAACCAAAGATTATCAGTGATCTGAAAGCTTTTTCAGGCGAGGAATGGGCCAAGATTGCAGTAGAGAGGTGACAGAAGCTTTTAAGCACTTCTGAGCAGCATTTATTGGAGGTTATATAGAACAAAAGGCTCTGCAACAAATGTTACTTTTGGGGGTTGAATCATTTTGAACATGAACGTTTAGAGCCAATTCGATTTTTTTTTTCATTATTCATCGACTTACGTTCTGAGAATTACTCAAATGTGTATTAATAAACTTTCTCCAATAGTGCCCTGATGCCTTTGTTAAATTGTTTTCAGAAAATTTTGTTCTCTGCAGCAAAATGTCTTGCAGGTCAAGGGGGTTGAATAATTTTGATTGCAACTGTATGTGTAGCAAATGCACATATTCTGGAAAACCTGGAGTTTTTATACCTGAGTTTTTTTCTGAGTCATGGAGAATCTGAGATTCATTATTGCTTATATATGTGACCCTGGACCACAAAACCAGTCATAAGTAGCAAGGGTGTATTTTTAGCATTAGCCAAAAATACATTGTATGGGTCAAAATGATCGATTTTTATTTTATGCCAAAATTCATTAGGATATTAAGTAAAGATCATGTTCCATGAAGATATTTTGTGGAAATATATCAAAACTTAATTTATGATTAGTAATATGCAAGGCTAAAAACTTAAATTGGGTAACTTTAAAGGCAATTTTCTTAATTTTCTCAATTTCTCAAAAAAAAAATTTGTTTTTTCATTTTTTTTTTTTTTTTTTTTTTTTTTTTTTTTTGCACCCTCAGATTCAGGATTTTCGAATAGTTATATCTTGGCCAAATATTGTCCTGTCCTTACAAACCATACATCAGTGGTAGACTTACTTATTCAGCTTTCAGACGATGTATAAATCTCAGTTTTGAAAAATTGACACTTATGACTGGTTTTGTGGTCCAGGGTCACATATTATGTGTTGGTTGCCTTAGTGCACATGTATACAGCTTTCAGTGTCAAAAAAGCAAACTTGCATGGTAAACTTGTATGCCAAAGCTATAAAAGATTGAAAGTGTGTGTATATTTTATAGGGAATGTGCTGAGTTACTGGTGTTTTTCTCCGGGCTTCAGCATGCAAGAGTTGCTCAGACAGGAAGTCCGCAGTATCATTCTGACCAGTGGAACTCTCTCGCCGCTCTCGTCCTTCACCTGTGAAATGCAAATGTTAGTGCTCTTCTCCTCTAGCTGTCCCCTCTGAGGTTTATGAGTTGATGTGGGTTGGATGCTAATTCTCTGCTGATTTTCTGCAGTCCTTTTCCTGTATCCTTGGAGAATCCTCACGTCATCCAGCGTGATCAGATCTTCGTCAGTATCATTGAAAAAGGTCCGGACGGCGTGCAGTTGAGTACAGCCTTTGACAGGAGGTGAGAGTTTTATCAAGTGCTGTTCAGTCGCATCGACTTTCTCTGCTTAAAGAGACACACTGCCATTCAAAAGTTTGTGTCTTATTGTCATTTAGTTTAGTTGGACTAAAATAACTAAAACTGAAATAAAATATTAAAGTATATAGACATTAAAAAAAACTCTTACACAGTTACTAAAACTTTAACAAAAAAGTAAAAAATAAAAATTTGAATTAAGAACAACAGTAGTAATAGAAAATAAAAACTATAATAGTTTTCTCACTGATACTAAAATAACACTCCCATAAAAGCACCGTAAAAGTAGCTAATGTGACTTGTTTGCTATATTCCAAGTCTTCTGAAGCCCTATGATTCAGTATGTAAACATTGCTCTTTGGTTTTTAAAGGTTCGTTCCTGAAAACATGTCGTCCATGGGAAACACTCTGGGTGAGAGATCCTTACACCAAACAGCAGCTGATCTGATCACTTATCAATAATAATCTGATGATCAGCATGATTACCATTCTAATGATTATTATTGGCTCTGCAGTCAATCTGGCGCGGGTGGTTCCTCATGGACTGCTGGTGTTCTTCCCCTCATATCCGGTGATGGACAAAACTCTGGAGTTCTGGAGGGTGAGCAAGTACTTAAAGCTGCAGTAACTTATGCAAAATACATGTAGCTGACTTAATAGTTCAAATGAGTCCATCGGTTCATGAGGATAAGATGTTAATTTGATTAAGAAAAATATTGTTTAAGCTAATTTGTGAACAGGTTCTGCTGGCATATTAAAGTTTATTATAAAATGAATGAAAGATTATTTTACAAGGACTTTACAATTGATGTAGATTTCATGATTATCTTGTTCCTTGTTCCAGCTATAGCATTTATTTTATTATACACCACTCTCTTCACTTTATCAGGCTAATGGACATGCTGACCGCATTGAGAATGTGAAGCCCATGTTTGTAGAACCGAGGGGTAAAGGCACTTTTACAGAGGTAACTGCTATTGCTATGAGTCCTGTAATAATTGTTCACTCAGTATTGATATAGATGCTAACACAGCCTGATCTGCACAAGCTGTCAGTCAGCGTTGCTCTGAAATTGGATTCTCTTGCAGGTGATTGATGGTTATTATGACAAGGTGAACGACCCGAACTCCAGCGGAGGCAGCTTCTTCGCCGTATGTAGAGGAAAGGTGAGGCTATAAATATTTGATGCAATAAAAAAATACTTTATTATGAACCAACGGCAGTAATATCAACACATTTCTTTTTGTTTTTTCTAGGCAAGCGAAGGGTTAGATTTTGCTGACACCTATGGTCGAGGGGTTGTGATCACTGGACTTCCTTTCCCCCCCAGGATGGACCCCAGAGTGGTGCTTAAAATGCAGTATCTGGATGAGATGTGCAAGAATAAAATTAGTGGAGTGAAGGTAGCTGCTCTTCAAGATAAAATATTGTCAATTTAACATGGTGTATTACAAAATGTAATAATATTTATTACCATTAACTACCATTTTAATACACTTACATAACTAATTATTTGCAATTATTTACAATTTTTTAATATATATATATATATATATATATATATATATATATATATATATATATATATATATATATATATATATATATATATATATATATATAATATATACAAAACATTTATATATAATGTATATTTTTTTTAAACATTATTATTTAGTTTTTTTTTCTTTTTAGAAATGAATACTATTATTTAGCAAGGATGTGTTAAATTGATGTTAAATAAGTGGCAGCACAGACATTTTATAATGATTATAATTTTGATTATAGTAATGAAAACATTCCTGTTTCAAGTAAATGCTGAACTTTCTATTCATCAAAGAATCCAGAAAAATGTATTACATATCCAGCAAATCAGGATATTAGTATGATTCTGAAGGATCATGTAATCCTGAAGATTGGAGTAATGATGCTGAAAATTCAACTTTCCATCACAGAAATAAATTCCATTTTAGAATATATTTAAATAGAAATAAGTTATTTTAAATTGTATGCAGAATAGACTTTTTTTAAAAAGCTTATTTTATATATATGAATGCAGCTTTTATGATGAACATGTTTTTAATTTCTGAATTAATTCATTTTTATATTTGGGACATAAAGTGAAAATATCAGGATGGTACAACTGTCCTAATATCATAATGAAGAAAAAGTCCTTGAAATATTGGTGATATATATTATATTTGTTTATATAATACGGTTTAAAAAAACAGTGTTTTGTTACTGAAATATTGAAGCATTTTTAAAAAGTTGTATGGTGCAACCAAATGTACAGAAAAATTCAGGAGAAAAATATAAAACAGGTTATGATTTTAATAACAGGAATTCTCTTTAAATATCTGATAGTTTGACCTTTTTTATCACATGGCATGTTTAGTTCATGTTGTAAAATGCCATACAGTCCACAAATAAATATAGATATTTATAAATTAATAATGCATGATATTTGTTGGGGGGAAATGGTAACACTTTACAATACGGTCCATTAGTTGACTAAAATTAGTTAACATTAACTAAAAATGAGCATTTATTAATCTTATTTAATGTTAATTTTATAAATAGTGTAATAAACACATTGTTCATTGTTCATTCATGTTACTTAATACCAGTGGTTCCCAAACTTTTTCTGCAGGTCCCCCCTTTTGCAGAATAAAAAAAAAATTCAAGCCCCCCCCACCCCCTTTGTTTACACATAAACAAACAATTTCAGAAGGAATTATTTGAAACGTAATAATTATTACAATTATTATAATTCAGTGTGTGACAATTTACTGAAAAAAACTAAACAAGAAACTAGTCACTTTTAGAGTAGAAACATTAAAAGTAAAGCATGCAGCTTTACTATGTACTGTTTTTTTTTTTTGTTTGTTTGTTTGTTTTTACTATGAAACTGCTTTCATTGTTTTTTAAACAGATTTTCTCAATTTTCTCTTTTTTTTTTTTTTCATCTCTTTGTTGTAGTTGCGATCTCTGAAGTTCATTATCTACCTCATCTACAGTCAATCTACGTTTACCTGGCACTTGATGTCTTTTCAAAAACTTGTCCATGCTTAGAGCAGATCTACTATGCGTCATTCATTCATAATTTTACTCGGCTAACCGCAGTTCTCATTTCTGATATCAATTGCACCATCTAGTGGTCTGTTATTTTACGACAAAAACAATTGCAAACTGCGAGTCGTCTTGAGGTAATAAAATATGATGAAATTCATATTTTGTGGTAAATTATTTACATGTAGCAAGTAGCCATATAATAAGCAAGATAATTTCACAGTGGGGTCTTGTATCACCCTATAAACGTTTCTTTTTACATAAAAATCTAGGGATGTACCGAAATGAAAATTCTTGGCCGAAACTAAAACTGCTTTGTAATAATTATTTATTATTTTATTAAATAATATAGTCATTTTATAAGAATTTATAAGAATTTTTTGTTTAACTCAGTAATTTTAATGATACTGAATAAAAAATAATCACAAGCCAATAAAATAACCACGTTAATTGAAAGTAACAATAAAACTGGACAGAAAATATACGAATATTAAATCTCAATATGTTATTTTTTTATTCAGTTCTATGAAACGGAATTAGATATTAGAACATTTTTGGACTAATTATCAAAATAATGTGTAGTCCTAAAAAGCTATTATTATCAGAGCATGTGATCAGAGCATACGTCACGAGAGGGTAGCGTCATTTTACCAGCGTTGTCCAGTACACCAGTACTAGCATGTTACAGCACAGTATGCGACACTATTGCAAACAGGAACAAGTACACATTGACATTTTCTGTCGGCGCGTTATTTGAGCGGACTTTGCTTTTCCGTTGAGCATAAGCGGTACACGAGTGGAGCATTCATATGGGCCATGAGCAACTCAACGGAATGCACATTCATAGAGCGGAATATTGAACGGTGCGCGCTGAATACTACCGGGCAGTGCGGATATTTTCGGCCGTTGTTTCTTTTGAATCTATATAAAAATCGGCCGACTGTACACTAGCATTGCCGCGCCCCCCTTATCATAACTCCGCGCCCCCCAGTTTGGGAACCACTGCTTAATACATTAAGTAATGTTAACAAATGACACCTTATTGTAAAGTGTTACCTAAAAAATTAATTTACAGAAACCTTAAAATATTTTTATATGAATACTATATTATTTAATAAATATTGAATATTTTTATTTAAAAACTTTTTTGAATAATAATGATGAAGATGTGTGCACACACGTGTTCAGAGTGTAAAAAAAAACGTGCAGTGAATTGCATATAGTTCAGGTACAGTTGTGTGTCTTAAGCTCTGTCTGGTTGTTTAGTATCTGTCAGGGCAGGAGTGGTACAGACAGCAGGCCTCTCGAGCTGTCAATCAAGCCATTGGGAGAGTGATCCGGCACAGAGAAGACTACGGAGCCATTTTCCTCTGTGATCACAGGTCAGCGCTCTAATTGCTACAACCGCAATACCCAATTTGACTGGAGAGCAACTACACAGATATTAATGTTCTGGGTTTGTAATGTAGGTTCAAAGGCACCGAAGCCCGTAATCAGCTTCCATCATGGGTAAAGCCATATGTTAAGATTTACGATAACTTCGGAACCATCATCCGTGATGTGGCTCAATTCTTTCGGACCTTGCAAAAAACTGTAAGTCCATTTCTTGCTTATGTTTCCCATACCATGAACATGTTTTTACACTAATAAGAGCTTATGTTTACATTGTGAATCAGAGACCAGCTCCTGTTAGCAAAGGAAAAGAGGCTCGTAAAAATCAGGCAGACACTGGGCCGCTCAGCACAGGCTCCAGCTGTAGTGCAAAGAGTGTCTGGATCAGTGACACCTCTCAAAAGGCCAAAACACTAGACTCACATGTCCCCAGCCTAAAGAAGAGAAAATTAGGTGAGCTCACCTCTGTTCCTTTTTTTTCTGGCCTGGTCTGAGGCTCTTGGATGAATGTGTTCATTAAGACATTATTCCATGTCTCGGAGGTTTATGTCGCCAGCTCTTATGGATGTCTTGCTTGAATCTAGTGTTTTAAACAGTAATCAATATAGAAGTCAAGTAATTAAGCAATAAATTATAAGTTGGTCTCATTCTGAGACTGTGATTGTATAAAACAGCACAGTTGAACCAATTAAACATTGACATTATATAGTGCTTGGAGGTTTTTTTAGCAGAGGCAGAGCCCTCAGATTAAATGGGTCTTCGGATGCCCATTTTCCACAAGTTGATATGACTCTTTAGTGTCTTAATGAGAAGTCTATAACATAATTTTGTTTAAAAAAAATGTTTAAAACTCTTGCAGGTAGTGTAAAAAAAACAAACAAAAAAACACCCATTTTACCATGTCAAAATCAGCCCTTTTTAGAGTGGGCCATTCTGTTGCATGTTCCTTTAAATGCTAATGAGCTCTGCTCACCCCGCCCCTCTCTTCTGTGGGGTGACGATCCGCAATGTTTACTTTAGCCATGAAACTTAAAATTTCAAAAACGAAAGTAACGTTAACCGTCTGCGTCTTCAGTGGCTCAGATGTCAGGAGTAAATGACGACTGCTATGATCATTATTCCAACAACCGAACACCTCAATTACGCACAATCAGAGACATTCTTGTCTTCCCATCCACCGGAGTCGACACAATAATGGTAGTCGGACTGTTCTCAGCTCTCACTCGGCTCATTTAGGGCGGGTCTAAGGTAAGACGGTCATGTCAATCAGCTATCGTGGGAGCGGCCTTGGTCGGTGTGACGTTACACTAACAATAAACTGAGAATGACCTGATTTGAAAAAGGGCATGTTACTTAAGATTAAAAAAAAAAATACCACTGGGTGGAGTTTGATCATTATAGGGTGGTTGTGTACACACACTGCCAACACACATTTATGTTCAAACAACATGTAAAAGTGAGTTGTGCATCCGATGACCCCTTTAAATAATTCTTTTTATTTTTTAACTAATTGTTCTCAGTTACAGTGCTTGTCAAAAGTTTGGAAACAATGATTTTTCCTTTTTTTTTTTTAATGAAATGTCTTATGCTCACCTGCATTTATGTGCTCAAAAATACAGTTAAAAACAAAAAACAATATTGTGGGATATTATTAGATAATATAAAAAAAACTCTTTTCTATTTAATATTTTTTTGAAAATGTAAAGAGAGATTTTTAACATTGATAATAAGAAGAAATGTTTCTTCACCAGAAAATCAACATATTAGAATGATTTCTGAAGGATCATGTGACACTGAAGACTGGAGTAATGAGGCTGAAAATTCAGCTTTGTCTTACAGGAATAAATTATATTTTAAATAGTTTTCAGTTAGAAAATAGCTATTTTAAATTGTAATAAGATTTCACAATATTACTGTTTTTACTGTATTTTTGTTCAAATAATTGAAGCTTTGGTGAGCATGAGAGACTTCATTAAAGAATTAGTTCACTTCCTGATCATTTAGTCACTCCCATGTCATCCAAGATGTTCATGTCTGTCTTTCTTCAGTAGAAAAGAAATTAAGGCTTTTGAGGAAAGCATTCCAGGATTTTTCTCCATATAGTGGACTTAAGTGGGGATCAACAAGTTGAAGACGAGCATTTGTGGTTAAAGAGTATATACGTTTTATTTTCTTTTAGAAAATGGCAGATCGTTTCGAAAATGGCAGATCGATTGAAGTCCACTATATGGAGAAAAATCCTGAAATGTTTTCCTTAAAAACCTTAACTTCTTTTCTGCTGAAGAAAGAAAGAAATGAACATCTTGGATGACATGGGAGTGAATAAATGATCAGGAAATTGTATCGATCCTTTTAAAAATCATTGTTTCCATATTTTTGTATGTTCGGTGCAAGTCAGCTAAAATTGTTGTGATGTTTTAGACTCAGAAGAGCATTCTGGACGGGATGGAGCGGCCAGACTTTGCATTCAATATGAGATGGAGATGACGAGTAAAAGGAGACCGGTCAGCCTACTGGACGCCCTGGATGACACAACCAACAAAGAAGGGAGGGAAGACACGATGGCTGGGGAAGAAAGAGTGAGACAAGAATGAAATCAGTAGTGAAATCATTCAGTTGCTCTCGTCCAAACTGATTTTATTTTCTTTCTGTCGTTTAGCACAAAATGAGATTTAATGCATGTTGTCGGAGCAGCTGTTTTCCATATAATGAAAGTGGATGGCGATTCATGCGGCAATGGTCCAAAAGAGGACAAGTGTAATAAAAGTAGTCACATGTGACCCGTGCGCCATTTTCCTTTTGAATTCATATGACATCTTAGTGCGAGAAACACTGTTGTAGGTAGAGATTTCACATTTCTCAGAGAAATTGGAAGTGAATAGCCTAGAAAATGAATTTTTGCTCAATAAATGAGATATGAATGGTAAGGAATTACCTCATAAATCATTATGGGGGTTTTGAATGACACCCTTTGGTGTCTTTTTATCCTTTTCCTAAATCTTTCTGCTTTCATCAGATTAGCTCATTGTGCAGGTCTGTAAAAAAATCCTCATATGCCATTACATTACTGTGATCGAATCTTCTCGCTAATTTTCCATTTCTCTCATTGATCTTTGACCTTGCAGGCGAGTCGCTTGTCTACTCTTTCCCTCCAGCATGACAAACGTCTGGATGATGAATCGAGGGGCGGGAAACGGAAAATTAAAGTTGTTCAAGAACGGGTGAGGGATCTTGATTGAATTTTTTTTGTGCTTATTGCTTTTGGTGCATGTAGACTATTTTATGCTGTTGATTAGAAGACTATGCAAATATTGAATTATTTTAATAGAGTCAAATTAAAGATTCAAATTCATCTAAGAAAATCTGTATAAACAGTGCCGTGTGAAAGTTTGGGAACCCCTTGCAGAATCTGTGAAAATGTGAATAATTTTAACAAAATAAGAGAGATCATACAAAATGCATGTTATTTTTTTATTTAGTACTGTCCTGAGTAAGGCATTTTACATTTTAAAAAAAAAAATGTTTACATAAAGTCCACAAGACAAAAAAATAGCTGAAATTATTCAAATAACCAAATGGTTCTTAAAGGGGTCATCGGATGCCAAGTTCACTTTTTCATGTTGTTTGAACATTAATGTGTGTTGGCAGTGTATGTACACATCTACCCTATAATGATAAAAATCCATGCAGTGGTTTTTAATTAATCTGTAAAAAAAAAAAAAAATCCCCTTTTTCAAATCGAGCCATTCTCAGATGCCTGTCGTTGTGCCGTCACACCGACAGAGGCCGCTCCCACGATAGTTAATTGACATGAGCTCTTACCTTAGACCAGCTGTCACAGTCCAGTAACTTTCCATGTTTTGATGCCAGAGCAGGGATGTAAGTAAGACGAGAATATCTCCGATTGAGCGATTGAGGTGTTGTGTTGCTGGATGTAACAGTGAACATAGTGGTCGTCATTTACTCCCGACATCTGAGCCGCTGAAGATGCAGTAGATTTGTCAATGGAATGCGTCTCCCGATCTACATATATCCGTCTATGTTCGTGCAAATCATTTGTGATCCAGCTTCACTTACAGCAGAAGTGAGTATAAGCGTTTTTTTATGAATCTTTGCGATCGCCTTTCTTTATAACGTGGTAGTTAGCTAAACGCCGCTAAATGCAGCTAATGTAAACAAGACCGTCTTTCCACAGAGAGAAGAGAGGGGCGGGGTGAGCAGAGCTCATTTGCATTTAAAGGAACAACCCCTTAGAATGAGTTGATTTTTGCAGAGCTCATTTTGACAAGGTAAAAAGGGTGTTGTTTTACAAAACCATGGAGAATTTTTAATCAAAGTATATTAGAGACTTTTCATTAAGACCCTAAAGAATCATATCAACTTGTGGAAAATGGGCATCCGATGACCCCTTTAATACTGTGTGTGGTTACCTGGATGATCTACGACCGTTTTTTGGTTTTGTGATGGTTGTTCATGAGTCCCTTGTTTGTTCTGAACAGTTAAACTGAGCACTGTTCTTCAGAAAAATCCTCCAGGTCCTGCAGATTCTTCAGTTTTCCAGCATCGTTTTCATATTTGAACCCTTTCCAGCAGTGACTGTATGATTTTTGAGATCCATCTTTTCACACTTTTTCAGCACTTTTAGCATATTTTAGCATAGATCATTGAATCCGATTAGACCGATCGCTCAAAAATGACCAAAGAGTTTCGATAATTTTCCTATTTAAAACAAATCTGCCGTGGTTACATCGTGTACCAAGACGGACGAAAACTTAAAAGTTGCAATTTTCTAGGTCGATATGGCTAGGAACTTTATTCTTATTTCGGCGTAATAAACAAGGAACTTTGCTGCTGTACCATGGGTGCAGCAGGCGCATTGGAGTTGGACAATGAGCCTATTTTCAAAAAAAAGTGGACTGTTCCTTTAATGCTTCATGTTTCCTTCTGGAGCATCAGTGAATGTTTGAACCTTTTTTAATAGTCATGTTTGAGTCCCTCAGTTGTCCTCAGTGTGAAAAGATGAATCTCAAAATCATACAGTCACTGCTGGAAAGGGTTCAAATATGCAAAAGAGGCTGGAAAACTGAAGAATCTGCAGGATCTGAGGATTTTTCTGAAGAACAGTGCTCAGTTTAACTGTTCACAACAAACAAGGGGCTCATGAACAACCATCACAAAACAAAAAAAAAAAACAGTCATGGATCATCCAGGTAACCAAACACATTTTTAAGAACCAAGTGTTCCCAAACCTTTGAGGGGGTTATTTGAATAATTTCAGCTTTTTTTAATATCTTGTGGACTATATGTAAACATCTCTCGTGTAAAATGTCTTACTCAGGACAGTACTAAATAAAAATAACATGCATTTTGCACGATTTCTCTCTATTTTGTTAAAATTATTTACATTTTCACAGATTCTACAAGGGGTTCCCAAACTTTCACATACCACTGTATATATGGCCATGCTCCTTTGTTCTTTTGTATTAAATTAAATGTATTTTGTCTTCTATTGGCTGTACTTCAGAAAACAGTGGCTTCCTGTACTGCAAAAACAGGCAAAGCTTTCATGATGGAGCTGAGACGATGTCTGAGTCATGAGAACTTCAAGCTCATCATGGAGGCACTGCAGTCCTACAAGACAACCGATGACCTGAGCAACCTTCTGGCTAATGTGGCTGAACCACTTATACAAGACCACAACACACACTGTCTGCTCAGAGGTGCGCAATCACGACGTCAGTGTTAAGCGAGTTACATTTACACTGCTAATTCAACTAATATGCCATCTAACATATTTGAATTCCCTTCACTGATCTCTGATTGTGACTAGAATCAAAACTGGCGGATAAGGAGCATTATTTTCATTCAAATTTCATCGTTTTACCCAAGGTCTTTATCAGTTCATCCGACCACATCATAAGAAAGAGTTCGATCAGCATTGTTTGGAGTTAACAGGTGAAGGTTGTGGCTATAAACAAGAGCATTCGCTGTCCAGGGAGGAGCGAGAGACTCTCAGGCAGAACACAGGTATGATAACATCTGATGTGTAAATAGTGTAAATAGAACATTTAGGTGTTATATTTCTCTCCATAATCATAAATAATATTATTTTATATTTTACTCTTCTAGAGAAAGCTGAGGTTTCTCCAGTGAATCCACCCAGTGAGCAGCTGAATTCAAGTCAACAGCTGAACCAAGGTGGTTCTCACCTGGGAACCGCAGAACTTAATGGAGGGGACGGTAAAATTGGAGGTATTTTGGGGTTTATTGGTAGTAACCATGATTACAAAAAAAGGTCTGCTTCTCATTCTTGAATAGGGTGACTATCCATAAAGTTTTAGGTTGGACAGTCCAGTTTTAAAATAACACATCTCACAGCTCAGACTGGAGTTGCTCATTTGTCTTCTTTTTAAAACTATTTTATACTACGCTCCAAACCCGTAAGACCTTTGTTCATCTTCAGAACACAAATTAAGATATTTTTCTTGAAATCCGAGAGCTTTCTGACCCTGCATAGACAGCAACGTAACTGACACATTCAAAGGTGGAAAGGACATTGTTAAAATAGTCCATATAACATCAGCAGTTCAACCGTAATGTTATGAAGCTACGAGAATACATAGTGTGGAAAGAAAGAACAGATCAACACTGTGCTTTCGTTTCTGATTGATTCAGCATTTTTAAATAAGTCTGTGATTCAACGAGTCAATTATTCAGTAAGCCATTCATAAATAAATTCAAAAGTGCATACTGTTTAACCACTCTTGCTATTACTAGTGTATCTTTCTTTGCCATAAATAGTAAGAGTAGTTTGTTAGTATGTCATTTTGAAATCAGCAAGTCATTTGCTTCGTTCCTGAATGAATCAGCTATTTTGAACAAATTGATCAAATGAGTGAATCAGTGACTCACTTAATTTGACTTGTTGCCATCTACTGATGGTTTTAATTCAATATTTAAGCATAATTTCATAATATTGTACTATATTCAGTTTATTTTATATTTAACATATTAATCTCCTAAAAGTACTTATGAATTTTAACTGCAGTGTAAATGCATTTGTGGCGTCATCACTGAAATTAATATGGTAAGACACACCAATTTACAATATCAAGCAGCAAAAAGAGTGGTTTCATGCAGCTGATAATAGGATAAGACCCGGAAGACCCATAAAAGACCCATAAAATTTAGAAATGGCTGCTCTTATGGGAAAAATAGGATGGATAAAGGTTAAATACCCCTAAATAGAAATTTTGGGGGAAAATACTATCCCTTAAAGCAGTGTTTCCCAACCTTTTTTCTGCCACTGCACAGTTTTTATAAGGAAAAAATCCCATAGCATACCACAAAGCCTTACGTTTTTTTAATTATTATTTTTATTTTTTTATAATAATGCGTCGTCAGAGTTGATATTTTGGCTTTAATATCAGACACTTGCACTTAGCATTTTCTGAAAAACGTGCTCAAGTGGAGTAAACGAGGTTTTTGGTAAGTGAATAACGAAGATCCGTGTTTTGTACACAGAACATGTACAACGTGTTTTGTCATTAGAACAACCGCATCTAAGGCTGTAAATTAACTGCATTAAGTTTTTATCAATTTACAGGTTATAAAGTTTATTGTAGGTATATGGGTGCTTACTTGTTCTTGTTGTTTAATACATTTGGCAAAAATCTCATGATATAAAAGATGAACTGCTATGCACAGTATACAGGGTTTTCGCGGGTCTTAAAAAATTCTTAAGTCTTAAATCGCTTTTCCGTGAATTAAGGCCTTGAAAAGGTCTTAAATCAGAGCAGCAAGTCTTAATTCATATGATCATGGCATTAATTTTCGTGAGGGATTGTTTCCTCACGTGTTTCATTTTAAAGTGAAGCGAAAGCGTAATTTCTGTGCTACATGGTTTAGGTTGCTCAATATTCATTAAACAATACACGGTAGATGGCGGTATGTGCTGCTTCATCTGTCAGTCACCTGAAGAATTTGTCGTTTAGATTTTTTTTATAGTAATAAAAATCATTTAGTTCAGTTAGAGAACAGACAATACAATTAAAACTGAACGCGGCTGCTCAAAGCAGTGTGCCGAACAACAGTCGCATCACAGATCAGATTTCATTTATCACGTGAAGAGAGTGAGTCGAGCTGACTGACAAGAAGAGAGAGGTGAGAAAGACAAGAACAGACAAGAAAAGTTTCAAAACGAAATGCAAAAGCACCTGTTTTAAAAATATTTTGGATTTTGAAAGCCTGTTGACTTCTGCCTTTTATCTAAGGTGATAGTGGAAGTTTCACATTTATTTGGTTCCACAGTGTTTGCTGATTTTTATTTAAACTGTGTATTTATTTCTTTTTTAATATATATTACATCAAGGTGTATTCGTTTTGGTAATAAACGTTCTACGTTTATTTGGTTACGCAGTGTTTACTGATTTTCAGTTTTGTTTACCTATTTAAACTTTGTGTAAGTTATTATTTTATATTAGGCATATAACATTGTTTTTTTTTTTTTTTTTTTTAATTGTTTTGCTAATAAAAGTTTGTTACGTTACGGTACTGCTGCTAATTTAAAAGTGAAAGTAAAATGCGCACAAAGCCTTTACAAGCCACTTAAAACTGAAGGAAAGTGAAGAAAAACTCAAGCTAAAAACAAACAACTGCTTGACGCCGAATTGGTGCAAATTTGAAAGTGAAAGTAAAATGTGCACGGCGCTTTTACTGAAGGAAAGCGAGGAAAAGAGGGAAAACTGAAATGAACTAAAAAAAAACAATTGCTAGATGTTGCATTCCTGCTAATTTGAAAGTGAAAGTAAAACTCTAACTATACTTGGAGAACATATTGCTGTATTGTTTTCCCTTCAATTTTTTTTTTTCTTAAATTTTCTGTAGTTGGTTGTGAAAAGGTCTTTAAAAAAAGTCTTAAATATACCCTCATTAAACCTGCAGAAACCCTGGTATATTTAAAGCATACGAAAGTATATTGGCTACAACTTACCTTAGCAAATGCTAAGACTCTTTTCGGCTCTTTAAAAACATTAGCCACTATGGACTGTTTCTTGAGTAAAGAAAACGCTGTACTTATTCAAACATCAGTTCTTTATTTACCCTTGCACTGCGGAAAAAGTAGACGTCTGTTTTCAAACTGTGCATTGCAGCACTTTGGAATGGAGGCGGGGTGGAGTTATGAGGTTTGACTGACAGTTTGAGGATCCAATAGCATTACGAGGTTTACTCACAAACTCTTTTGAATGCTTTTCATTGGTTAAATATTTGTAAAACAGACATGATGACCAGTAGCTCTGATTTAAAACAAAAATGACAAAATATAACAGACAAAGAATGTTTCTGATAATTTTCCATGGCACACCCTTACAAACAAACACAGCCTTAAAGGATTTTTATTTATTTATTGTCCTTGTTCTTGATGCAGACGTTTTTGTTCACTTTTTTTCAGTGAATGTGAGAAGTGAAGTCCAGAAGCCACAAACATCCATCAAAGAAGGTCTGTCGTGCTCCTCTCTGCTGTCAGACATTAAACAGGCCATCGGTGCAGAAAAAACCCGTCAGATGTTTTTGGCCTTGCAGGCCTATAAAACATCAAACAATTACGAACAGATGGTGTCAACTGTCGTAAGTTTATTGACTGAGAGAGATGAAGACATCGCTCTGCTGGAACGTTAGTCTGTTTCTTTTTAGATTCGTCATAACTACTATTTATCTGTTGGAGAAGAGGCTGAACTTGTTGTGTCTGGTCTAGGGTTATCAGTGCTCATTCGACCACAGCACAGGAAGCAGTTTGCTGAGCTGTTAAAATCCTTGACTGGAAATGATGCTGTTGCAAACCAGGATTCAGACATGGGATCAAGTCAATCAAATCAAGGTATTCTTTGTAAGAAGCGTATATAAATATATTCTGCTACAGAGATAGCAGATAAGCTAATTATTCTTAATTAATTGTTATTTTTCTTTCAGCATTTTCTGCAGGAAAGACTCAAAGCAAGATATCATCCTTCTTTTCATGAATGCTGCTCTAAGATATTGAATCAGTATCTTCATATATATTACACATAACACACATGAAGAGATTTACACAGAAGAATGTTAAAAAAAAATGTTGCACAACTGATTTCATTGTGTTATGTATTAAGTTTTTCAATATTTGACATAAAATATTTTTAAATAAATAAATGAGCTTTATACTTCTTTTAAATGGTGTTTTTCTCTTTTTCTTTTAAAAAGTTTTTAATGTTAAATCATTTTGAAATGAAAATGAGTGATTTGGCATCTGACCATTTTATCACATATAGACACCTGTAGCAGTATATTTTTATTCTTAATTATTAAAATCTCTCTGAATAATATGAATATTTAGAATTTATAATTTTTTTTATAATATTTGAACTATTTAGAAATTTAAATCAATTGAATATACAATGTTACCTTATTTCCCAAAAACAATGTAGGCTTCTAGTTATTTTTTAACAAATATTAAATAGTACTAACAGTAAAAGATTTATCAAACTAATGAAATTAACTGTAAAAGCAATAAATTAAAGCCAAATAAAAATGTGTGTGTGTGTGTATGTATATATATATATATGTGTGTGTGTGTGTGTGTGTGTATGTGTGTGTATATATAATTTTATATAATTTATATATATATATAATTTTTTTTTTTTTTAACCTTGAAAATGTATTATTTTGATTTTTTTTTATTTTATGATAGTATGTATCTATTATGTATATATAATGGAATTTTTGGTCTCAAAATAATAAAATTATTAAAATAAAATAATAAATAATGTCTAGGAATAAGTAATATTTTTCTTTTCTCCAGTGGGGATGTTTAATTGAGCACAATATGTACTTGTAAAGTGGGAATTCAATTCAAAATACTAAATACAAAGTTAAATTCACTCTAGTAATAAAAAAAATTATAAATTTAAAATGTATTTATTTTATACTAAGTATAGTTTCAGTTTATTAAAAGGAACACTCCACTTTTTTTGCTAATAGCTTAGCATAGATCATTGAATCAGATTAGACCGTTAGCATCTCACTCGATCTAACGGTCTAATCTGATTCAATGATCTATGCTAAGCTATTAGCAAAAAAAGTGAAGTGTTCCTTTAACATATATACTGACATATTGCTCAAGACTTACTGAGATAAAAATTGTAATTTAACTTTATTTGGAGTACTAGTATACAATGCACATTTTTTTTAAAAATTAAGCCTAAAAAAATTTTTTAATGGCACTATTGATGAAGACTGTATAATCTTAAAATAATATCAGTGTTTAAATGCAAAATATTTTAAATGTACCTAAAGTATACTTGCAATTGTTTTACTTTAGCACAATCAAATATACTTAAGTATATCTGTAGTTGGACTTCAGCACTACTTTCGTAAAATTAAAGTGTGTCAAGTACAAAATTAGTTGTTCCAATTCATCAGACTTTAAATATACCAGTTTAGTATACTAAAAGTATAATTCCAGGGTATTTTTAGGTACATAATTTGTAAATGTAGTGTACTTAGCATGAAATAAATGTATTTTAAACACATTTTAGTATATTTATATTTTTCACTAGTGCATGTACTAATTTTATTTAATACCACAAGAATGTATTACGTAGTCACATTATTATCAACACAGAAGCACTTTTTCATGTTTGTTTGTTCAAAAGGTTTTGGTAATGTATAATTTAAGGTTATATTAATGTTTTTTTTTAATGGTTTTCGAAGAACCCATTTCTTTTTATGTAATTCATTCACTGAACTTTTTTTTTATTTTTTTATTGCAAGTATAAACCAGAATAACTACAACAATTCAATACAACATTGAATGACAGTATACATAACAAAATAATACAGGAAGACAATAAGGAAAATAAAAATAAATAAATAAATAAATAAAACGTAAAACAAGAGGTACAGAGGTAGTAACTCAGATTACATAACATTCATCAGATCATTATACATTTTCACAAATTTGCCACTTTTTTTTTGTTTGTGAATGTTTTTAAGTGTCGTAATTAGGTAGTTAAAGTAACAAAGAAAATTATGTAATTTGGGTAATGTTTAAGCAAATTTACATTTATGAATATAATATTTTGCCAATAAAATAACTCCACGCTTACTATGAGAAAAACTCAGACTTCATTCACTAAACTTTTTTTTTTTTTTTTTTTTTATTGCTGAAAACAAGAACATACAAATCAATACAAAATATCAACAAAAATTAAATTAATTTATTCACTGAACTCGGATACAGGAAGTGCTGATCGATGACGACAGTGAGGTCAAAGTTGACCGACTCCCAATGAGCTACAGAAATTCTCACAGTACAGTGTCTGTCCATACAGAAACAAAACAATGCTACGAAGACGACCAACGGCAGATTTAAAATGTAAGTCCGTGATTTTTACGTCATTTTAGCTGGGTACAAACGTAATATTACGTATCTGTATTAAGATGAAGCAGGAAACTAGCTAGAGTGTGCTAAGTTTTGGGCTGTCTATAAAGTTAGCTTCAAAGCTAACCGGCATCATTGCATAGTCTCCGCATCATCCTCATATGTTTCGCACAAAAATATTAATTCATGTTTTCTGAAATATGTGAAGAGTGTACTGTTTTGCAAAATGTAACGAGACTGGTCTTTGCCTGCTTTATTCTTAGTTTTATCTCCGTGAGCTCCTGTCATGTAAGTGATCCTCACTATGGATGAAAGCAGTCTGGAAGAAGCCATCAAGACCTACAGCGCTCAGCTTCAGCAGGTGGAGGTGGCATTATCTGCTGGTTTGGGCTCGGCGGAGCAGGCTGACCTGCTAAAGCTAAAGGAGGACCTGCAGCAGCTCATTGAGCTCACAGAGTCCAGCTTGGTATCTGTCAAAAAAAGCCAGTTGCTGGCCTCTCTGGAGGAGCCCTCGACAAACCAAAATGCCACATCGGTTACTCAAGAAACTGCTTTAGACGATGAGTTTGCTGCCTTCTATGCTGAACTGTCAGAGCACTCCGCTGAGGTAAAACAAAACACTGAACCTGATGAGGAAGAGGAGGAAGATGAGGAGGAAGAGGTGGATATAAGTGGAACTAAGGTATGTGCTCCTTACCGTACCTCATGGGGAACCCTAGAGTACCATAACGCCATGGTGGTCTGCCCTGAAGAGCCAGAAGGAGAGGAGGCTCGAGTCCGGGTGCTTTACCTTTATCCCACAAATAAATCCATGAAACCCTGTGGCTTCTACCTTGAGGGCAAGTGCCGCTTCATGGACAACTGCAGGTGCTGTCTTTTATTAATTCAGGTTTTTTTTCTTGTTAACATTTTAATTTTATGTAAGCTTGATACAAATTGTGGAGTTTTTGACTGCCAGATATTATAAATGTCATAAAAAGAAAAACAAAATGTATATATTTCATACATATATATATGTATGTATGTATGTATATATATATATATATATATATATATATATATATATATATATATATATATATAATATGTAAGGAAATTTTTTTTTACATATTCAGTGTATTTTTCTATAAATATTGTACATACATTCTTGCATAAAATAATTAAAAATAAGTATTATTTTTAAAAAAGCTTTTTAATGACATTGTCAATGTAAAAAGTTATTTTTCTAAATAATTTATTACAGATAATTTAATAAATAGTTTTTTATGAAAATATACTTTTTTTATTTAGGTAATCATTAAATATAATTTCTAAAACCTTTCAGTTATGTTTTCAAGATTAAATATATATATATATATATATATATATATATATATATATATATATAAATAATACATTTAATACATTTAATAATTACCCCCAAAAAATTAGTGCTGTTTATATTATTAAATATTTATATTATTTAATATTAAAACTATATTTTCAAGGTAAAAATATTATTATATATTATATAAATGTATATATATTTATATATATTTTTATTATATATATATATATATATATATATATATATATATATATATATATATATATATATATAATTTATATATATATATATATTAAAAAAAGATTTTTGAGGGGTAGCTGCACCTCATGACATTTTTACAAACTAAACTAACTTTGCCTTTTCATAAAAAAAAGTTTGGTATTTGAAGAAACAATATAGATGTCATGAGGGTAGCTAGTGGTCTTGTCTGTGATAACTATGATTTTTGTTTTAGCAATTTTTTTTTGTTGCTTGCAGGTGTTTTGTTGCCTGAAGTGTGTGTGTTTTCAGGTACTCTCATGGTGAGGTGGTGTGTGTATCAGAGCTCAGGGACTTCCTGGAGGCTGACATTAGTACTATGGAGTCGGGCTCTGCGTGTTTGGCCAAGCATGAAGATGGCATCTGGTACCCGGCCAGAATATCAGGTACAATTTCAGAGTTCTTTCACCGCCCTTAATAGAAATGAAGAACAGAGATTGCTACATGATATCATTTGTGTATTACTTTCCCCACAATTTACAAGACAGAGATTCCTTATTGATCCCCAAGGGGAAATTTAATGGAAAATAGCAGCAGTTTCAACAACAGACCGTACAAAAACACAATAGTTTGTACACTCGATTAGTTAAAACATTACAGGTGTGCATGAGACATTCTGCTTCTTTTTTCCCAGAGATTGAAAGTGGGTTGTACACAGTGAAGTTTGACTCGCTGCTGTTGAAAGAGGCTGTGCTGGAGGCTGATGGGATCATTCCACCTCTTCGTCAGGATGACAGTTCCTCCTCTTCCTCATCAGACTCTGAAGATGATACTGACCAGTGTGATGACGCCTATGCTAAAGGTACTAAAGCATAATCACAACATCCATGCATACTTGAATGTCTGAGGAACTACAGTACAGTATACTACAGTCTGAGTAAAATATAACTATGTCAGTCTCTTATGTTCTTTTTTTACTCTATAATCAATCATTTGCAAAATAAAATGCAATTTCTGCTCAGTTCATAGACTGAATACATTGACTGCACATTAGCATGTCTGCCTGCAATGTAGAGCAGTTGTGCAGGTTGCTAGAAATCACTGGCCATACACAAATGCAGATGGAGCTCTTCAACACATTTACAGGGTATTGTTTAAATCAAGCTGACTTTGTATCTCATTACAGTATTCACATCAAGAGAAGAGGACATGGCCCAAGTAAACAGTGCAGAGTTTTGCGGTTGGGAGGCTCACACGCGTGGCATTGGCTCCAAGCTCTTGCTCAAAATGGGTTATGAGCTTGGTAAAGGTAGGTGAACATATCAGACATCTGTCTAAAAACCCTCAGAACAGTATTTTAAAAAGTATTATAGCATTTGCTTTTCTATTATTAGTGACAGTAAGGCAAATGCTATAATACTATAATGCTTTTGTAGTACTTTTGTATAATGTTAGCATTCAGCAAATGAACTTTTCATTTAAAGAAGTCTATGGATATCTACTAAATGTTAAATTCCAGTAACCTTTAAAACTTTGTCAGCTTCAGCTGTGAGATTTTCTGAAGTGTGCATTTGTGGACTGCATAAAAACGAGTGTGCTTTGTGTTTAACACGCTGACAGGAGAGCTGGGCTGTCACTGAACATGCACAAGCGACAAACTTTGAATAATTTCAAACTATGCTGCACTATGTATGTCATATTTACTGTATGCTAGATGTAAAATTAGTACTACCTTGTCTTTATTTGAAAAAGTACGATTGCAGTATGCACAAACTTAACAGATTACTATGGAAGCCATTTCCACCACTGAATAAAAATGAAAGAAAATGTAATTTCAACTTTTTCTCACAATTCTTACTTTTTTTTTCGTGCAATTGCGAGTTTCCATATTGACTTGTTTTCTTGGAATTGCGTAAAACAATCTCGCAATTCTGACTTTTTTTAATCAGAATTGTTAGATATTAATTCACAGTTGTGAAATATAAAGTCAGAATTGCATGATATAAACTCTGAATTCTGACTTTTTTCTAAGAGTTGCCAGTTTAAATAGATTTTTCTGCAATCTTAATTGAGTTATTAAGCTAGAATTGTGATATAAACTCGCATTTGCGAGAAAAAGTCAAAATTGCGAGATATTCGCATTTGTGAGAAAAAAAAACGCAATTGTAAGATGATAAAATCAGAATTGTGACATATAAACTCTTTTGCAAAAAAAACAGAATTACGGGATTAAAAAAATCAGAATTGCCAGTTATAAACACGTTATTGCAAGATTAAAAAAAATCTGAATTGTGAGATATAAACTCGCATTTGCAAAAAAGTCACAATACAAACTCACATTTGTGAGGGGAAAAAAAAGTATGAATTTTGAGAAATAATTCAGAATTGCGAGATATAAACTCGCAATTGAAAAAGTCAGATTTGCGAGAAAAAATATCAGAATTGTGAGATATAAAATCTGAATTGCTAGATATAAACTTGCAATTCCAAGAAAAAAGTAAGAACTGCGAAATAAAATCAAAATTGTGAGATACAAACTCACATTTACGAGAAAAAGTTGGAATCTTGAGATACAAACTCAGTTTTTAAGAAGAAAAGTTGAAATTATGAGGAAAAGTCAGAATTGTGAGATAAAAAAATGTAATTGCGTGATATAAACTCACAATTTCGAGGAAAAAAGCCAAATTGCGAGATACAAACTCACATTTGCAAGAATGCAAGTCAGAAGTGTGAGATAAATCCGCAGTTGCAAGGGGATAAAAATCTCAATTGCTGGATAAACTCGCATTTTTGCAAGAAAAAAAAGTCAAAACTGTGAGATAAAAAATCTGAATTGCGAGATATAAACTTGCAGTTGCAAGAAAAAGAGTTAAATCGCGATATACAAACTTGCATTTAAAAAGTAAGAATTGTGAGATAAAGTCTGAATTGTGAGATATAAATTAAACTTTGCGAGGGGAAAAAAAGTCAGAATTGCAAGATATAAACTCAGTTTCAAGGAAAAAAGTCAGAATTGTAAGATGCAAAAAAAGTCAGAATTGTGAGAAAAAACTGAATTGCGACTTATATTCGCAGTTGCCAAGAAAAAAATCAGAATTGCAAAATATAAACGCAATTGCAAGGAAAAAAAAGTCAGAATTGCAAGGTATAAACACAATTGTAAGAAAAAAGTCAGAAGTGTGAGAAAAACTCACATTTGCAAAAGAAAAAAAAGTCAGAATTGCGTGATACAAACTCACATTTGCAAGAAAAAAGTCTTTATTTACTTTATTTCTTGCGGTTGCGAGTCTATATACCACAATTTTGACTTTATATGTCGCAATTACCTGTTATTTATTTTTTATTTAGTGGTGGAAATGGGGTTCCATAAGTTACCAATTACACTGTTGGTTATAGTGTTTACTTATTTATTTTTTATTTTTTTGTAAAGACTACTATAATAGAATAAAGAATCAAGAAGTTGCCATCTAAATAATTCTCTTTATTTTACAGATTTTTTTTTTTCATATTTATTCACTTTCAAATTATATAATTTAGTAAATATTATGTAAATTATATATAAACTGAATTTAAGCAATTGTTGTGTATGTGTTTTTGCTGTCTATCAGCCAATTAAAATATCCATATCGTTCGATGTATACTTTTGTAACAAGTTGTTTCTGTGTATGCATAGGTTTGGGGAAAACCCTCTCTGGTCGAGTAGAGCCCGTTCAGGCCGTGGTTCTTCCGAAAGGCCGCTCATTGGACATATGTGCTGAGCTCACTCAGAGAAAGACTGCAGCCGCTATCGCTAAGGATAACCCGGCCTCTCGTAAGCCGAAGGCTAAAAAGAGGAAAGCCTCTACATCAACACGCCACAATGTTTTTGATTTCCTGAACTCTAAGCTTGGTGACAGAGCTCAATCTGCGTCTCATTCATCAAGCTCATCAGTCACAGGTGTAGAGGCCTACAGGGGCGGAAAGAGCACCAAACGTTCCCTGAATGTTCGTCTGTTCCAGGCTACAGAGAAAGTAGCTCAAGTGGAAAGGGAGATCCAGCAACTCACTAAGTCTCTCAATAAACGGAATGGAAGGTATACTTCCCTCAGTTTCCTTGCACCTGGCCAGTTTTCTTTACTTTGTTCCTTTCATCCCTTTCTCCCTAGTACTTGATATTACCCTTACCAGTGTTGCAGAAGCTACTGAAGTATTTCAACTACTGTCTGCTCTTTTAAAAATGTAATGCTTGTTTGGGGTCATGTGGACATACAAATTATTTTTCTCGTTTCAATTGAACAAATCATTTAGTTTGAATGATTTAGTCTAAACAAACCAATTGGATGAATTTGGCTTTTTGAAGACTCTTTTCACAATTTAAACAATTTAAATGAGTCTAAACAAACTGGATGAATCAAACTTTTTGATTACTTATTTTTTAATTTAAACTATTTAAGTTTAGTAATAAACTTCATTATTCATACTAGTTGTATGAACAAATCAACTGGATGAATCAAACATTTTGCCGACTAATTTTTTTATTTTTACCCACTTAAATTTGTTGTATGAACAAATCGATTGGATGAATCAAACTTTCTGGCGCATAATTTTTTAATTTAAACTATTTAAATAGTTATATGAACAAATCAACTGGATGAATCAGAGGTTTTGACTATTCATTTTTTAATTTAAACTATTTAAATAGTTATATGAACAAATCGACTGGATGAATCAGAGGTTTTGACTATTCATTTTTTAATTTAAACTATTTAAATAGTTATATGAACAAATCGACTGGATGAATCAGAGGTTTTGACTATTCATTTTTTTAACTTAACCCATTTAAATTTGTTGTATGAACAAATCGATTGCATGAATCCAACTTTCTGACAAATCATTGTTTAATTTAAACTCTTTAAATGAGTTGTTTGAGCAAACTGATTGGATGAATCAACTTTTTGGCCAATCTTTTTTTTTTTTACTTAAACCATTTTAATGAATTTTCCAAAAAAATCCATTGGAGCTCATTTTTGATTTTAAATGAACAGTCCAAATCAGACTTTTTGACTACACGTTTTTAAATTCATTTTTAATTCAAACAAAACTATTTAAATTTGTTGTATCATTTCTGAATTTAAACTATTTAGGTTATTTGAGCAAACTGGTTGGATGAATCAACTTTTTTTGGAATCAACTTTTTTATTTTTTAAATTAAATATTTAAATTTGTTGTATGAACAAATCGATTAGATGAATCAAACTTTTTGATGACTAATTTATTTAGTTTAACCCATTTAAATGAGTTGTATGAACACATCGATTGGATGAATCAAGCTTTTTGACAAATCATTTTTTAATTTAAACTATTTAAATGAGTTTTTTGAGCAAGCTGGTTGGATAAATCAACTTTTTTTAGAATCAACTTTTTTTATTTTTTAAATTACTATTTAAATTTGTTGTATGAACAAATTGATTAGAGGAATCAAACTTTTTGATGACAATTTTTTTTTTCTTTAATTTAACCCATTTAAATGACTTGTATGAACAAATCGATTAGATGAATCAAGCTTTTTGACATGATTTTTTTTTATTAATTTTTATTCAACTGAAATCAACCTTTTTTGTTTTGTTTTTTTTAATTAAACTATTTAAATAAGTTGTATGAACAAATCAATTAGATGAATCAAACCTTTTGACAAATCATTTAAATTTAACCCATTTAGGAGTTATTTGAGCTGATCGGATGAATCAACTTTTTTGGCTAATCTTTTTTTTTTTTTAAAAAAACTTGAACCATTTAAATGTGTTTTCCAAATAAAGCTATTGGACAAATCAGAGTCATTTTTGAATTTAAACCATTTAAATGAACAGTCTGAACAAACTGACTGGAAGAATCTGACTTTTTGACTACTCATTTTTTAATTTAACTCATTTACATTTGTTGAATGAACAAATCGATTGATGAATCAAACTTTTTGACAATTTTTTGCATCTACTTAAATTAGTCATCCAATCAAATCGATTGGATGAATGCAATTTTATGATGACTAATTTTTGAATTTAAACTATTTAAACGAGTTGCTTTAACTAATTGTATGAATCAGCGGCTTTTTTCTTCAATATTGTCAGTTTAAATGAATTGTCAACCGATTGGATGAATCAGACTTTTGAAGGTATTTATACGTGCATTCATGCAAAATATTAGCTCCTTGTACATTATTTTATAAAGCTACTTGTGCAAACAATTGGAGAGCACTTTTTTATTATTACCATTGCTCTGACATAAATCTGCTTGTGCAATACAGTAGTACAAAAATAGCAATGAGGTGTTGTTGCAGTGGTGCTGTTTCGAAAACTGCTAATTTGGCTGCTGAAAAAGTAAACTTTTAAATTTTTTTATTCTCCAAAACTCACCATTATGTATTTTTCTTTCTCTAAATTCATTGTTTTGGCACCAAAAATGATATCAGTCTCAGTCTGAAAAACAAATGAACTACAAACTGCCAATCTCTCTCAAACTCTTTAAAAAACAAAAAATCATGAATAAAATAAGGAAAAATGAAGAAACATTTGGAATATTTCTCAATAAATAGCTTTTTCCATTTTTAAAATGCTAAAGCACCTGGGGACATGAAAAAAAAACAACATTCACTCAAAACAAAAATAATGAAATGATTTTAAACTCACCCCATGTTCATTAATTGTGATAACTGTTAACATTAATTGTTTCTTTGTCTTTGTGTTCTCTCTGTCTTCAGGGATGCAGCAGTGGTCAGTCGAATCGAGGAGAAGCTCACTGCTTCCCGCAAGTTGCTGGAGCAGCTGAAGGCTCAAGAACAGTCCATCCAGAGGGAGCAGAAGAAAGCAGACACGCATAAGAAAATGACTGAATTCTGATAAATCTACTGTCTTTTTATGTTGTTATTTGGCATTTTGTTTAATGTGTATAAACATTAATACATCTACTGGTTGTATTAGAACTTTATAAACATGTCTATACGATAATGAATTTGTGAAATGCATTTTTATTTGTTTATAGCCCATCAGAATCTTTGTCTCTGATAAAGAACAGCATCTGATATTCAAACTCAGATTCATTCATTTTTTTATTTAAATATTTCTTTTAAGGATTCAGTTCATTTAGATACACCAGGACAATTTGAGACCTGGGACTTGCAATATATTTATAAAACAGTGTGGTCAGTGTATAGTATACATTTCCCGAGAAGTCAATTTTCTGGAAAATAGGTGTAAAACTAAAAGCTATGGCAGAATGAAAGGACAATCCATCATTGCTAAACTACCAATTTTTAGCAATTTTAGTAATTTTGTTTTTTGACAGATTCAGTATTTTTTATGGTTTTTACTTTTTATTTCAGGTGAAGTTATTTTAGCACATCAAGTTAGCTGAAATATTTCTTATATGTATTTTATATTTTTAAACTATAATAACCTTGTACTAGGCTGTCTTACACTGGCTTGTCAAAAATTTAAATATATTATTAATAGCTTACGTGATTAATAGTTAGCATTTCTATAACGTTAATGTGTTTCTAAGCACGCAATCTCACGTTTTGTCAACAGATGGGGCTTTAAATGGGGCTTTTTCGAGTGTTATTCCTAATTTTCTTGCCGTATATAACCCTTTTCTATATTCTTACATGATATTTGCCAAATGAGAATTTTATGAAAGGTATTTATCTTTAATTAAAACTACTGTGAAAGTTTGAGCGAGTTCGCTAGTGTTCCCGTGACAAAAGAAAGTGCGTGAACTCAGATACGCTTGTGATTTGATCCCAGGTAGGATAAACTGACACAGGACACTTTTTATGCCATTATAAAAATGGTTAATTAATTCTTTCACACATCTAGCAAAACAGTATCGTATGTTATCTTTTTGTTTGACCTGTCAACAAACGTAGCTATTGTTTCTCGTTCCTTTAGCAACATAGACGGTGCGGTTGCGTAGAGTATAAACACTGAAAACGGTAACGTTAATATAAAATTTCTATTAACACAGGTGAAGTGTACATATACGTATACTTTTAGGTTAATTTAATGTGCTCCTGTGGACTGTTGAGCTTGGAATTTAAACTACACGGTTTGAACTATTTTCTTTATACTGTAGGCCTGAATAGCAATGCTAGTCATATTCTGTTTTGTTGGTAGTAATGCTGTATTGACAAATACTACTTTTTAAAACATGCTGCCAGAACATCGTGAAACACTAGATGTTTATTTCAGAAGACGAGTTTAAGGAAGACTCGCAGTGCAGTCAGTGATACAGTATCTCAAACTGACTTTTTAACAATGTCATCACCCAAGAGAGAACCTGAAAGAAATGGCTTCACAGAACCCACCTTCACCCGAAGCAAGAGAGGAAACAAGCTTTACTGCTCATCAGATTGCAGTGTTGAACCTGTAGTTTCTCAACCTCGACTTTTGTTTCATAAATCTCATCCTACCACACCAGCATTTAAGTGTGAACCCTCACCTTTTCGGCCCTTCAGACTTCCATTGTCTCCACCACAATATCTGTCATTTGTTAAACTACCTCAGTATCATCACAAGTGGCCACTGAAGTGACAGTCAGAGACTGTGTGGAAAGGAGCCTTTTCTGTGACACCTGTCAGAAAATTCAAGTTGAGTATTGCCAACTTTCATTCATTCACTTTTCTTTGCTTCAATCTGAAGATTGTAAATAGTTTGCCTGTGTTTTGAAGTCTTGAACATGAGAGGCCTGCAGTCCCAAAGGAAAAGCCCAAATACAAACCACTCACTGGAACTGAGGTAGTTGAGATGTTAACTGAGGAAAAAGATTTGGCGGAACATGAATTTTACTATTTGAAGGCTTCTGAAGATGGACCTTACAAGTGCCAGTAATTGATTGATTGATTGATTGATTGATTTTTATTTTAATGTATTTTACTGAAAATACCTCACCTAATTTGGTTTTCCCAAATTGTTTTCAACAAAAGAAAGAAACTCATACAGGTTTATTAAAGTCGTAGTTCACCCAAAAATTAAAAACTACTCCATGATTTACTCACCCTCAAGCCATCCCAGGTGTTGTGACTTTCTTCTTTCAGAGAAATACTATCAGAGTTATATTTCAAAATGTCCTGGTTCTTCCAAGCTTTATAATGGCAGTGAATGGCTGTAGAAATTTTAAAGCAAAATAAAGTGCATCCATCCATCATAAAAAGTACTCCATGTGGGTCTGGAGGGTTAATAAAGGCCTTCTGAAGCAAATCAATGTGTTTGTGTAAGAAAAATATCCATATTTAAAACTTTATAAACCATAATCTCTAGCTTCCGCTAATTGTTGTACACGTGTACACGAGAGTGGAGTTACAGCAGATGACGTACTGTAGGACGACGTAACGTAAGCTCCGGTGAGAAGTGATGTGGAAACGCAGAGGAGAGAGCAAAACAAAACACCAGTCACAAATTAGAAGTACAAAACGAGGATTTGTAAAGAAAAATGTTGAGGATTTCAATACAAACCAAGAGGAGACTGGTTGTCCTTTGCTGTAAACTAGGGCTGTAGCTATCGATTATTTTAGTAATTGAGTATTCTGCCAATTATTCCAATAAGTATTTTTTAGTAATATTTATTATTATTATGGAAGTCAATGGGGAGCAGCAATTTTCTGGTTACAATGACAGATTAACAATGACAGAATATTAATTTTTGGGTAAATTATCCTGTTAAGTACACTTAAGTGGCCATTGATTTAATTAATACTTTATTATCTGCAAGTACAGTTTTTATTAAAAAAAATTCTCTCAGGATTTGAAGTACAGTACACTACAAGTGCGCATTCAAACATTTCTTTTACACAACTGTTGATGTGATCTATAGGTGTTTGATTCCTGGAGCTTGTCATGTGACTCTAAAGGCTGTTTGTCCACCAGTTGTGTTGAAGACCACATTGCAGGTACCCAGCAGAGCATGTACCATTAAATAATAAAGTAACATTCTTCTTTAATATTAAGCATACACAACATATATTTTCTTTTCAAAATTTAAAGCCAAAGGTTGTGAAGTAACAGGACCTAGCAGTGTTTCCTTACGAAAGGAACGTGATATGTCATCCCAAACCCTAGTGCCACTCAAAATGAACTCTCTCAGAGTTCAGGGACAGAGAGTGCGAGGCCATTATCAGCCTCTGCCCCGGAGACTGCTGGAGTGGAACTTGAAAGTTCACGTCAGAACACAAGAGATTCAGAACAAGCAGGACAAGATTACACAGGTATCTGTAAGCATTACATTTAAATAAATATCACGCATAGAACAGTACAAATATGTCCAAGAGCATTACTACTCCACAAAACAAACATTACAGTTATGATTCCCTGTTTAAGAGCCACTCTTGGTTGGCAGGTGTTCATATGTTCACCAATCAGTGGAGTCCAGGCTCTCTAGAGATCTTGCGTGGATGTTCCCTCTTGAAATATGAGGAGCTGATCAAAGAACTTCATTTTTGGATGGACAGAGTTCACAGTTTGCCTCCACCATTCACTACATCAAATGACCAGAATCACAAGAAAATGCTTTGTAGCAAAAAAAGTTTCAACCGGTAGATAAGAAGTTTCATGAAATCATTCAGATCACTGTTAATGACCCGCACATATCTAGCTTATTCGACTGGGTTCAGAGGCCAGTGACAGTTTACAAGGACAGAGTCTACATTCTGTCTTTAGAAATGGACTCACAACAATGGAGGAGATTTCCAGTCACTTACTCTACGTCTTAGAGTCACCACAAAGCCAGTTCCCTAGACTGTGCTTTCTTAGTGATGGAGAGGTGATGAAACTTCTCTCTTTACAGCTCCCAGCACCTTCCTCCCTTTTACCACTGGTGCAGAAATGCTTCAAGGGAGTGAAACAGCTTGATGTTCAAGTTGAAGGTGATGTTTGCTGTGAATATGACTTGACGGCTCTAAGTAATGAGCGAATGTGCATACACAGTGTACATGGGGAATTTAGAGAACATGTTCCGTTCATCTGTCTTCTTGAGTCAAACCTCAATCCCGTGGCTTGGCTTGGTCTTTTTGAGCAAAAAGTTATATCAAGCAGTGAAACAGGCCATTCTGAAATGCTTTGCTCTCCAGCAACATTCAAACACAGAAAAGCAACCCAGCATCCCAGACCTGATTGGGAACATTTCAGAAGTACCTCATGGACCTCTCTCACTTCTGCATCTAATATCTCATTGTCCTTTGCAGTTCCTTTTGGTGACAGAGGAGGTTTTGTAGTGTAGTGCGATCCGGAAGTCATCACACTGTACTACTACTGGCATGTGGATGGGAATCAAGTCTCAAACTGCAGCAAGGCTGCACTATTTGTGCCAGCTTATAAAAGAACACTCAAATGAAAAAAACATCCAAAATCTTGACAGCACTGCGTGCCTTGGTTATGCTTACCATGAAGCATTCTGGCCAAACAGATTGGCTTGCTGAAATAAAAGGAGAACTGGAGTCCTCTTTTAAATGGCATAAGCTTATGAAATACTACCTTATCCCAAATGATAATGCAAATCTTTCTGAATTACTTCCTTCTCAAGAAAATCAGTCTTTTTGTGTTGATATTCTGTGCACACAATTGCCATATGGCTATGAATACATTGGACCTGATAACTGGACGATGGTGGCTACTCCTTCAACTGAACAAGCTTACATGGTCATAATTCTTGCCTTATCAAGCTTCAAGTGTGCTTTCATCAGTGAACCCCACATATCAGGCAAGCAGCATACAGCTGTGCAGTTGGGTTATGCATTGGGACGACAAGTGGTCATCTTAAAGTGTTGTTCAAGCACTGGTTCTTCAGTTGTTTCCCAGATGCTTCTAGGTGCTCTTCAAACTGGGGCTTGGCTTGTGCGTGAATCAGTGAATTTGTTGGAACAAGGGATGTTGTCTGAGTTGGGACAACACTTGACTGAAATTCATCAACACTTATCAGCAGTTCAAAGACAAGCATGAGAAGAAGCACATGAGCTGACATGCTCATTTGGGAAGTGTAGCAATGGGAAATTCATCAAAAAACATAAGACAGGGAATGAGGTGGAATGTCAATTTGCTGGGAAAATTATTCAGGCCAAGCTAAGCTACGGATGTGTCACAATCTCAGCTAATGGCTACTCAACTGAGATACCAGAAAATATTAGAATTACAATGAGGCCGGTTGCATTTATGCAGCCACATTACAGAATCATTGCAGAAGTGATGTTGATACCGTTCGGATTCTCTGAAGCATCCACCATAAGTCGCCGCCTGGTCTCTCTCTTTAGCCTTGCTAAGGATTTACATTCCCTCCCTGATTTTGTCAGTGGTCATCAGAACTCATGGCTTGTCCTTCTCAGAAATGTGATTGCTGTCTCTGGAATGCATTTATATCTCTCTCGTCATTTGAAAGAAAGTGATAAGGGTGCATTTTCTAGTCTGAATGAGATGAGATCCGCTTATACAAGACTTGAAACAATACCGGCAAAGGTCGAAGAACATTATTCATCGCATTTCAAGTTTGTCAGTCAGTCTAATGCGGAGTTAGAAGAGCAAGCAGCAATTAAAGGAGTTCTGTCAGTCATGCAGTATGCTGTCTCAGATCCAAAGAGAGTGTCACAGTTTTGTAAAATATCTGAGAAAATCTTTCCAAAAGCAAGGCACTTTTCAAGTCCACAACTGCTTGTTGATGAAGGGGAGCGAAAGATCCTTAGAAATCTAGTGATCAATGAGTTGCAACAACAAGGATGTTACGCAGACACGCAAATATTTCACAGTGTGTTGATCCTGCATCAAGATTTGAAGCTCTCCAATGTTGTAGTGCTTGTTGGACCAGCAGGTAGTGGAAAAACAACTTCGTATCCAGCCCTTGCAAGTGCACTTCAAAAACTGTCCAGGGCTTGTGATCTGGTGATCCTAAAGGAGATTTTAAAGACATCCATCATTATTAAGTTATATTTCCTAATGCCTTGTCCCACAATCAGTTTTTTGGCAGATATTGTGGTCAGGACAACTCTTGGTTTGATGGGGCTTTCACCAAAGCATTAAGATACTCAGAACACCCAACTGCTCCTTCCAAGAGCAAGAATACTGTGTAAAAACAGCAAGAAAAATGGATTGTGCTGGATGGAGATCTGCTTGGCAGACCTGCTTGGTTGGACTCTTTGACTACCCTTTGCGATCTTGAACATCCCCATCTCTGCCTTTCATCAGGAGAGAAGATTTAGCCATCAAGAGTGAAAATACTAGATGAGATCACAACCCTTGGTGATTCAACCCCGTCTGTAGTGACACACTGCAGTCTGATATATGTTTCTGGAGAGAACCTGTGGAGATCCATGTGGAAGAGTGAGATGAAAGTGCTTTCTGTTGAGCATTATGTGGACCAGATTACTCTGGAAATGTGGAGTCACCTTTCTGAAGACCTTTTCCCTGACACACTAGTATTTCTTAAGAACAAAACACTGTCTTCAGTGATGGCCAGTGATGGATATTAAGGCCGACAATCATCTAGGACTACAGATGGTTTGCAGGAAATAATGTCCTTTGTTAAGATTCTTCACACCCTTTTGGAGCATTCTGGGAATGGAGGAGACTTGAAATACAGATCAAGGAAAACTGTAACAACTGGTATGTTATGCAAATATCTGATCAATTTAATTATTATTATTAATAATAATAGCAATAAACTCTATTGTAATTGTTAGAATGGCCAAGGATCAGTAATCTCCACTTAAAAGTGAACATGCAGACCGAACTGTAAGTCGTAGAGACTTAAAAACTTGGAGGGATGTTAGTACTCACACCATTTACAACGCCACTAAGGCTCACCCCAATTGGCCTGATGATGGCGCTACAGCAATCAAAAGTACGAAATCGTTCATAACTCCTAAACCGTTAATTAATGGTGCCATTACATGGAAAAACACAAAAACGGCTATAACTACGCACCCATTAGTCCGATTGACTTGAAAATTGGTATGCCGTGTCTTTGTCCAAAGTGCCACAAGCATATATGAGGTATTTGCATATCTAAAAGAAAAAATATGGCTGCCATCAGCCAATACATTTTTAACACCTATTAGACAAGGTTAATGGAGGCCGATCTGAACAAAATTCGGTGGGCATGTTCGAACCATGGGCCTAGAGGTTTGTAAGAACTTTAAAAGAAATCGTCCACTTGGTGGCAATGTAATCACGTGATGTTTCACACATTCACACAATGCTCATATCATTTGATAGATCTCCTCATACTGAGCAACTTTGTCTCAAGAACCACTGCTGTCAATCAAATCGTTCATTAAATATTCTCGATTATGTAAAAACTTTTGTGAACTAGTCCTAGGTTTTTTGCTTGACTTCAACATAAGCACTGCAGCATAAGAATTGGACTCTCTAGATCAATAGGCATCAAAACAACTTTAATAATTGATGATAATTTATTTATTTATTTACAACAACTTTGCCGTGATATTCCATAGTTAAAAGATCAGGCTTTTAGGTTCTGAGGGTATGATTTTTTTGACCCATTGAAAAGTCTTATTTACCTGACTCAAACAATTTTTTGTTAACAATGCATAAAAATTTAGCTTCCACGTTCTCTTTTCACTGGATAGTTCACAAGATCTCCAGTCTCCCTGCAATGATGCCATGGCTTACTCTTCCCAATAGGGATTACAAGCAAGAAACCTCTTTATTGTAGCTTACATTTGGGGATTTGGAGGACCTTTGCACTCTAGGTATATATGTAATTTATATGTGAATACACTGAATTCCAGATGTTGCTGTGATTTTGTAAAAGATATGCCTTTTCTCATTATAGACACTGGCCACATTTTGATCTTTTTGTATGAGAGGCCCTGTATAAGATCCACTGTAAAGTTGAGATTCCACCAGAAGGCACAGTATTTGAGCATTTCTTTGAATTCAGTAAGGAAATGAGAGATACAACAAATTTCGTCAACTGCAGCATGCGTAAGAGTCCACAGCTCCTTTTTACATCTGTACCTGAGTTTTGCCTTTTATCTCATAGAATGCATATTAACATAAGAATTATATTTTTCCTCATTATCAGATTAATAAATTGTGTCTTTACTTCCTGCCCTGATACAGTACGAAAAACATGCTTATCTCTTGGATATGCTCCTGGATGTTTATCAGCCAGTCCTTATTGTGGGAGAGTCTGGCTCTGGCAAAACAATGCTTTGCAAGTCTTTAATATCAAAAGCAAGACCACACATGCATTTATCAGCCAGCCTAGGCCTTCATCCTTCTGACTTGTGCAAGGTTCTCAACAGAGTTAGATACCAGAAGACTCAAGTGAGGAACATGGAGGTTTCAAAGCCAAACTTTCTTCTGTTCATTGATGACCTTCATGAAGCACCATTTGGTGAGTCTTTAAAAGAAGTGGATTGAATAAGCAGCTTGAATGGTCTCTTAAAGGGATAGTTCACCCAGAAATGAAAATTCTGTCCTTAATTACTCACCTCATGTCGTTCCAAACCCATAATACCTTTGTTCATCTTCAGAACACAAATATATTTTTGATGAAATTTGATTTACAGGTTTGGAATGAGGGTAAGTAATTAATGACAGAATTTACATTTTTGGGTGAACTAACCCTTTAAAGGATTACTCCACTTCCCAAATTAAAAATTTCCTAGTAGATGGGAGTTTTTCGACGTACCCTAATTGTCTTGAACCGGAGTGCACAGAGTACGCATGCGCATCGCAGAGCTACACTTGTAACACAAATTTTGCATATTCAAAGAGTCACAACTTAAGTCTATCTTCTTTTTTGCAGATGTTAATGAAAAAGCATCAATGACTCTAGAGACATTGTGTCAGTGTATTTCTAGAGGTGAAGTGATGCTATCAGACGGCTCTCATTTCAAGATGTTTCAGTCAAGAGCTGTTAATTATCTAGGCTCTTGCAGTGCTAATAATGCAGTCAACTGCAATCAGATCTCTCCACGCCTCTCTCAACTCTTCACCATCTTGGCTATCCCAAGCATGACTTCTGAAATCCTTTTTTCTCTCCATTCCTCAAAATTGTAGCCATGGCTGAAAGAAATCCAACCCATGCAGAGGATTGCCGATATAACAAACTGCATTCTAACCTAAACTCTTGATGTGTATTTTGCAGTGCGTGAATGTTTTCCTTCTGCCCTGCACAGTCCAATCTTCAACTTTTCTTTGCATGATGTTTACAAAGTGTTTCAAGGGAGGAACCTCTGGAAGCCAAGGCTTGATGTCCAGCAGGTTCTTCACAGTAGTCTGGATTTTAGGATCTTCATCTGTTCTTGGTCACACAGCTCATGACCTCAGCATCGCCCATCTGTGGATGCATGAGTGTTGTGATGCACACTTTTGAGATCGGTTAGCTTCGGAGGAGGCATGCCAAAAACTTATCTCAATTATATCTGAAGTTTCTGAGAAGACTTTTGGCACTAGGTTGTCAAATTAAACATCTACAGAAGATACATCAAGCACTACAGATTCTCAAGTTGTTTATTTCAAATGCAGTTTGGTGAAAACAAATGTGATTACATTAATCAAAAACCAACATCACATGAAGAGATAACCACACAACATATACCTTCAACAACAACCACAACAAAACCGTTCATTCAGCTTCTAAAAGAAGCAGCTTCTTCCATCCAGAATATGGTTTTCAGTCCAGAATTTTGTAAACCACTGAACAACATTCTTCAGCATCGTACTTTTAAACACAGCTTTGCGTATCGATAAAGAGAAATAGATATGTTGGTAGACCAACTATTTCATATTCAAAAAAAGTATGAAATAGGGAAGAAAATAAGGGAAGAAAATAAAGAGAAGTCTAACGACACTTACTATAGTCCTACATGGACTGTGCATCACCAAAACGTACATCAACTTATGCATATAATCTGTGCATTTCTCATTCCTGGTGGACATGGGGCTCTGTTTGAAGCAAGAAAGAAAACAGACAGAAAGACCATTGTATGCCTAACAGCCACTCTGTTGGGATACCAACTAATTGAGGTTCATCCTGGAATGGAAGCCAAGTTGTGGGAAATGATGAAAGAGGTTTATAGGTGAATTGCGGTGGGTGGACGTTTGGTTCAACTGGTTCACGAAGACACTAGTCAGGCACTTAAGAATGAGCTGCTTGTAATGATGGCGAATGGAAGCTTCCTTGGACTGTATTCAGAGAAGGAACTGAAGAATATGAGGAAGGATGCCACAGCTCTTGAAATGTAGAGTCTAAGTTTCCATTTCTTTTCGTATCACTCACTTGAGATACTGATGTTCTTTCAATAGGATATTTAATTGGGTCATTCCACAAAATTGGTGCCTTTTCCTCTTGGAAAAAGTTAACAATAAAATAAGTTTAATCAATATTTTTTAAATATCCTTAAAATGAAGACACCTTAAAATGACAAGAAATTGCATTGTGCCATCTGAGGCTACGTAATTTATTATTTTATGACTATTTTTCTACATCATGTATTGGTATTTTTGTCAACCCTGTTACTGACACAAGCGTTACTAGATACTAAAATTTAATTAGAACTTATATGCTGCTGAATGATATAGGCATTAGCTCAATATACAGAGGGTGACCTTTAAAATGTTTGAATTTTACATAGACAATCTTTACTCTAAAATGTAACAGGTTGACAGAGTAGCAGAGGAGTGAGAGTTTGAATTTCCAAAATGCAGTTTAAATGCAGCTTCAAATGATCCCAAATGTGGCTGTAAATGATCCCAGCAGAGGAAGAAGGGTCTTATCTAGTGAAACGATCGGTTATTTTCATAAAAAAAAAAATACAATTTAAATACTTTTTAATCTCAAACGCTCATCTTGTCTTGCTCTTCCTGAACTTTGTTTGAAGTTGAGGGAGAAAATACGATCAGAGTTTTTCGACATAGTTAGACATTTTTCTAACTGTCTTGAGCCAGAATACACAAGAGTTCAGGGAGAGCAAGACAAGATGAGCGACTGATATTAAAAACTATATAAATTGTATTATTTTTTATAAAAAGAACTGATCGTTTCACTAGATAAGACCCTTCTTCCTCAGCTGGGACCGTTTACAACTGCATTTGGGATCATTTGAAGCTGCATTTAAACTGCATTTTCCTCAAAAAACATAATTTCTTTACGACTGAAGAAAGAAAGACAAGAACATCTTGGATGGCAAGGAGGTGAGTACATTATCTGTAAATTGTTGTTCTGGAAGTGGACTTCTCCTTTAAGCCATTTAACTCTTGATAGCCGTGGTTCCCTGAGAACTGATTGCTAAAAGTTCTTTGTGGAGCCCAAAATGGTACTTCTATTGCATCACTTCAAAAAAACACCTTTTGGAATCTTTGTTTTTAATAGTGTAACAATAGCAGAATCCTTTTATAAGGTTTATATTCAATGAACTCAAAACAATATCTCTGTCACTTACTTGCTCAGTGGAGAAGAGACATATACTCAACTGAACACAGGTCACTCCTACATGATCTGTTAAAAATAAAAAAACTGAAAAGAGAACCAGCTACAGTTTAAAAGTTAAAATTTATAGACATTTTAAGAAGGATATCAAGTTCCTGTTGAGTGTTGACAGTCTGTGTAGTTGGATGGGTGAGCTCCAGAAAATCAATAATGAATTGGCTTGAAAGATAAAAAAAAATAAAACTTATACTATGTGTAAAGAACCTTTAAAGAACCATCTTTTTTATAGTGAGATTTGTTTTTAGGCCAGTTTACCAGATGTGAAGAAAAGGCCCATGAGGAGGATAAATATGGACTTATAGTTTCTGCTGATGATCCACAGTTACTTGCTAAACTAAATCATGGAGCAAAAGAAGGTCAGTCGTCTGGAAAGACTTCTTCAGTTTCATTTTCATATCTACACTGTAAATGGTTTAAGCTCACTTTGCTTTCATCCACTGCAGGTCTAAGAGTATTGGTGACGCATATTGATCGAGCAACATCAAACCTACAAATCCTTCAGAAGTTTGTCACGCCAGCAAGTTCCCCTGGTCAGAGCCGCCCGGATAAATCTGCTCATCCGGACTTTCGCCTCATTATGAGCACTTCCCTTCCAGTCCAAACGCTGATACATGGTGAGAGATTAAGGATGTGTTATGCATCGATTCTGCAGGATACTCATCTGATCCTTTTTGAAGTCTGTGAAGCAGGGGTTTTCCAAAAAGTTCCCAACCAAGGACCCCCAAAATGCTGATGATTATAGGACCCCCTCCTGAAAAATAAAGACATCTATATTTTTTCATGTACCTCATCTATAGTAAAATATATTATATAAACATACATTAAAGGAATAGTTCACCCAAAAATGAAAATTACCCCATAATTTACTCACCCTCAAGCCATCCTAGGTGTATATGACTTTCTTCTTTCAGACGAATACAATCAGAGTTATATTAAAAAATGTCATAGCTCTTCCGAGCTTTATAATGGCAGTGAATGGGTGTTGAGATTTCGAAGTCCAATAAAGTGCATCCATCCATAATTAAAAGTACTCCACACAGCTCCAGGGGGTAAATAAAGGCCTTCTGAAGCAAATCGATGCGTTTGTGTAAGAAAAATATCCATATTTAAAGCTTTATAAACCGTAATCTCTACCTTCTGCTAACTGTCGTATATGCATTCACAAGATCAGCAGATGATGTAGTACGTAGGAAAACGCGGAAGCACAGAGGAGAGAGCAAAACACCGGTCACAAATTAGAAGTACAACATGAGAATTAGTAAAGAAAAAAGTTGGAGGATTTCGATATAAGCCAAGAGGAGACTGGTTTTCCTTTGCTGTAAGCAAAACTTGGTTCTTGTGTGACAGTGGGTGGATGGATGGATGCACTCAAAATCTCAACATCCATTCATTGTCATTACAAAGCTTGGAAGAGCTAGGACATTTTTTAATATAACTCAGACTGTATTTGTCTGAGAGAAGAAAGTCATATATACCTAGGATGGCTTGAGGGTGAGTAAAGGTTTTTTGGATGAACTATCCCTTTCAGACAATGTTTTTCCAAAATGGAACTATATTGTATTGTTATTGTATGAAACTTATTTTAAGTTTAGATTTTTAGATGTGTAAACCTGAAGAGCAACATATTTAGTTCAATTCAGATTTGTTTGTATAGTGCTTTCCGCAATAAATATAGTTCAAAAGGCAGTTCTACAGAGAACATTGCCTTTCAACCCCCAGTGAGCAAGATAAAGGCAACAGAGAAACTTTGTAGAAAAGTACAACACAAATACAAGCTATTCCCAAATGCTTATTCCCTTAGAAATGATTTCCTTTTTTACTGTTGAGACTGTCAACAGAATAAATTGTGGTTAATCTCATGAAAATATATTAATCATGTATCTTAATGAATATCTTAAGTTAACATATTAACTTTGACAGCCCTAAAAAGGTTGTTTGTTCTTTAGTAGTTTGAATAGTCTTGCTATGAGGTGTTTTTAATCCACTCTTTTTCCACATTTTCTGCTAGAAATTCACACTTCATTCCTGGAGGAGGTTCAAATGATTGATCTTTCTCCAAGCACATCTGAAGTTCAGGACCTTTTCTTGACAGAACTGATGCAGACTGAGTGTTCAGCTCTGTGGACTCTACATCACCAAATTCAGACAAAAAAACAGACACTTCAGCATAGACTTTTTCAAAACGAGGTTGGCTGGTGAAGAAGTTCAGGACTTTTTGGGAAAGCTAAGCTTTATGAAATATTCCTAACAGCACCTCATGTGCATTTTTATTATGATTGCAGGTTTCTTTGATGGATTATGTCATGCATGCATCCACACCACTTCTCCAGGACCCTGGCTTCCTTCCACACGTGTGTACTTGTCAGAGTGTCTCTCTTCAACTTGAGACAGAAAAAAAGGAGCTATCTCAAGAGACAGATCATCATAAAGCCCTAATGGCTGATTTTTATTTTTTACTAGCGGAGCCCTTTACAAAGCTCTGCAGGATGTGGCCGACTTTCCCCAGGTTATCTTTTCACTCTTCACAGTTTCCTGCTCACTTTACGGTCAGCTTTAGCCGGGGAGAGCCCAGATGTAAGCTTTCACAGGGACATGGAGTCCTCAGTGGTCATATCAGAGATTACCTACAAGATTGTGTCTCATGTCTTTTCCCAGTATAAACTTCACTTGTTCAAGAGCCATTTCGGTTTATTCAGATTATTGGTATCCGTTGCCGTTATTGTGCACAATGAGAGATGTCCTGAGGTAGAACGAGTCACTTTCCTCAGAGGATTAGGCAACTGGAAGTCTTCAGAGCATTTTTTATCACCATCCACACAGTCTGTCCCCGAGCTGCCGAGCTGGATTCAAACATGCTCTCGAGATGATATTTATCTGTTAGAGAGGATTGAATCTTGTATCATCTTTGGTAAATTAGTCCAAGCTATGGCGGGAATACCTGAGCTTTCCTTCATCCAGGGTGACTGGACCGGTCCCGTGTCAATCTCACTCTCATTTGTAAACAATGCAGTGGGCTATTCTCTGGAAGACGCTGCATCCTTATTGGTTAGCGGCAGTGGAGGAGGACCTTACAACCTGTGCACAAGCATATTTGCTCCAATCATATCCTGGAGAAGCTCCAGACTGTGAGCTCAGCGGAAATGATCTCCAGCCTTTTGTCCCAAAATGAAGGACCTGTTGTTGTATGTTTACCAGATAAAAATGAAGAAGTGCCAGTAAGCATTCACCCTCTCCATATGAAGTCGCACAATTTTAATAGTTATATTTTAGTAGTTATAATAGTTAACTAAAACTAAAATTGAAAGTAAAATTAAAAACATTAAAAACATTTACATTACTAGAAATAAAATAAATAATTTACTGAATTAAGATTAAATATATTTATTTCAGCAAAAACACAAAAAAAATACTTAAAATTAAAATGGAAAATAAATATAAAAAGTCATTCAATAAAAACTAGTATTTTAATAGAGTGCTTTGTTAATCCCAAATTATACGGAATTTTTGACACAAATCCAGTGTCAACCAGTCAATGCATAGATTTTCAAAGTAAGCTCCATGCAACCATATATAACCATGACTCCCTTCCTAATAGGCTCATGGCTGGGTTGCAGAATAAGGTTGCTGTTTCGATTCCTTTAAGGGGCCAACATTGTGTGCCCTTGAGCAAAACACTTACTCCCAGGTTGCTTTAGGGGGATTGTCAATGTAAAGGTCATGGCACTGTTCTGAGGATGCCGTGGAAACATATTTAACTGGCCTGGTCATGTGGAAATAAATAAAATCTAATTGTAAAAGTCAGAGCTTTGGCCTAGTGGTTACATGTGCTCTATGCTGCTCAGTCCAACTTGTGACATTTCCCCTCCTCTCATCATCATTTCCTGACCTTTCTCTCTCCCTGTCTGTCACTTTAAAAAAGAAAAAAAAGTAGTTTATCATGGCCATAACATGCTATTATACAAGGGGTGATCATTATTTTCATAATAAAATCATTATTTTATTATGAAATGTAACTATACTTTTAAATTATGTAGCGGCCTGTCATTCTTGTCAACAGGTGAAGCTGAGTGTTATTTCTTTTGGGTCTGATTGCCACACCATTGCTGTCCAGAACAGTCACTGGTTAGTGCTGAACAACTGTCATCTGCTGGACTGCTGGGATGTCAGAGTTGTGAACAAGTTAACACAAGTAGTGTACAGCACTACAAAAGGTGACTCTAATAACCATACAAACAACACCTACAAGGCTTCATTATCACATTCTAAACCACCTGGGCATTTGACAGATTTGGAGACAGATGGCACGCTTCTAAATGCTGGAAGTACAGGAAGATTTGTGCATCCCCAGTTTAGACTGTGGCTCATAACCAAAGGTGACAGGCCTCACTCAGTCCCAGGTAGGCAATGCTCTGCTCATTACACATCACGAAGACTGAAACGTCTGCACCATGGTTTAATGAATACTGTCAACATGAACTGTATTTATTTCCCTTACTGCATGTCTTATCTGGTTTTAATGTGAATGATTCATGAGTGAGAGCTATTCCAAAAAAATATATTAAAATAATATAATGTCTTCGTAATGTGAGTATTTGCAGCACATTTCTGTTTTTGCAGCGTGTTTCTATATTTGGTTATGCTGTGAGCATTTCCAACACGTTTCTGTTTTTGCAGCACGTTTCTGAATTTGGTTGTGTTGTGAGGATTTGCAGTGCAGTCCTGTTTTTGGTTGTGTTGCAAGTATTTTTAGCACGTTTCTGTATTTGGTTGTGTTGTGAGTATAAACGTTTCTGTATTTGGTTGTGTTGTGAGTATTTTGCAACATGTTTCTGTATTTGGTTGTGTTGTGAGTATTTGCAGAGCGTTTCTGTATTTGGTTGTGTTGTGAGTATTTGCAGTGTGTTTATATTTTTGCAACACATTTCTGAATATGGTTGTTTTCTGAGTATTTGCAGCTTGTTTCTGTGAATGATTCATGACCTGGTCAACGCAGCATGTTTCTGTATTTGGTTGTGTTGTGAGTATTTGCAGTGCGTTTCTGTATTTGGTTGTGTTGTGAGTATTTGCAGCATGTTTCTGTATTTGGTAGTGCTTGGAGTTTTCTCAGAATGTTTCTGTATTTGGTTGTGTTGTATTTGCAGCGTATTTCTGTATCTGGTTGTGTTGTATTTGCAATGTATTTCTGTTTTTACATTGCATTTCTGTGTTTGGCTGTGTTGTGAGTTTTTGCAGCATGTTTCTGTATTTTGTTGTGCCGTGAGTATTTGTACAATGTTTCTGTATATGGTTGTGTTCTGAGTATTTGCAGCACATTTCTGTGAATGATTCATGACCTGGATTTGCAGTGCGTTTCTGTATTTGGCTGTGTTGTGAGTATTTTACAGCATGTTTCTGTATTTTGTTGTGTCGTGAGTATTTGTACAATGTTCCTGTATTTGGTTGTGTTGTATTTGCAGCGCATTTCTGTATTTGGTTGTGTTGTGAGTATTTGCAGTGTATTTCTGTTTTTACAGTGCATTTCTGTATTTGGCTGTGTTGTGAGTATTTTACAGCATGTTTCTGTATTTTGTTGTGTTGTGAGTATTTGTACAATGTTCCTGTATTTGGTTGTGTTGTATTTGCAGTGCATTTCTGTATTTGGCTGTGTTGTGAGTATTTACAGTGCGTTTCTGTTTTTACAGCACGTTTCTGTATTTTGTTGTGTTGTATTTGCAGTGTATTTCTGTTTTTACAGTGTATTTCTGTATTTGGCTGTGTTGTGAGTATTTTGCAGCATGTTTCTGTATTTGGTTGTGTTGTATTTGCAGCACATTTCTGTATTTGGTTGTGTTGTGAGTATTTGCAGTGTGTTTCTGTTTTTACAGTGCGTTTCTGTTTTTACAGCACGTTTCTGTATTTTGTTGTGTTGTATTTGCAGTGTATTTCTGTTTTTACAGTGTATTTCTGTATTTGGCTGTGTTTTGAGTATTTTGCAGCATGTTTCTGTATTTGGTTTTGTTGTATTTGCAGCGCATTTCTGTATTTGGTCGCGTTGTGAGTATTTGCTGCATGTGCGTTGTCAAACTGATGATGTTTTCATGATTTGCTGGTGTTTTTTTCTATTTGCATGTCTTTTTTTATTTGCAAATCCCCAAAAAGTTGATTTTGTATGCAGTTGTGTCTGCAGCATACAAATGCTCTCTCATGTGTATAATCTATCATCTGATACAGTTGCTGTTAGGAGCCCTGCACTTGGTGTGTGATTCCTCCTGGGACCTGAAGGATGAATTGTGGTCCTCAGTAAAACAGACACTCCCCTTCTCCTCTCATGAAGACAGTGTGAACACAATGTGTGCTGTCCTGCTGCAGAGACAAACATTCAAACACCTGGGCCAAGGGCGGCTTTACTTTTGGTGAGGATTTTAAATAGAAATTGGTACATGAAAGTTTTAAAACATTCTAACTGAAACTTTTTTCCATTTATAGGACTCAGGAAGATCTGCTTGCTCTGATTGATGCACATCACCTCATAACCAAACACTGTAGTGACCCTACTGCAGCATTAGAGCATATAACACGTACAGCTGGGATATGAAATGCTTTAAATGAATCTCCTCGTTTCAAACTTGTTGATGTTGTCTGTTAATCTGTTCTCTCAACAGGTCACCTGGTTTATGGAAACCACATGTCAGATGCAGATCTAGCAGCTGTGCAGAGTGTAGTAAGGGCGTGTGTAAGAGCCGTCTACATTATGGCGGCATGGCCAACACATTCTCTCAGATATAATTTGCTCTACAGGAAGATTTGGTATGCAAACAAACTATAGGGCTGGGGGGAAAAAATTATGCATTGCAAAACGGTAAATTCTACATCAAATTTTCCAAATGGATTGTAATTCTCTCTCAAATCTGTTTTTAACAGCAGTTAAGCACTGCATGATTTGGACACAACCGTACTCTTCTTGCTTCCAATTCCTTACACACACTTAAATAAAATAAAATAATCATTCATAAAGTCTGAAAGGGTTGAAGAATTACAAGGGTGTTCATAATGGGCTGTTTAGATTAATCTCACGTCATAAAAGCATTCTGAGCCGAGGTGCAATTACATGACTCAGCTGAATGCACAAGTGTTCTTCAGTGCTCTTCTCCCTAAGCAATTGAGTGTGTCATTAAAAACTAGATTAGAGCGCCATCTGCTGTCAAAAACTCAGCAAAAGCTCAGAATTGATTCCAGAGAGAATTGTGATGCATTCAGAATCGATCCATGAATCGCAATACATTGATCTATTGGCGCAGCCTTAATAAACTATATAGTAGTGAAAAAGAAAAATATCCATATGTAAAACTTTATAAACTGTAATTTCTAGCTTCTGCTAACTGTTGTACATGCATTCACAAGCAAGTGGCATTCTAGCGGTTGATGTAGATGTAGCGCAAGCTTCAGTGAAAAGTGATGAACGCGGAAGCGCAGAGAAGAGAGCAAAACAAAACACCAGTCACAAATCAGAAGAGCAACAATGCGAGGATTTGTAAAGACAAATTTGGGAGGATTTCGATATAACCCAAGAGGAGACTGGTTTTCCTTTGCTGTAAACTAGCACACCTACATCCTATGTCATCCAGTGGAACGCCACTCTTTTGTGAACGTGCGTATGACAGTGAGCAAATGAAGCATTTTAGAGTCAAACATTCTGAGAACCACTGCAATATAGTGTTTTTTCTAATCCTGTCATAATTAAGCATCTCCTTTGCACTTAAATGCTTCACTTAAATGTCACATATTTTTGCAGAAGCTGATGACCTTTTGAAAGACTTTAGACATCGTATACAATGCATGACTAGTAGTACAGACCCATTCATTCTGGGCTTTAGTCCAAGTATAGCCAGTGAACTGGTGAAGCTAAAAAGTCATGGACTCAGCACTCTACTGCATCAATCACAGAATATCTATGTTGATGTCAGAGGAGACACCAGTCTCTTAATGCAACCTCAAGAACTCCCAGACTATAGGACGGCTTGGGAATGGCTGCTAACTTTACAAGACAAGTTGAGAAAAATGGACATTGGCATGGGAATGGAATCTGCTTCTCTTGGCCTGTTGCGTTGTTTCTTCCAGGCAGAGCGGGAGAGCCTGGACACGCTGGTGTCTTCTCTCCTTTTAGACAGTCTTCAGCCAGTTAAATATAACATGACAAGCTCCGCTGCTGCGTATCTAACATCATCAGGTCTCTCATGTCTGGAGACTCGAGCAGACCAGCTCAGGTCATACCTGTGGGAGGAGTCATCCAGTATTACACCTCGTGTTTATCGACTGGCTGCCTTTCTCAATCCCAGAGGCTTTCTGGCAGCGTTGATTAGAGATGCAGCCCACATTCAAGACAAGGATATCAGTCTATACTGCTTGAATTTTAAGGTAAATCTCAGTTTTGCCAAACACAAACTGGAAAAATGCTGTATTCATACAAGATGCCATATGATTTACCAGGAATGTTTATCATTTTTCACTCAGGTGTTTCATGATATGGTATCACTATCCTCTTAGGGGGAGCTGTGGGATCCAGGGTCTGGAGTTCCTAAAGACACCGAGTCCACCAAACCTTCCCTTTTCCCACCCCTCTGGGTCAGTGTTGAAGAGAACAAAGGTAACAGGATCTGTTCCTCTGAAAGCGCACACTGTAATTCCTCATCAAAGCCTCTGTACTGCTGCCCCCTGTATGTAGACAGACAGACTGCTGATGGAGGTCAAGATCTCTCTGATGACAATATTATCATTCATGTTCCACTTGCAACAAGGTTAGATCCAATGCTCTGCGCTATGCGTGTTAGGTTAACTAGTACACTCCTACAATAAAACATATGCTCATATTTTAGCATTATTACAAAATATTTATCTTGTAGATTTATGTTTCTTTAGAGAAAACTTGGAAATGTTATTCAGATTATCATACAATTTATTGCAGTACAGTACTAGTAGACTTTATAGACCATTTTCTGTCATTTTAAGCATATTAGTATGCTCATGTTTGTGAAATTAACCAAAAAAAATAAAGCAAATTTCAAAAGAAACAAACAATATATATGAAAAAACATATAAAAACCAAGGTTGCAGACTTTTGGACATGTACACGTAGAGTTTAGTTCAAGACTTTGACACTTGTGTTCCTAACAGCCTCTGGAGCAGCTTCCTTCTACCTCAACACCTTACAGATCTGTGTGGGTGAAGCTCACGAAGCCTGTCAAGAACATGTCCATGTCCATGTCATATTTCACCCCACAATCAAAAGAAAACAGTAGGAAGTGATATTTTACATCTGCTGCTGTAGCTCCCAAATCTCTTGCTTGTACACATTCAAACCTGGTCAGATGATTTTGGTTATTGCGGGTCTTGTGCAAAAAAGTCAGAATTGTGAGACATAAACTCGCAATTGCGAGAAAAAGTGAGAACTGCGAGATACAAACTCGCATTTACGAGAAAAAAAGTTTTTTTTATATCTCTCAATTCTGAGAAAAAAGGTGAGAATTGTGAGATATAAACTTGCATTTGCAAGAAAAAAGTCAGAACTAGAGCCCTGCGCGGGGCTGTCTTCTTAAACCCGCACCCGCCCACTCCCGCTGAATTTCTGACCAGGACCGCCCGCTCCCGCAACCTGCGTGTTCCACTCCCGCCCGCGCCCGCAATGTGTGTGTCCAATCCCGTCCGTTCCTGCGGACTTTCTCTCAGAGCATCGGCGTCAAGACAGTCGGAGAAAGTGAAAACTCTGATGGGATGCCTAGTTCGCGAACATGTCAGTGCCGGAGAATTAAAACCAAAGTGATGAAAACGAGTAAGTAAATGAAGGCGGCACAAACATAACATTACTCTAATGTTACCAAAGACTATAGAATACCCTTAAAGCCTTAAAAGGACTTTAATGTTACCGGATCTTACCCACGCATTCCAGTATATTATCATAACAACACGAGCGCTTAAAAATGAAGAACCTGATCAACATTACTGATATTCAAAATGGTAAGCAAAGGCGCTGCTTTGTTTACATTTCATATATCTGCGTTTATCTCGTATATCTTTGTTTCGGTTTCTCATTTTGAATGACGATTACATTCTATTAAAAGCTGCTGACGTATACAGTATAATCTTTTAACGCAGGCGCAGAACGCACGTTAGTGTCCCGGACTTTACAGGCCACCGCGCCCACTCCCGCCCACTCCAGCAAAGGTAAAACCGCCCGCTCCCGCGAGATTTGCATTGGATCCTGCGGGTCCCGCGGGAGCCCAAACCCAATGCAGCCCTCTAGTCAGAACTGCAAGATACAAACTCAACATTTCTAAAAAAAAAAAAATAAAAAAAAGTGAGAATTGCCATTTTGCATCACACAATTCTGAGAACAAAAGAAATGTCTTTTCTGAGAATTGGGAGTTTATCTCTCGCAATTCTGACTTTATAACTCGAGGGTTCCTACAGTATTTGGAAAAGTATGGAATTTGATTTAAGTATTTTCCAGGTCTGGAAAAGTACAAAAAAAAGAAAGCAGAGTATGGAAAAATTTGTGTTTCCAGACTTTTGAGGTTTGGAAATTTTAGTCTGGAAAAGTATGGAATGTTAAAATGGAAAATGAGTAGGAACCCTGTAACTCACAATTGCAAGTTTATATCTCGCAATTCTGCGAAAAAAAAGTCAGATTTGTGAGGAAAAAAGGCAGAATTGCGAGATATAAACTCGTATTCGCAAGTAAAAAGGCAGAATTGCGAGTTTTTATCTCACAATTCTGGCTTAAATTCTCACAATGCGATTTATATCATGCAGTTCTAAGAAAAACGTGAGAATTGCCAGTTTGTATCATGCAATTCTGAGAAAAAAAGAAATGTCTTTTCTGAGAATTGCGAGTTTGTCTCTCGCAATTCTGACTTTACAACTTGCAATTGCAAGTTTATATCTCGCAATTCTGAGAAAAAAAGTCAGATTTGTGAGGAAAAAGGCAGAATTGCGAAATATAAACTCGTATTTGCGAGAAAAAAGTCAGTTTTTATCTCACAATTCTGGCTTCATTTCTCACAATGCGAGTTTATATCACGCAGTTCTAAGAAAAACGTGAGAATTACCAGTTTGTATGATGCAGTTCTGAAAAAAAAATGTCTTTTCTCAGAATTGGGAGTTTATATCTCACGTTTCTGACTTTATAACATGCAATTGTGAGTTTATATCTCATAATTCTAAGAAAAAAAGTCAGAATTGTGAGATATAACATATAACATATCCATATAACATAACTCTGACAGAAACTTCTCAGTTCCTGAGAAAGTCACCTATTATGTCACCTCTAGCAGCTAAAAATAAAAACTGTGTACGTCTTGCGGAAGCATGTTGTTTTGGTTGTGCTTCGGTTCTGTTTTTCTGTGAGGACGAAGGTGGTTCAGTGTACCGACAACAACATGTGGACAGAGTACATTAACAAATAAATGTTTTTTGTTGTTGTTGTTTTTAAACCAGTGATTTGTTTTAAAACTCTGAAGGTTTGCTGTTTCAAATGACCCATGGTCAATTTTTGCTAGCACAAAAAAATTTCAGCCACCCACACAGCTGAATGATGTAGGTTGTGTGTGCAATTCCATGCAATATATGTCCAAAATATACATTTTTAATGTGTATTTTTGTAAACACATGCTTTGGAAGGTGTTTTTTTTTTTTTTTTTTTTTTACAATATCTTGTCAATTAATATTTTGCTATTTTTGTCAGAGTGTAGCTAACTAAAACTATTAACTATGAAATTGTTTTAGAAATGTCTTCAGCTTTTGTGAAGTTTGTTATAGTCTCTATGATACGTTTGTTCTTCCACAGGGTTTCTGAAAGTGACACTAATCAAATAACACATAACAGAATATTTGATATTCTGAATGCCAGTTCTTACCGAAATGATTTGATAGAGGCAGAGTGATAACAATTTTTCAGCATGCAAGAAAAAAGAGCCCCTGAGACATGGTGTCTGCAGAAGGACAATGTGCTAGGTCAGTGTGAAAAAAGAGGGCAGCGGTTCATTATTTTCTCCCATTCACAGGTAAGACTGTGATCATTTCGAATTCAGTCGTCTTCTGCTCCTGAGCCTTCAGCTTGCAAACACAGCAGAATCCCAAAGGAGAGAAAAGAGGCAGAACAGCCTATTCTATAGTGCGAAAAGGAACAGCAGACTGAAGAGGAACCAGATAAAATAATGAGAGAGTGATAAAGAGAGGGGGGAAGAGGAGAGGTGTAATGAAGGAGGTGAAAGTCTACCTTCCATTCCATCTGCTCTGGGACTCAGTAAGCAACAGGACGTCTCTCTCCACCTGAGCGACCTGGAGGAGTTGAGTGTTCATGGAGCGTCTGGTGTTGTTCTGCTCCTGCAGGCGTCTGAGCCAGTAACGGATGAGCTTAATGAGTAGGAAAAGGCTGCTTGAGCCAAGAGTGTCACTCTAATAATCTCACACTAATAACTGCATGCATTATTTGTATTCACACACACACACAAAAATCATAACACAAATTTGTTCTTCACCCAAAAATGAAAATTCTGTCATTAATTACTCACCGTCATGTCTTTCCAAACCCGTAAGACCTTCATCTTCATAACAAAATTTAAGATATTTTTTGATTAAATCTGAGTGCTTTCTGACCCACCATAGACAGCAACACAACTACCAGAATTTTCATTTTTGTCTGAACTTAGTGAAAATTAGTATTCTGTTAGTATTTCAGTATTCTAAATTAGCGAAAAGCTAATTAGCTAATTACCCAAACCGTCTCCATATGGATTTTCGGCACAATCTTATCCAGCTTATTTTTACTGTAAGAGTGACATTTGTAAATTTTATGGGTCTCAGGTCTCATCCACGTCCAGCTATTTTTAGCTGTACCAAACATCCCGTTTGCTGTTTGATATTCCAAATTGGTGTCTTAAGGCCGAAGTATACTTCACTTTTTACGCGTACGCAAGGGACAGCGTACAGTGCGCGTCATGTGAATTTCGTCATCAGAACAGTATGCGCATACTGTATGCGTACCACCTGATTTTTGTAACCGCACGTACTTTGTAGTACGCGCAGGTCGCACATGCACATTAAAGTTATTTTGCAGTAATCAGTCGTTCCACCAGGAGGCAACAGACATCAGACATAACTTAACATGGAAAAGTAAAGCAGACACTGGACATGGATGAAGCTTTCTAGAGCGCATGTGTCAACCGTCCGCGTTCGTGTACAACATCAAATGGAGTATACTTTGAAAGGCTACGCGTTCGCCTGTACGCCTGTAAGTATAATTTGGGCTTTGCCATATTATTTATATAATTTGGGCCTTACCATATTATTTGAATGTATTATCTTAATTATGAACACACTGGTTTATAGTGCAAACAGTTTTACTGTTAACTGCATGTTTGTTTTTCTTCTCGTTATTTTCCTGTAGCGGCTAATGAACCGGAAGTCTCGCCCATAGGCTTACTTCTGCGTTGAAGAACAAGGTGGATAGGCTAGTGTAGCCAAACCCACTGAAAGGTAAGCTTGAAACCTTTAGCCAAAAAAGTGTAACAGCTAACGCTGTAGCTTCGGCGGCACGCAGGGAAGGAGGCCAGAAAGCATTGTGAACCAAAACAATGTTATCTTAATTAGCCATTATTCCAATGGTAAGTACGACAAACCCTTATGGAAGCCCGTTTTTTTTTTTTGCCACTGAACTAAAAATAAAAAAGGTTATTGTGACTTTTTGTCTCACAATTCTGACATTTTTTCTCACAATTGTGTGATATATACTCAGTTGCAAATTGCAAAGTCAGAATTCAGGTGATATAAACTCACAATTGTGAGTTATAAAGTCAGAATTGCAAGATATAAACTCAATTCTGACATTTTTTCTCAAAATTGCGTGATATAAACTCAGTTGCAAATTGTAAAGTCAGAATTCAGGTGAAATAAACTCACAATTGTGAGTTATAAAGTCAGAATTGCAAAATATAAACTCACAATTCTGACATTTTTTCACAGAATTGCTTGATATAAACTCAATTGCAAGTTGCAAAGTCAAAATTCAGTGATATAATCTCACAATTCTGACTTTTGTTCAGAACTGTGCGATATAAATTGCAATTGTGAGTTATAAAGTCAGAAGAATTGCGTGATATAAACTCAATTGTGAGAAATAAAGTCAGAATTGCAAAATACCTCTCAATTCTGACTTTTTCTTGCAAATGCAAATTGTATCTCGCAATCTGACTTTTCTCAGAATTGCAAGTTATAAAGTCTAGTTTTGAGGGGAAAAAGGACTGATAAGTTTTCAGAATTGTGAGTTTATGTCTCACAATTCTAATTTAATAACTTGAAATTGTGTTCTAAAGTCTATAGTCACAATTCTGAGAAAAAAATAACTGCAAACAAGATATAACTCGCAATTCTGAGAAAAATGTCCGAATTGTGAGTTTTATATCTCGCTTTATAACTCACAATTGCAAGTTTATATCTCACAATTCAAAAGTCAATTGCAACAAAAAATTGTGAGATAAAAAGTCACAATTATTTTTTATTTATTTATTTTTTTTATTCAGTTGTGGAAATAAGACAATCTCTGGTGTAGCTTTAATTTCCTGTGTTTATTAGCTGTTTGAACTCTCATTCTGATGGCACCCATTTATGCATGTTATGTAGTGCTAAATTTCTCCAAATCTCTTCTGATGAGCAAATAAACAAACTCATCTACATCTTGGATGGTCTGAGGCTTTTAATTTTAAATAATAATAATAATAATAATTTTTGGTTAACTATTCTTTAACTAGAAAACCCTACAGTAACCATTGAAACTGGTTGATCAAGATAAAAGTCAGACACCAGAACACCAGCATCAAAACATGACATATGCTGGTAAGCAGACTGGTCTTTCAGAAGGGTAAATGGATACTTTGCCATTTACAGCTACATACCTGTACTTCCAGTTTTCTCAGAATCTAAACATACTAATAATCATTATTATTGAAATCATTAATCATTAAATTGAATATCAAATATATACTAGGCCTATAAATGAGGCTTTTTCTGCAGATCATTTATATTTGGCTGGGAGACATTTGTTTAAATATTTATGACCCAAAGCAGGATGAACTGCCCATTGCATATTGGTTTTGGTTTAATTACTCCAAACAACTTTCCTCTGTAAAGCTTCTTTGGAACAGTGCATATATATATAAAATTGAATCTCATTTACTGGCATGTTACATTAAAAAATGTATGGGTACAGAACATTAGGAAGAGAGCTGGTGATGAATATAGCATTGAACCAGTCAAATATTTATTTACAAAGACAAACCTAACAGATAAAGGAAATACAGTTAGTACATGTTTTAAAGTGGCAACCTTTGAGTTGTTTGACAGCTTTCATTATGGTGTGGATGGTGAAATCCAATATCTGTGCTGCAGGTTTGTGATGCTCTTGAAGAGGACGACAGCACTGGTTCACTCTGACAGCCTAAGCTTTCCATCTGCCTTGAGGCACTGATTTAACTCAACCTGTGACCTCTTCCCTTGTAGGTCAACTCATCCACCACCTGAGAGGAGAGAGGGGTATTAGAGCAGATTTTCCTTGACAGGTATTTCAGTATTGCTCAGGAAGGTAACGGTACATGTCTCACTAAACCTTTCATTGGGAAATGTCAGCATTTAATGGCAAATCTTACATCCTTCACAAAATACTTGGAAGACAGATTTAAAACAAATCTCACGTGGTTTTCTTTTTTGTTATAACTTAACTCATTTCTTGTGTTTTGAAGATGTTTCATCACTCATCCATATGCCTTTTAATGGACATCAAGAGTAGTTCACCCAAAAAATAGAAATTCTCTCATTAATTACTCACCCTCATGTCGTTCCAAACCAGTAAGACGTTCATCTTCAGAACACAACTTAAACAGAACAGAATTCTCATTCTCATCCCTTTAACATTCAGTTACTACATCATCTCACATTTATAATCTTTTTCTCATCACAAATCTACCCTATAATGATAAAAATCCATGCAGTGATTTTTAATTAATCTGTAAAAATAATATCCCCTTTTTCAAATTGAGCTGTTCTCAGATGCCTGTCGGTGTGGCCCCCTACCAGATATCTAGCTATAGGCTAATTTTTACTAAATTTCTAACTGCATCTGGCAGTGGCGGATCCTGTCATGTGTAATATAGGTAGCTGCCCGGCTTTCTTCTCTTCTTTATACTTAATTTTAGGTGATTTGTATAGCGTAAAGATGTATTTTTGGCCTTTTTGCTTTTTATTATGTAACACGATACATAATTATGTAACACGATAGCGCATCCATGGAATGCGCGAACACAAATCTCTCCACTCGCAAGTGGATTTCTTTTTCTACATGTAGAGATAAAATATAGAGATTACCTCATGTTAAAGAAAGTTGGAAGTCCAAAAGCATTGGACTAAACAATATATGAAGGGGAATAAACTCAAAGAACATGAAGATAATGCAGTTTGAGTATTTCATTTTATTGGTCATACAAAACAGCAGTTTAACATCACTGTTTTATTAGCAGAGGCCCACCTGTTGTGTCTTCCGTTGTTACCACATACATTTAACATGTAATAATACACACACACACACACACACCCACACATTCCCTCCAGGATAAAAAACAAGACCAACACACACAAACCTTTTGGGTTAACATTGATTCTCCCTTCTACTACGTTCCACAGGCATTCCACACCGCCGTCTTGCGAAAGCGAATTAGAAAGTTATTAATTATTAAAGTGTTATGTTCAAAATAAACTGGTAATATTTTGCTTTTAAAATGTCCAAAATTGTTTAATGCCTGTAAAATTACATTTCATGACTTTTAATACCATTTAAGGCCTTAATTTTCGCAGAATCAATTTAATGACTTTTAACGATTTTTAATGCCACGCGGAAACAATGTTTACTAGCTGCCGACCATTTGAATCATTCTTAAAAGCCATCTAAAAAAGTTGTTTATACATCCATATTTTTTCTCTAAACGCTTACGAGTTCCCGCGTTAAAAGGGGAGCAGGCCTCAGTTTGGAAACCACTGCAATAGCGAATGACTTTACACGAGGGCAGTCTTATTTTAACTACTTCACATCTCCTTATACAATCGCTCATTAGTGACATAATGAACGCAATGTTGTAATCAAACATTACAACTAATCAAATAAGACAAAACTCGTAGCTCAACTACTCACCAACGCAGCGACAAACGAGTGGAAATAAAATCCTGCTGAGGGCGTTGGCGTCATTAACCAATGATATAATTTGTGGGCGGGGCGACACATGTAGCCCTGCCCCACATGCAGCTCCACCCCTTTCTGCAGGCTGCAGCCAGGACCTTCTCAGTTTAGCAGCTAAATGCAGCTAAAGTAAACAGGCTCTTCACTCCACAGAGAGAAGAGAGGGGCGGGGTATGCAGAGCTCATTTGCATTTAAAGGAGCAATCCCTCAGAATGGGATGATTTTTGCAAAGCTCATTTTGACAAGGTAAAAAGGGTGTTGTTTTACACTACCATTGAGAATTTTTAATGAAAGTATATTATAGACTTTTCATTAAGATTGTAAAGAATCATATCAACTTGTGGAAAAATCTGATGACCCCTTTAAAAAATCTCTCTAATTTTTGTAAAAAGTATTTGTTAAAAAGCTGCTACCGAAAAATGGACTTAAATAGTGTCGGTACAGTTTCACAAATTAAGATGGACCTGCCTCTTCTGGCATCTTCAGTTTGATACATTCAATGAATGAATAGCCGAAATACAAGCAGACTTTAGGAAATGATCATTATGAATTCATATCACATTCAGGACAGACTGTTGCACAATTTTATCTGCTGTCACCTACGTTACCTTTCACAGCTCAAATCTCCTGTAAGTCATTCTCACACATTGAAATCCATGTGCTGTAATGCAATGCCCAACATAGGGGAAAACTATTAATGTAAATAATTGAAATCTGTTCCAGTGTAAACCATTAAGTTAAACATATTCTTTACGTTGATGTCTGTGTTTTATATAATTGGGTTTCGTATTCCAAAAATTTGCACTTGCTGTATTTAAAGGGATAGTTTACCCAAAAATGAAAATTCTGTCATTAATTACTCACCCTTGTGTCGTTCCGAACGCATAAGACCTTCGTTCATCTTTGGAACACAAATTGAGATATTTCTGATGAAATGCAAGAGCTTTCTGACCCTGCATAGACAGCAACACAACTGACACGTTCAAGGCCCAGCAAGGTAGTAAGGATGTCATTAAAATTAAAAATTAATTTGTATTTTTGGTTGAACTGTCCCTTTAAGTCTGCGATCAGTACTGTCTTCAAAGTTTCTACTTACACTACTAGTCAAAAGTTTTTGAACAGTAAGATTTGTAATGTTTTTTTTTTAATGAAGTATCTTGTGCACACTAAGCCTGCCTGTTTTCTATTTGAATTGATTTCAAAATGTAAGTTATTCCTGTGATTTCAAAGCTGAATTTTTAGCATTATTACTCCAGTCACATGATCTTTCAGAAATCATTCAGATATTCTGATTTGCTGCTCAAAAACATTTATTATTACTATTATGTTAAAAACAGCTGAGTATAATTTTTTCAGGTTTCTTTGATGAATAGAAAGTAAATCCAATAAATGCAGAGTTGGTGAGCAGAAGAGAATTCTTTAAAAAACATTAAGAATCTTACTATTCAAAAACTTTTGACTGGTAGTGTATGTTCCACAGAGAAAATAAAATCATTGATTATGAAAGACATGAGGATGAGTAAATGATCACAGTAGTTTCATTTTATTTAATTACATTTTTCATTAACTTGCATTTAACCCAAAACAGTCCTTTATGTGCACAAAATCCCACTACTAACTTCTTGTTACACCGAGAAGCACTGACATTAAACATCACTTAATTTCCATGACAGCAGAAGTTTAATGAGGTCACTGAAGTCAAGTGTGATTGACAAGGCCATTCCCCACCCACTCAGAGTCAATCAGAGACTCCACACGAGGATCTAGATCATTCCAGCCAGCCACGGTGGGAGGAACAGTCCGACGGTCCCCAGAATGCACACCAGCACAAACATCCAGAGGAATATTCTATCAATCACCATGGCAACGTATTTCCAGTCTTCCCTCACCTGGTGGGGAAAAAGGAGATTCATTCGTTTCAGATATCATGATGTATTTTCCACTCATGTCTTTCCCTCTCAGAATTGATTTTTTTGGATGACTACTTTCCTGTGAGACCTCAGTGTTTTCTGTTTTTTGTATTGTAACAAGAACAGTGATAAAAAAATAATACCGGTATCAAAGGCCAGTTCAAAGTGCCTCAGAAGAACTTGAGGAGATTCTCTTGCTAAAGAGGAATCTAATGTTTCAAGGTTCTTATTGCAAGTTTTTCACTCTTGGATATTCTTATAGTTTGTTTACCTTTACAGCTCTTTTGTGTTTGTTTGTATGTTAATCAATACTGCGTCTTTGTAGGAATACTTCATCCAAAAGCAAATATATTTACTCACCCACATGTCAGTCCAAACCTATATGAATGTAACCATACCACAGTTTTCTGCACTCCTGCACAATGACTAAAGAAATCAAATTTAACCTGAGCTGTGAATGTGGAGCTGTGAATGTGAGTTTGTAGTTTGTATTGAATTTGATGAATTGAAAAGACTGCATACCGGAAAATAATGCCAAGAAACGTCTTTCCTCACAAACATACGACGCAATCAGTAGTTCGATTCAAGGACATATGAGCGGATTCATGTTAGTCATTCATAAATACACAGCACAATCAGCGTAGTCTGTTTCCTGAATAAATAAGTTGTTTCTTTTGATGAATAGTTCACGAAGTTACCAGTTTTAGTCATTGTGACTAACTGAATAACTGAATTGATCAGTTACTGAATGAAAATCTGACTCACTGACAAACATGAACATTTTTTTTCAACGATAAATGTGAAAATGTTTTATATATTATGTAGACTTATATGGTGCCAAAATGCAGTTTAAAAAATTACGATTTATATACTTTTTAACTTCAAGCTCTGTGTTTTTTTTCCGGTCATGACAGTTAGGATACGTCTAAAAACTCATTTTCTCCTCCACGGATTTGCAGGTCTTGTTTTTATCTCCTACAGATGACTTGCAGGACCCTCTACTTTATGCTATTAAATTAGTTTTAATCGTTTAACCACCACAGCGTCTTGTCTCCATTGGCAACACGCACCATTTGTGTGGATTGCAAGTGACGTCGCAGGTAGCTAAGAGTGCAGGTGGCGATTGCGATTGTAATTTAGTTTATTTTTTCTTGTCTTCACCACCTGGCTACTATTGTTAAAAAATGTTGAGAGATTCAATTAAAATAAATAAATAAAATAAAGTAAAAATAAAGTTGACTGCAAGTGACGTCACTTCCGGAAGTGCAGTTGTCTGAGAGTGCAGGTGCATGTCTGCAGCCAGACCCTTCTCAGAAAATGAGACGGGAGTTTTTAGACGTACCCTAACTGTCATGACCAGAAAGAAACAGTTCACACAGAGCTAGACAAGACAAGCGTATATAAAAAGTATATAAATTGTAATTTTTGATAAGAGCCTTAATCCTTGGCTGGGATCATTTAAAGCCCTTTGAAACTGCATTTAAAATTCATTTTGGAAGTTCAGATTTGGGGCACCATAGCAGTCCATTACATGGAGAGAAATCCTGAAATGTTTTCCTTAAAAAACATGATTTCTTTACGACTGAAGAAAGAAAGACATTAACATGTCTTGGATGACAAGGGGGTGAGTACATAAATTGTACATTTATGTTCTGGAAGTGAACTAATCCTTTAAACGTGGTAGTTCTGTTTCTGTGTATGCAGGGTCAGAAAGCTCTCGGATTTCATCAAAAATATGATGAATATCTGTGTTCCAAAGACGAACAAAGGTCTTACAGGTTTGGAACGACATGAGGGTGAGTAAATAATGACAGAATTTTCATTTATTTTTAAACTATCCCATTAACTTGTTGATTATTAAACTATTGTTATTTCTTCAATTTCTTTGCCCTCATTTTTTACATTTTAAGGGTGAATAATTGCATTCTCATAGGCTATATCCTGCAATCAGTTATCGTCTTGCATCATGTTTGTCAGCAACTGCATTAAATGGGTTAATTTTAACGTGTTATTTTTTCTAGAATTTAATGCACCATATTAACATGTTATAGACCTAGTGTAAACTTTTTTCAAAACATCTCTTTTTGTGTTTCATCAAAGAAAGAAAGTCACACAGCTTTAGTAAATGTAAATAAATGATGACAGAATTTCATTTGTCTTAAAAGTGAACCACTCTTTCAATTGGTAAAACTTACTGAAAAGTCTGAATCTTCTGCTCTCAGATGGTCAGCAATGTACTGAACTCCTTCCAAGGCTTTGAGCAGAGACTGCGACAAATTGCTTCCCGGCTGCGCTGCGTTCAGATCAGTAGCGCTGTCACCACTGGAGCTGGAGATCTGAGCGTTGGGCATGTTATGTCTGGTACACCTCCCTGCTTCATCGTGATCAAGCTTTTGCAGACTCGTCCCCTCAGATGTAAGGCGGTGTTGACAACTCCCTGCTCCCATAACGCTCTCTTTGGCTTCCACAAAGACACTCTCAGCGCTCCGGCCTTGGATATCACAGTCTGTACACTCTGCCCTGTCCTGTGGGATAGTGTGTAGCAGGGTAGCAAGCACAGTATCTGGAAATGAAGTTGTGCTTGAGGCAAAGATGCTGTTAGTGTATGCGCACGTATAACCGAGGACCGGCGTTTGAGGAGTTTGTGAAGTTTCCTCTTGCAGGATGGAATACTGGCTGCTGGGGGAACTGCAGAAGAACATGGGTTTGGTGGAAGAGTCCTGCTGAATTTGATCCAACTGGGCAACCGAGGTCACGTCCACATGGGGGAGCGGACTTTGCGGAGAAATATCCAGAATGTTGTTCCGTAGAAACATGGACTGTGACGCCATTGGCTTGTGCATCATCTCAATCAGCTTCCCACAGTTCCTTTTACCTGAGGCCGGCGGACGTTTCATGAACAGGTAACGGGGCACAAGGTGAAGGAACAGCTGGCGGACCCAGTGAGGCATGCTGTGTGTGCGGGACGAACGGTGGTGGACGTTGAGCACAAAAACGGTGATGATGATGGAGAGAGTGACGAAGATCATGGTGAAGAGGAGGTACTCGCCAATAAGCGGGATGACTAACGAGGTCGAGGGGATGATTTCCGTGATTAGCAGGAGGAAAACGGTCAGCGAGAGGAGAACGGAAATGCACAGCGTGATTTTTTCTGCACACTCTGAGGGAAGGTAGAAGACTAGGACTGTTAGGCAGGATATAAGCAGGCAGGGGATGATTAGATTGATGGTGTAGAACAGAGGAAGACGTCTAATGATGAAGGAGTAGGTGATATCGGGATAGATTTCTGTACAGCACTCGTACTTCTTGATGTTGTAGGTGCCAACGGCGTTTACTATGACCCACTCCCCACTTTCCCAGTAGTCCATTTGGTCTACATCACTGGCCATGCTGATCAGGTCGATCTTGGCCCGATCGTACGTCCATGAGCCGAATTTCATCTTGCAGTTTTGCTGGTCGAAGGGAAAGAAGGTGACGTCGATGCTGCAGGAGCTTTTGTAAATGGCCGGAGGTTTCCATTTAATCCTGCCATTGTAAAACACCTGGGCCTTGGTCAAGTGAGTCACGGCGAAGTCTCCATCCGCACTGCGGATCAAACACAAAACTGTCAGACAGAGCCGGCAATGAAATATCTGTGGAGCAATGTGAAAGACAGCTTTAGTGGTGTCAGTCTACATCACAGCGATCCAAACCATCAATAACCTGTGGCATCTTTGACGTGATTGTGTTTGATCTCTCAACTCAGAACTTCCTTCCTAATAGAGCAAGTTGGATGAAGAGAATTTTAGAGAGTTCATAATTGTTATAATAGCTTCAGTATTCACTTTATTTTTTAGCAGTTTTTTTCACTATCAACTGAATTTGTCAACTGGTGATTTTTTTTGATCAACTTATCTTTTTTTATAAACTGATTAATCATAGGCTTAATTGAGCTTATACACCGCAGTTTATGAATGAATATTGCCAAAATTAACAATGATAATAATGGTTTTTAAAGCTGTCAAATCGATTAGTCGTGAATAATCGCATTCACAATAAAAGTTTGTATTTACATAATGCATTTATATGTACATATAAATACATAAATACACACACACATCTTTTATATACATCTTTTTTATGTATACATGTTATGTAAACAAAGTTTTATTTTGGATACGATTGATCACAATGAATCGATTTGATAATCCATAGTTTTTTAATTTTTAATTTTATTTTTTGCTGTCTATTTATTATTTTACTTATTTTGTATTTTATTATATATACATACATATATATACACACACACACACACACACACACAATTTCCTTTCTATTTTACTTTTTTTTCTCAATCCAATACAAGATTTGGTGATAATATAGTATAATTAGAAATGTACTAGCAGTATAATTAGAAATGTACTAACTTTTTAAAAAGCGGATCAAAAGCAGCACATCATTTAATTCATTATTAAAATATAACTTATTATTAAATTATTAAATTATATGGTTCAATTATCTTTAACTACACGCCATATGAAATTGATTAATTCCGTAATTTAAGTTTAACGAGACGAACACCAATAAACCGCTAACTTCCTGCTGAAGTGAGTCAGATGTTTGAGTCAATTTTGAAAACGACTCGTCAGACTAATTCAATCTGCTAACGCAAGATTCTGTAAAAGAACCGGTTCAGAGTCTTTTATTCTGTGAATCGGACAGCCAACAGCCTGAGAGGAACGAAAGGCGTGTTTTCTTGTCATTAATTTGTGATGCGCGGCCTTTTTAAAATTCTTATGTTGATGACATTCAGTCCAGACTGAAACTCAGTGGAATCAAACGGATATGGAACGACACGACACGAGGTAAGGAAACAATGACAGAATTAGGACAGAATTATTCAGTCGATGTGACAATCTAAATAAAACATCATTGCCTTACATTACCTTATGTTAGTTATGATACGCCAAATAACTATTTTTAATCATTAAAAGTAGCTATGTTTTAGCGGTAGGTCTCTGAAACGGGCAGTTATGCTCCATTTCTGATCAGTAACGAATAAGATAGACTTTCTTTAAAACCCAATATTTATTTTAGTTCAAAAACCGTACACAATCCACCTTTAGCTTAACTGTCTAATTTCACTCACTTCAACCTGGTCTCTATAAGAGCAGAAGAGATCAATAGTCATATCAGCCCTCATAACAGAGGACAATTCCCATGTCTTCTAGTTATCATTAAATGAACAGAAGACATACAGAATTAAGATTAAAGGCTGATTAAAGATTGCAAATATTATGCACCAATTTCCTCTGTAACAACCCACAACATGTTCCCAAGGAAAAGAGTTAACCATTAACAGGTGCCTAAAGTGCGTTTGAAATAGTGTGAACACAAGACAGTGCTAGAACAGCGGGAGGTTAACGGTGTTTGAGGATATAGATATGTAAGAAATGGATTTGGCTCAATTCCGGATAGTTGAAAGCCTCACACACTTGTTATAGAGCACGATATCTGGTCTCCAGATTATCTCGGAGGGGATCCTGATGGAGGTGACATTCTCATACTCCTCTGGGTTCCAGCGCAGCTTGTAATCGTTCCACTCCTGCAGGGAAACATGTGCGCTCGTCATCGCTCACAACCAGCAGGTATGACAGGGGTGGAGAGTGAAGCAACAAGAGCCCAGTTCCAATTAAAAATCTCATTAATGCCCAATTATGGGCTGGTTTTTTAATGGAAACCTACCTGCTTCACCCAGACATTTGTGGTCATCATCTGATTCTTCTCATCCTGGTTTATGATGAAGCAAAGGATGTGAATATACAGTGAGTACACGTTTGCACATTTTTAAAGAAAAATCATGAACATCTTTAACTGTCCGTAAACTTTTTTTTTTTTTTTTTAATTAATGTTGGAGCGCATCTGAGACTCACCACATCAATGAGCTGAGCAATGGACAGGCCAAAGTGGACCAGAACCACATCTGAGATGTTTGCTACCGGACGAGAGAGCTTGTTGTAGTTGCTGAACAAAGACTGGAGGAGTCTTTCTTCCGCGTGGGCACGAGCTGGACTGCTGGAAAGCACTGGTGAGAGGATAAAAAAAAAAACAAGTTTCAACAGCACTGGCTAAATCTACACCATGCAAATGGGATAAAAGCTGTTTCAATTGCAAACAATATTTTTTTTTACATGCAGAGGTTGCTGTTTGTTTTTATTAATATTTAAAATAATAATTATTTTAATTTGAGTATTATAATAAATATTAATGTCATTATTATATATACTGTATTATATAAATTATTAATAATAATAGTGTAAATTATTACATTTTAAATTTTGTAAATAAATTTAAATAGTATAAATTATTATATTAAATATTTAAATAATAATATTGCAAGTATTATTATAGTTACAGATTTTTATAGTAATGTGTAGGGATTTTATTGTCTTTGTAAACATTATGTAGTGATAAAAAACCCCGTAAACTGCTCACACCCCCTCATCAGGAAATTGGGTATTGTGTAACTGCAGCGAGTTACTTGTAAAGTTAAACTGAAGGTCAGACTTTACCATACGCCAGATGCAGACAGACAGAAAGAAGACAGACACTCCACGCTGCTCTCATCTTGTCCACCTGATGTCAGATGATATCCCACTCTGCAAGAATTTCGGCACTGAAACGGAAAACTATTTCCAGTTGCGCTAGTAAAATCAAAATTATATTTAAAAAAACCCTACAATCTCTGAAAAGACTGGTAGACCATCTCTCTGCAAACTGAAAAAAAGACCCAAATGTGCATGAAATCAGCCACAAAAAGTCCTTCAGTGTCCAAAGCTTTTGTAAAAGTGAGGAGTCCCTCAGAATGCCTCTCTAGCTGTCATTAGACTCTCTTCCCTCCCCTTTCTGTCCTTTCTTCCCTCTCTCTCTTTCTCTGTGTGTGTTTTGCTGTTTCACTCTCAGTATCTCTCCTCTCTGGCCCCTCCACCTTCCAATCTCTGCCTATTACGCTGAGTAGATGTTATGCGCTGGAGGCTGCGCCTTATACATGAGAATGTGTCACACACACAGAGAGAGAGAGAGAGAGAGATGGGAAGGGAAGAGATTGATTAAGGACAAAATCCTTAAAATGATGTGCCTAAATGTTCTTGATATATGATATATTCATGCTTGAGCATGAATGGTTTTTAACTGCATGTGTTGTGTTTAGCCTTTAAAGAAGTTTAAAATGACAAAAATCAGGATCAAAAGAGTAAGCAGGTGTGTGAGATAGAGAGCGAGGATGGAAAGTCAAAGGAAAGGAGATGTAAACAGATTGAAATATGTCTGGAAGTGATCTGACAGTGCAGATGAGCAGTGGCAGCCAAACTCAGGATGCTTTCTGCTTATTAATTACAAGAAGAGATGCTCCGTCTCTCAGTGATTGTTCCCGATAGGATGAGCCTGTGTCGTTAGACTGTGAGGTTAACTTTCTTTTATCTGTTCGTAAGATAAATATTAAAACTCGAAAATGTAATTTCTTTCACTTTTCAGGCACCCTCATCCAAAGCTGAATGACTTTCTTTCTTCTGTGGAACAATGTTGAAAGATATTTGAAAGTCAATCGGATCCAATTATGCTAAAAAAAAAAAAGTGTGTGTGTGTGTTTTGTCCTAAACAATTATTATTATAAAAAATATTTTACATTATTACAATGCTACAATATAATTATATAATATTAATATATATATAATTAAATGATCATAATTTTCATGAAAACTAGCCCTTATACATGCAAAATATGTATCATTATAATTGTATATAGTCCGAAAAATATTATAATTGTTATTATTACAATAAAAATATCACACAATTATGAAATTCTAATATAAATTATTACGGTGTAATATTCCAAAATATAGTTCATTAAAAATATACAAATTATTACAATTATAATATATATATATATATATATATATATATATATATATATATAATATATATATATATAATATATCTAAAATTATTATACAAATTGTTACAATTCTAAAATATCAAAATATAGAATATTATTATATAATTAATGTTAATGCTAGGGTTAACTAGCCCTTAAAAAACACAAGGCTGTTATACATGCAAAATATCTATTATTATTGTTCTATATAGTCCCCAAAATATTATTATAAAAATATTACACAATTAGGAAATTATTATACAAATTATTACAATGATAATATTTAAAAAATATAGATTATTAATGTATATAATTAAATGATTACATAATTTTCATGTTAGGTTTAAGAAAAACACAAGGGTGTTATACATGCAAAATATTTATCATTATTATATTATACAGTCCCAAAAATATTATTATTATTATTATTATTATTATTATTATTATAGAATTATTATAGAATTATAAAAATATTATGCAAATTATTGCCTTTATAATATTTCAAAATATAGGTTATTAATATGCATAATTAAATGACTACATCATTTTCATGTTAGGGCAAACTTGCCCTTTAAGAACAACAAGGCAAATATTTATCATTATTATTGTATATAGTCCCAAAAATATAATTTTAAAAGTATTATAAAATTATGAAATTATTATACAAATTATTACAACAGTAAGATTTAAAAATATAGGTTATTAATATGTATAATTCAGTGATTACATAATTTTCATGTTAATGTAAACTAGCCCTTTAAAAAATACAAGGTTGTTATACATGCCAAATATTTATTATTGTAGTATAGTACCAAAATATTATTATTATTATTATTATACATATATAATATATATTAACATATATAATTCTTAATATATAGTAACATATATAATTGTTCATATAATTATGAAATTATTATACAAATTATTACAATGATAAAATTTCAGAATATAGATTATTAATATATATAATTCATTTTCATGTTTGGGTAAACTAGCCCTTTAAGAAAAACATAATGAATGTCTTATAGCGAACTAACCACCGAAAGCTGCTATCAGGTGAAGATTAGCATTTTAAAAGCGAGTAAATAAAATATTTATCCATGCTGTTTCCAATCCAGCACACACCTGCAATCCACCAAGAGCCTATCCAAGAAACTGATTAACCATCTGTCTGGAGAGGCAATAAATCAACCATGGATGACCCACAATTTCCTTATGAATAATACAGATATGAACTGGACATGCAGGGACAGCTTGCAATACATTTTCGCGCTGCATAAAACACCCTAGAGTTTTTAAACCCTAAATATAAAATGTTTTTCGTTCACAGCTGACAGCTGACTTATCGCTTTACCTGACAGCGAGACCGTGTAACCTATTTGTTTACCTACAAACACTAATTGTTGGACACAAACCAGCTGCGAAGAGCCATTTTCTGGCTGTGAGCGCGTCCCGGTCATCAACATTCATAATTTGTTTCATCAGATGCCATTTGCAAATGCCCACGGAGAACGTTGTCCTCCACGCGAATGAATTCAACCTTGAATCGCAATATCCAGACTTTCATTAAGGTGCTGAGAGGAAAGACCTGACAGAGATATCCTTTCTCTCACTGCTCGTCTCTCTCTTGTTCACACACACATAGGCTTAAACTCAAATGTTCAGGATCAATATCATCCTATTGAATCTGAAATTTCCACACCCTGAATGCTCATCTAACGTAAGCGCTTGTAATATCATGTCAGCTTTGATCAATAGGCGGATATGACTTTAACCAGGATTACATAAGAGAGAGCAATTCAGTGGTGCTGTAATAGACAGAAATATGAGTTTAATATACTGAATTACATCACATAAAGCTAAATTCACAGCCAAGTGTACAGTAACACTCATAAAGCAAGTGCACTCCCTGAATGTCATGTTCACCTTGAATTTCCTGAACTACAACTAATTTTTGATCAATATGGTGCTAGATCTAGTATCCAGTCACAACACCTGTTCACAGATCAGCCCTCAGTAATTCATCACGGTTATTTCTGCATCATAGAATCAGGATTACATACAAGCAGCACATCTGAGCCCATATATGACCTCTGACCTCAGCAGCGCTCCATACTCTCTGACCGTATGAACATGTGGGGCAATGACATGAAGCTCACTTTTTGTCCTGTCTATTAAAGGGATCATTTGAATTCTGTCCTTTAGTCATCTTCATGTCGTTCCAAACCTGTATGACTTTATCTGTGGAAAATAAAAAAAGAATATATATATATATATATATATATAGTACTGTGCAAAAGTCTTAGGCCACTAGTATTTTCACCAACAAAAAATGGTTTAAAGTCAGTTATTTCTATCTTTTGCTGTAGTGTGTGAGTAGGAAATATCAGTTTACATTTCTAAACATTCATTTTGCCATTAATTGTAATAATCCAGTGAGATTTTTGTTTGCACAAGGAGTCTGACAACAGCAAGTGCTCCACACAGAGATCTGATCTCACCATCATCCAGTCTGTCTGGAATGACATGAAGAAACAGAAAAACTGAGACAGACTAAATCCAGAAGAACTGTGGCAACATCTCCAAGATGCTTCAAGAAACCTGCAAAGTACTGTTAAATGTTTTAGGCACTTGTGTAAAAATGCTGTAAAATGAGGATGCTGTCAAAAATAATGCCATAAATAGATTTTATTTGTCAATTAACATCTATTAACTAAATTAAATCAACATTTGGTAAACCATATTTGCATTTAAAACAGCTTTTGCCCTAGGTACATTTGTGCATGAGTTTTCAGGTAGCTTTGTATGTAGGTTTCTTGAAGCATCTTGGAGATGTTGCCACAGTTCTTCTGGATTTAGTCTGTCTCAGTTTGTTCTGTTTCTTCATGTCATTCCAGACAGACTGGATGATAGTCAGATCAGATCTCTGTGTGGAGCACTGGCTGTTGTCAGACTCCTTGTGCAAACAAAAATCTCACTGGATTATTACAATTTATGGCAAAATTAATGTTTAGAAATGTAAACTGATATTTCCTACTGACACACTACAGCAAAAGATAGAAATAACTCACTTAAAACCATTTTTTTGTTGGTGAAAATACTAGTGGCCTAAGACTTTTAGGTATTTTTTAAATGAAAGTAGAACTGTCACTAATGATTATTTTGGTAATTGAGTAATCGTTCAATTATTCTGATGATTAATCGAATACACTTACACTACCAAAAGATTTTTGAATGTTTTTTTAATCTAATTTATATCTCTTCTGCTCACCAAACCTGCATTTATTTGATCCAAAATACAGCAAAAGCAGTAATGTTGTGAAATAGTTCTACTATTTAAAATAACTGCTTTCTATTTGAATATATTTGTATATATATATCTATTTGATATATATTTATAAGAAAAGCAAGGATGCTTTCAGTTGATCGAAAGTGATGATAAAGACATTAAAAAATTTGATTTGAGATAAATGCTGTTCTTCTGAAACCTGAAAACATACTACTCAGCTGTTTTCAACATAATAATAAAATTAATTGTTTTTTGAGCAGCAAATCAGAATATTAGAATGATTTCTGAAGGATCATGTGACTGGAGTAATGATGCTAAACATTCAGCTTTGAAATTACAGGAATAAATTACATTTTAAAATATATTCAAATAGAAAACAGTTATTTTAAATATTAAAAAATATTTTAAAATTTTACTGTTTTTGCTTTTGATCAAATAAATGGAGGCTTGTTGAACAGAAGAGACTTATTTAAAAAACATTTAAAAACTTACTGTTCAAAAACTTTTAACTGGTAGTGTATGTTTATAAAAAAAATAATTATAAAACTTTTATTTACTTTTTTTGTTGTTGTTTTAATAATCATTCAAATAAAATGAAAAATACACTCACATAAGGAACGTCACTTGATGTTTACGCATGTAATTTTATATGAGCAATATATTTAAACTTTTCTAAAATAAATAAATAAATAAATAATGGTAAAATAAAGTTTTTTCCAAACCATATGAAATGCAAAGAATACATTTCTAAGAATTTAACATGTTTTAAACTAGATCTTTCTTTTTAAAATAGATCTCGGATACTCTTTGTTTGACATTTGTAATTCCAACTGTAGTGGTTCAAATGAATAATACCCTCAACTAAGACTCAAAATACTTGAGTGTCAAAGGTTACTTCTACTACATGAATCCTTCTAGTCCAAATTGATTTCATGCTGAAACAGTCACTCAGTACTCGCTGAGATGCAAATGAGTTTTTACACTCTTGAAACACCATCTTTCCCCTTTACGTTTCATCTTTTCTCTTGCCTTGTGGGGATTAACACCAAACAAATTGATTTTTAAACACAGCTCTCCCTATGGTTCATCTTCACACGCAAAGATATCAGTAAATCTATATGATAACAGAGCTGCCAATCAAAAGCTGCTACAAGGACTTTTGTTTTAAATAATACAAGAGCTTCTTTATAGAAATTGGTTGCCCTCTATGATACAATCTGAAACACTCAGTATATTAATGCATAATTATATCTGGTTTCTGTTTATTCTAATAGGTGTTTCATACAATACATCTGAAGCGTTAATGAATTTCATTAGAGAGCCATTATTCTGACTTATCGTTTGTAACTGCTGTATAAAGACACTGCATGGAAAGGGTCTTTTGGGTTCAGTAGATATTCTTAGATTTCATTTACACGCTGATAACTGCATAATGCTTTTAAGTCGGTTTCCAGCAGATTGTATTATGTGCATCAGCATCACAAATGCCTTTTTATCTTTTCCTGCATGTGATGAAAGTGTGGCCACCTGCTGCAATACTGATGAGGTTGTTAGTTAAGGTTCCAGTAGAGCTTTTATGAGAATACATCCGTGATAATTGCAGGAATACATGATTTAAGACCTTTAGCTTGAATCTTTTGGCTGCAGACCCAAATATCAAATGAGGAATGTCTTTCTGAAGCTGCTACTGCTGTTTAGGCTATGCAATGTCGGTTTTGGATGTTTTCCAGACCTTGACAAACGGCATTAATGGCATGGTCTGTGCCGACTGTGTAGGCAAACCAAATTACGGGCTTTAGGATTCTCATTCAGATGGTCACTTTTGATAAACTGCAATATGTAATTGTTTTAGTTCTCCAAAGAGATTGGAGTTTTTCATGTTGCCGCTACCAAATTGGATTGTCACAGTGAGTAGGATGATGTGTCCGCAAGTGAACCAATCAGGACGAAACAAACAGCTCTGGATCAAACAGCACAGGTGAGAACCAACAGACATGGACTTAACACTGAAGACATTTAATCAAACTCCCACTCTTGCTATCATGAGCTTTCTTTAAAGGTGAAGTGTGTCAACTCACAACATTTTTGAGTCACTGTGTTGGAGAAGAGTTAAAGAAAACTTTAACTTTAACTTCCAGAACAACAATTTACAAATAGTTTACTCACCCCCGTGTCATCCAAGATGTTCATGTCTTTCTGTCTTCAGTCGTAAAGAAATTATGCTTTTTGAGGAAAGCATTTCACGATTTTTCTCCATATAAGGGTCTTTATTGGTGCCCCGATTTTGAACATCCAAAATGTAGTTTAAATGCTGCTTCAAAGGGCTTTAAACGATCCCAGCTGAGGAAGAAGGGTCTTATCTAGCGAAACGATCTGTCATTTTTTTTTTCGAAAAATAAAAATTATTTCTGTGATCAAAGCTAAATTTTTCAGCATCTTTACTCCAGTGTTAAGTGTCACATGAACCTTCAGAAATCATTCTGGAAACAGATGTGTTGCTTAATATTTTTTTGGAACTTGTGATACTGTTTTTCAGGATTCTTTGGTGAATAAAAAAGAACAGCATTTATTTAAAATAGAAGTCTTTTTTAACAATATACACTACTGTTCAAAAACTTTTTTTTTTGAAAGAAATTAATACTTTTAGTCACCAAGGATGTGTTAAATGAATAAAAAGTGATAGCATAGATTTACATTGTTAGAAAAGATTTATATTTTGAATAAATGCTGTTTTTTTTTTTGTTTTTTTTTTTACTTGTTATTCATCAAAGAATCCTGAAAAAAAGAATCACACATTCCAAAATAATATTTGGCAGCACAACTGTTTTCAACATTGATAATTCTAATAATAAATTAGCATATTAGAATTTTTTTCTGAAGGATCATGTGACACTTAAGAGTGGAGTAACAGCTGATGAAAATTCAGCTTTGCATCACAGGAATAAATTATATTTTAAAGTATATTAACCCTTTAACTGTCACCTGTGGGACACCTAAGTTTACTTCACCATATTACAAATAAATCCTAATCTAATCATGACAAACTATACATCGTTGGAAAAGTCTAAGACTCCTAAATAGATATTTTACCATATTTTTGTGTTACAAATTATGTAGGAAAATAATAGATTAATATATGATCAATATATTAATAACTTAAAAAATCTACATCATAGCATGAGTTCTGACCTTTGTCACAAAAGACTTTCTTCGTTTCCTTTTTCCCTGTCACACTTTAGAAATCATAAGAAATTATATATCAGTTCAAATCTTAAAATCTCAAAATTCATCCTTTGAAAGGCATTTTAAAATCAGACATTGCTTTACCACAGAAAATGTACATCAAAATCATATTACAAAATGTTTTCATTCATGAATTATAAAAATGTAAGTCTGGATAGTGCATTTTTATGTCTGTTTTCAAAAATGGGAGTGACAGTTAAAGGGTTAAAATAAAAAGCACTTTTTTATATTATTTTTGCAGTATTACTGTTTTTGATCAAATAAATTTTGATGAGCATAAGAGACTTTATATATATATATATACTGTATATATTTTCTCAGTTTACAATATGGATTTAGCATATATTTAATATATTTTGGCCAAGAAAAAGAAAAATACTTTTTTGCCATATTGTTTGGCATCCTAAATCAACCGTAATGCATAGTCAGACAAACAACCATATATCAAACACACACTAACATTAACCTGCTTCCTGAACTATTTTAGGATGCCATGAATGGGTTCACCACAATGAATTATTTTGTATACATATTAATATGATTCCTGCTTTAAGTATGCTGGAGTGCCAGACAGCAGGGATCTGTCAAACTCAGCTGGACTCATTAACATCAGCCCTGGTCTGCGCTCATGAATCCCCAACTGAATTCACCAGTAGGCCTAGAATGTATTTCAGCCCTAAGAATATTGAAATAAAAGTGGCCAAAGGCGAGGAAAGCAGATCTCCATCAAAGTCCACTAATTATCAATTATATATAATTATATTAGTAAACGAGGAATATATTTGCAAGCCTGAGGATATCTGTGATGGATGAGCTGCCAGTGGTTTTGCTCTACACCGTATGATTATTAATATCCTAACTAGCTTCATTGCATTTTAGCCCTTTTAAACAGAAGAAAGCATCGGGTTTTCCTGATGACCTCTGGCGAATCCGCAGGGTCAGTGACTCCAATATCCCGCCAGACGATAGTCAGCAAATATCAGAGCTCTCATGTAACTGATTCCAATAGAGGTGCAATGACCCAGCAAGGGCGTTAAGTGACAGAGAAAGAGACAAAGAGGAAGACGGAGCGAGAGAGTGAAAAATGCAAGGATAGAGTGACAGAAGGCGGATTTGTAAGATGTTTGGTCTGAGAAGGGCATCGGTTGAGCAGGGTGTTAATAAAGGCAGGAACTCTGTGTCTTTGCTCTTGAGGTTTTGACAGTGGTGACACATGTCTCAGAGAGGTGCTTCTTTCCTTGCCTTAATAAGAAACAGAAATAGATATAGATAAGGCCCGGCCACCCACAGATCAAAAGTATGACATATTTTTAACAAAAGCAATATCAGCTGAAGAACACACCTGCACATCCCAAACCAGTGCTGCTCATGAAGGTTCTCATGGTTTTCCTATGATATGGTTTTTCGCTAGATCCAATTAAATGACAAAATTGGATGTTGTTGTTTCATTTGTAGCATAAGTTCTCACACTGCTGTGGCATATAGGCTAATAAAAGCTTGAGATGCCCTACGCACAACCTTTTTCCTTTCCTTTCTGATTGCATTCTGAATTTGAAGGTAGCAGCTGGAATATTACTACTGACAATAGGTGGTTGTGATTTATTAATCTTTTATAGACTTGTACACTCATTTATTTTTGCTATGCACACTTTCTGCCTTCATCTTACAAAATCCTCTTCAGGTTTCATCCTGAAAGTACAATTGTGAAAAAACACCATTTCCTGTACAAATGAAACTCTTTGTGTTGCTGTTCACAAGACGCTGTTCAGTGCCAAGTTGTGGAAAAACAAAGTCTTTGCATTGCCTTCCTTCTGATCCCAACTTTATGAAAAAGTGGATGAACTTTAATTTTAACAAAGTTCCAGACGATGTCAGTGAGAACTTTGTTCTTTGTTCACTTGATTTTATTACAGATTTGTTTACAAACAAGCCACAATTTGATGCAGCATTTTCAGAAAGATTTAAACTAAAAGAAAATGCAGTGCTGGCTATATTGGATCCAACAGTAATTCCACACCTCACAAGTGTGAGTAACTGTTTTTATGATATGGTCACTATTGCTTTTTCTGTTATTACAAATAGTTTGATATGTACTGAGTATTTATGCGTTTTTAAACTAAATCACAGTAGCGTTCATCTTTGAAAGATGTAGGCTGTCAAACATACACAGGTATTAGTCAATCATAGCAGTGGGAGTTTATTTTTGAGTCCTAAAGTTAATAGGTGGTAAAGATACATACGAGCAGTATTAATTAAGATATCAGCCCAATATTTCACATACCCGACCGGAAACGATAAGAACAAACACGAATGTTGTCAAGGTTCTTGCCCTGAAAATCCCAGTTCATTTTGGTCAACCACAAACGCCTTTTGTTCCTCAGACAGTTTTTTGCACACTTCTCCTTGATTTGTTATAACTTTTTGCTCAAAACATGGCAATAATTGACCATTTTCAGAAGCAATAATCAGCTAAATTTGCGAGTTTCGTTCAGTTCAGTGGCATTGTTTACGTTTGGTGCCGCCAATATAGGAGATTAAAGGAGAAGTCCACTTCCAGAACAAAAATTTAAGGATGATGTACTCACCCCCTTGTCATCCAAGATGTTCATGTCTTTCTTTCTTCAGTCATAAAGAAATTATGTTTTTTTGAAGAAAACATTTCAGGATTTTTCTCCATATAGTGGACTTCTATGGTGCCCTGAGTTTGAACTTCCAAAATGTAGTTTAAATGTGGCTTCAAACGATCCCAAATGCAATTGTAAACAATCCCAGCTGAGGAAGAAGGGTCTTATTTAGCGAAACGATCAGTTATTTTCATAAAAATAATACAATTTATATACTTTTTAATCTCAAATGCTAGTCTTGTCTTGCTCTGCCTCAACTTTGGTTTTTTTTCCAGTTCATGACAGTTAGGGTATGTCGAAAAACTCCCATCTCATGTTCTCCCTCAACTTCAAAGTAGTCCTATATCGCTGTTTTAGCTTTTTTTTCTTAGGGGTGTTTGATCTTCTTTGCATGTTCACTTTGCAAAGACTGGAGACTTCTGCAGCGATGTAGGATGATTTTGAAATGATTTTTGAAGTTGAGGGAGAAAATACAATTGGATTTGCGTTTGAGATTTGCGTTTGAGATTATAAAGTATGTAAATTGTATTTTTTTTAGTGAAAATAACTGATCGTTCTGCTAGTTAAGACCCTTCTTCCTCGGCTGGGATCGTTTACAACCGTATTTGGGATCGTTTGAAGCCGCAATTAAACTGCATTTTGGAAGTTCAAACTCAGGGTACCATAGAAGTCCATTATATGGATAAAAATCCTGAAATGTTTTCCTGAAAAAACTGAATTTCTGAAGAAAGAAAGACATTATCTGTAAATGTTTGTTTTGGAAGTGGGCTTCTCCTTTAATGATGTGTTGTAAAAACACTCTATAAAAAAGGCAGTTCATGACCCCTGTAAAGGGATAGTTTTCCCAAAAAGTAAAATTGTGTCATCATTTACTCAACCTGTATGAATTTCTTTCTTCTGCTGAACACAAAAGAAGATATTTTGAAGAATGTTAGTAGCCAAAGAGTTTCTGGTCCCCATTGACATCCATAATGAGTATGGAAGTCAACAACTGTTTGGTTGTGCCCTGCATATTATATACTACAGAAAGAGTAGTATGTTAGAATGCTGTTTTAAAAGCTGTGATTTTTTCTGATCAAGAAAAAGCAGTGAGGTTGGATTTTCTACTTACTTGACGGTTACATAGACAGACTTTGCCCTCTAGTGGCTGTTGACTCCCTTACAGGAATGAAGGTGGTTGCTTGCAACTCTAGAAGTGCTGTGAAACTAATGTGACTTATAAATTATAAATTTCGGTGCTTGTTATTTAGCATTTAATTTTATCCAAAGTAGAGGAACATGCCTCCTGCAATTTATCTGCCAAAAGAGAGCAACACTGCAATCAGTATATCTTAAATTCTGGGTAGCTCCTACTTGGGGTTGAACCTGATTTGCCTAATGCAGATCTATAACCTTTAGGCCTCCAGCCATGGACAGTGGTTGTAATTTCTCATCAATTACTATCGTTATCCACAACTCTAAATCTGAAGTAAGATGATATTATTCACATCTAGACATAAGGCATCTTGTAAAATTGCAATGCTGTCATTTTATTTTCTAAGAAGCTCATTACGTCTTTCAGCCCTTGTGAACCTTATCATAATGCAGTGTAATTTAAAGACAGACACTCAGAGATATTATTAGATGAAAAAGATTCCATAACTGCTGTCATATTCATGCTTTCAGACAGCACTTGGAGCAGCATTATGCAAAAGTTCATCTGAGGTCTGCAGAAAACCTGTGAAATCACAGACCACTGAGATGAGCTGACCGATGCGTTATGACAGAAATGTATCTGTTTTCAACACTCATAATAATAATAAATGTTTCTTGGGCAGAAAATCAACACATTAGAATGATTTCTGAAGGATCATTTGACACTGAAAACTGGAGTAATGATGCAGAAAATTTAGCTTTGTGTCACAGGTATAAACGCACGTCCCCAAGAATGGAATTTTTTATTCCTTTGCACAAAAAAGTGTTCTCGTAGCTTTGTAAAATTACAGTTGAACTACTGATGTCATATGGACTACTTTGTCGATCATTTTGGTATTTTTCCGAGCACTGAACCTGGTAGTACCCTTGCTGTCTATGGGAGGGTCAGAGACCTCTCGGATTTTATCAAAAATATCTTAAAGGAGAAGTCCACTTCCAGAACAACAATTTACAAATAATTTACTCACCCCCTTGTCATCCAAGATGTTCATGTCTTTCTGTCTTCCGTCGTAAAGAAATTATGGGTTTCTGAGGAAAAAATTTCGGCATTTTTCTCCATATAATGGACTTCATTGGTGCCCCGATTTTGAACTTCCAAAATGTAGTTTAAATGCAGCTTCAAAGGGCTCTAAACGATCGCAGTCGAGGAAGAAGGGTCTTATCTGGCGAAACGATCGGTCATTTTTTTCGAAAAATAAAAATTTGTATACTTTTTAAGCACAAAAGCTCATGTAGCACAGGCTCTGGGATGTGCGTCCACGATGCTACGAATTAGTGATGGGCCGTTCTAGAACGATTTGTTCATTTTGAACAAATCTTTAATGTGACTCGGGAAGAACGAGTCGTCTCAAGGAGTATTTCATTCAGTCGCACATGTGCAACATCCTATTAGGTTCTGTACTGGAATTAGTTCACCTGTTTCGAGTCTTCGGGTTTTTCAAGTCTTTCGTTCATCTTATAGGGCGTGATGAACAAGCGACTCAAACCCGAAAACTTGTCAGATAAGAGGTGAGGTGAGCTAATCATAGACTAAAGACCCAGGTATATTTCGTTTCTTTCAAGTCAGACACTTTGTGCAAAAACTATTCCCTCATTTTCCAAATCGTCCCCCTGAATTTCCACTGGATGATTTCTTAAAGCTTGAACCACACTCAAAACATTGTATTTCTGTCATTTATAATCTGATTCACAATATTAATCCAGGCTCTGCAAATCAAGCCAGAGGTGCATGGGAAGAGAACTTAGGTTTTGAGTTATCTGATGAACACTGGGAGCGAATTCTTGAGCTTACGCACACCTCATCCATATGCGCAAGACATGGGCTTATACAATGTAAGATTTTACATAGGGTTTACTATACTAATGCTAGACTTGCTAAAATATACCCCTCTGTCAGCGATGCGTGTAATAGGTGTAAACAATCACCAGCGGATCTCATCCACATGTTGTGGGAATGCCCTAAATTATTTGATTATTGGACTAAAATTTTTAAAACTTTGAAAGATGCCTTCAACATAGATCTTGATACAAATCCACTTCTGGCCATTTTTGGGTTGGCAGTAGATGTTAACCTTTCAGTAGTGGTCCAAAAGGCTTTAGCTTTTATTACCTTACTAGCAAGACGTCTCATCCTTTTAAAGTGGAAACACGTCTCTCCACCCTCTTTTGATACATGGCTAAAAGAAGTGTTTACTTGCATTAAATTGGAAAAAATTAGACTCTCACTTACTGGTTCTTTAAAGACCTTTGAAAAGGTGTGGCGCCCCTTTTTAGATTATCTGATGGCTAACTCTCTTGATACTTAAACTGAGCAGTAATATATCAATACATATTTTTCTTCTTGTTTTTTCTCCTTTTTTTTTTTTTTTTTTTTTTTTCTTCTTTTCTTTGTTGGTTTAATTATTTATTAATTATGTTTATTTAATTACTTTTCCATTGGGAAGTTATAGACTGTTGAGGGAGGGAAGTGTTTGTTTGGGGTAGTATTAGTTAAACATGGAAGGATAATTATAAAACTAATGTTGTAATTTGGTGAGTTGATATTCCATGTAGAAACTAATAAAAAAAAAAAAAAAAAAAAAGACCCAGGTAAACAATGAATTAATCTTTTCGGTTTCTTATAGCATTACAGTTTTGTCTTGTTTGTAGTGTGATCAATGTTTGTGTAAGCAGGAGATGTGTTAGGGAAGTAACACGTAACATTTGAATTATATTTTGCTAAAATGAACTAAATGACTCGAAAAAAGATTCGTTCATTTTGCTGAACAAGACTCAAAGGTCCGAGTTGGTAAAATGATCCGAACTTCCCATCACTACTATGAATCACGTCTAAGTTCATTGTCTGTGTACTCCGGCTCAAAAAGGTAGAGAATGGAGAAAAACTCCATCTTATTTTCTCCTACAACTTCAGAATCGTCCGACATCGTTGTACCTTTTTGTTTGTAAACAGCGTTTGACTTACTTGCACTTTCTTAGTCTGCGCATTCGCTTTGTAAACACTGGGTCTGTAGTTCTGCGTGACCTTTCGACAAAACTCAATAGTACATAGTGTCGTAGATGTGCATCCCAGAACCTGCGCTACATGAGCTTTTGTGCTTAAAAAGTATACAAATTTATATTTTCTGAATAAAATCGCTAGATAAGACCCTTATTCCTCAGCTGGGATCGTTTAGAGCCCTTTGAAGCTGCATCGGGGCACAGATGAAGTCCAAAAAACCTTTTTTTTCTCTAAAAAAAAAAAAAAAAAAGAAGGGGCAGCCATGGCCTAATGATTAGAGAGTTGTAACCGGAAGGTTGCGGGTTTGAGTCCCAGGTCCAGCAGGGATTGAAGGTGGAGGGAGTGAATAACCAGCGCTCTCTCCACCCTCAATACCACGAGTGAGGTGAGTCCCTTGAGCAAGGCACTGAACCCCCAACTGCTCCCCCGGGTGACACAGCGATAGTAATATGCCTGCTCACTACTGTGTGTGTGCACTTGGATGGGTTAAATGCAGAGCACAAATTCCGAGTATGGGTCACCATACTTGGCCTCACGTCACGTCCTTTCCTTTCCTATATGGGGAAAAATTCTGAAATGCTTTCCTCAAAAACCATACTTTCTTTACATCTGAAGACAGAAAGACGGTGAAAAGAAAAGAGGGTGAGTAAATTATTTGTGAATTGTTGTTCTGGAAGTGGAGTTCTCCTTTAAATTGTGTTCTGAAGATGAACGAAGGTCTTATGGGTTTGGAACAACATGAGGGTGAGTAATTGATGACAGAATTTAAATTTTGGGGTGAACTAACCCTTTAAATTGTAATAATATTTCACAATATTATTGCTTTTATTGTATTTTTGATCAAATAAATACAGCCTTGCTGAGCATAAAACTTATTTCAAAACATTAAACTACTTAGATTTGCATTTTTCTTGTATTAATTTGAAATGTTTTGTACTGATCTTTTTATTCTGGAGTCCTAGAGTCTGGAGAAGCGAAGAGCACAAAACCACACTCCATTTTCCCTTTTTTATGTGATATAAAGAGTAATACAGCACATCTCAGTGTGTACTTTTGCTCTTTCAGAGATTCTTTCTGACCTGCCCTGAGAAAGATGTCCTCGCTACATTACACACTAAAGAGACACAGTCTTCATTCTCATTTTCAGAGCCCGAAGACTTCCAGGTCATGATTCATTTCAGTATTACAAACCATGTTCTCTGCTAAGGCACAAGTATTCTCTCTTTCTTTTCTCTTTTCGCTCGGTGTTATGGGTGCTAGACATCTGTAGTCCAGAGCCTGATGTTTCTTATTTATTTATCTGTTTTTGTCCTTTTCTTTCCCACGTCTTCATTCTGTTTTTGGCCACACTGTTTTACCAGAAGCAATCACGTTAATGTTGTAAAATGGCCTTACTTTCACAAGCGGAGAGGCCTCCATAGATTTATTTTCATGTTTTCGTATTTACTTTAAGCAACTTAGAAGCTTTTCTGGTAAGTACAACCTGCCACGAATCAATGATATTGCCAAGTCTAACATTTTGTCTAAGACTGTCCTTCTTTGAACCCATCAGGCTGACTTGTTATCATAAAGTAGTCATTAAAACAATTTGCACCTCAGGTTTCTCCGGTATAATCACAGAAATTTGGCCCTGATTTGAATAAATTACATTTTAGTTCTTAGACTTGGTATGTTTTTTAAAAGCTGCGATGACGTTGAGGCAGGGGATTAAACAACTCGTTGCTTTTTCATGTGGACATAATGGCCTTTTCCCGTACATACTGTGTCCTTGGATACACCTGTTGTTCTAGAGGTCGCTAAAAACAATTAGAAAGACATTTGTTCGTGCTATTCAAGGAACAGTTCATGCAAAATTGAAATTTGGCTGAAAATGTACTCACCCTCAGGTCATCCAAGATGAAGATGAGTTTGATTCCTTATTGAACAGATTTGGATAAATTTAGAATTACATCACTTGCTCACCAATGAATCCTCTGCAGTGAATGGGTGCCGTCAGAATGAGAGTCCAAACAGCTGATAAAAGCATCACAGTAATCCACAAGTAACCCACACCACTCCAGTACATTAATAATAATACAATAATAACTATCCATCATTAAGTCCTCTATTCATAAGTACTATTTTCAATCGAAAAGAGTCCAAAACTGTTAAAAACAAATATGTTGTTGGATTTTGATGTAAGAGGACAACAGAGGATGGATGTTTTTTACTGGAGGAGGCATTATTGTGGATTATAGACTCGTATTTTGGCCATGGTTTGAAGTTAAAAACTTCTTAATGATGGATTTGTTTCTTACAGACACACACCTTTTCATTTTATAAGATGTTACTTGATGAACTGAAGTGGTGTGGATTACTGGTGGGTTTTGGAGAAGATTGTCGCCGAGCAATTAATTGAACATTTAGAGTCTAACCAGTTGCTTCATCCACAGCAGTTTGAATTTAGAGACAAATATTCCACTGAACTAGCTAATTGTTATTTGCTGGAAAAAATAAAAGTCTCATTGAATAAAGGAAATGTTGTAGAGGCAGTGTTTCTGGACCTAAAGAAGGCCTTTGACGCTGTTAATCACAGTGTTTTATTAAATAAATTAAATCAGTTTAAAATGTCATCAGAAGCTTTACGGTGGTTTGGGTCTTATTTGTGTGGGAGACAGCAATGTGTTAGGGTCAATGGGGCGAAGTCACCTGTGTGTGCTAACAACATGGGAGTACCGCAAGGGTCTGTACTTGGCTCATTGTTGTTTACAATGTATATAAATGACCTACCTAATTGCTGTCCGGGTGTCAACTGCCAGTTGTATGCGGATGACACTGTCGTTCATCTGTCTGCTAAAACACCTAGCCTGGCAGGTGAGCACCTGACTCAGGCATTGCAGAATATTTCTAGATGGCTTGAGTTGTCTCCTTTAACTCTTAATGTTAAGAAAACCGTTTCCAAATGCTTCTCCATACGAAATAGGCCTGTAAGGGATGTTTTTGAGGTGTGGATCAAGAATGAAGTAATTGAAGTAGTGAATGGAGTCAGGTATCTTGGCATAATTCTGGATAAGAATTTTAAATTTGATAGTCAGGTTAAAGGAGAAGTCTGCTTCCAGAACAAATTTACAAATAATTTACTCACCCCCTTGTCATCCAAGATGTTCATGTCTTTCTTCCTTCAGTCATAAGAAATTATGTTTTCTGAGGAAAGCATTTCAGGATTCTTCTCCATATAATGGACTTCATTTGTGTCCCAATTTTGAACTTCCAAAATGTAGTTTAAATGCAGCTTCAAAGGGCTCTAAACAATCTCAGCCGAGGAAGAAGGGTCTTATCTGGCAAAACGATCTGTCATTTTTTTTTCAAAAAAATAAATTTTTGTATACTTTTTAAGCACAAAAGCTCGTGTATAACAGGCTCTGGGATGCACGTCCACGATGCTACGAAGGATGGGTCGTTCTTGAACGATTCATTCATTTTGAACGAATCTTTAATGTGACTCGGGAAGAATGAGTCGTCTCAGGGAGTGATTCATTCAGTCGCGCATGCACAACATCCCTGGAATTAGTTCACCTGTTTCGAGTCTTCGGGTTTTTCGAGTCGTTCATTCATCTTATGGGGCTGTCACATGATGCTGATTTTGCTAAAATGAACGAAATTACTCGAAAAAAGATTTGTTAATTTTGCTGAACGAGACTCAAAGGTCCGAGTCGGTAAAATGATCCGAACGTCCCATCACTACTACGAATCACGTCTAAGTTCATCATCTGTGTATTCCGGCTCAAAAAGGTAGAGTATGTCAAAAAACTCCATCTTATTTTCTCCTACAACTTCAGAATCGTCCGACATCGTTGTACCTTTTTGTTTATAAACAGCGTTTGACTTACTTGCACTTTCTTAGTCTTTGCACGTTCGCTTTGTAAACACTAATCCTGTAGTTCCACCTATGTTCCGCGTGACCTTATGACGTGATTCAATAGTAAGTAGTGTCGTGAACGTACATCCCAGAACCTGTGCTACACGAGCTTTTGTGCTTAAAAAGTATACAGTTTTTTATTTTCCGAAAAAAATGACCAATCGTTTCACTAGATAAGACCCTTCTTCTTCGGCTGGGATCGTTTACAGCCCTTTGAAGCTGCATTTAAACTACATTTTGGAAGTTCAAAATCGGGGCACCAATGAAGTCCATTATGTGGAGAAAGATCCTGAAATGCTTTCCTCAAAAACCATAATTTCTTCACGACTGAAGACAGAAAGACATGAAAATCTTGGATGACAAGGGGGTGAGTAAATTATTTGTGAATTGTTGTTCTGGAAGTGGAGTTCTCCTTTAAGAATATTTGTAAGAAGGTCAAACCAAATCTAAATTGTTTTCATATTATTATTAGAAGGGATCTGTCATGTTAAACTGCAAAACTGTAAATGCATGCAATGATATTTTCACATTTATCATATTTTGTATTACATCATGGTCGCAAGCCTCTTTAACTACATTGAAGCCTATTTCAATATACAAACATTGCAATGTTCTACGAAAGCATAACCTTCTTACTTTTGATAGCTTTATTGATTCTAATAATCTTAAGTTGTTTTTTAAATGTTTGAAGAATCATGCATCACTGCTGTTTTCCGAATTAATGAGTAGATGTCAGACCTCTCATAGGGCAAATACACGAGCCACTGTTAGTGGTGATTGTCTTGTTCCTAAATCTAAGACCTCTTTTGGTCAGTCTGTTTTCTCTGTGAAGGGGGCAAAACTCTAGAATGCTTTACCTACTAATTTAAAATTAGAAAATAATAGAAAATAATGCTATTAATAGAGGATTAAATGATGGTTAAAAACAAAACAACAGTGTTTACATAAATAGTCTACTGTCAGGTTATTGTTTGATCATGTTGCCTTTGTTTCATAGCTTATGTATGTAAATATGTTTGTTTTTCTCTTCTTCATTTCGTCTATTGTTAGTATTGTTATTTGATTGTTACTATTTCATTTGTGTATTGTAATTATTATTTTTGTTGTTGTTGTTTTTTTTTTTTAAACATCAAGCCTCCCTTGGACAGGTGTTGAGAATTAGCATGTATGCTACAACACTTAAGCAAATGCATATGGTTTGTCCAATGTAACTGTGATGTCCATGTCAAATAAAATACTACTACTACTATTGAGATGTTTGGACTCTCATTCTGATGGCACCCATTCACTGCAGAGGATACATGGGTGAGCAAGTGATGAAATGCTACATTTCTCCAAATCTGATGAAGAAACAAACTCATCTACTTCTTGAATGGTCTGAGGGTGAGTACATTTTCAGCAAATTTTTGTGTTTAGGTGAACTGTTCCTTCAAAAGTTAAACTTTCCCTACTTCTCACATTGTTAATACAAAAAAAAAAGCAGTTTATAATGTACGCCTTTAAATTTGCTACTGCTCAATCCAAAAACCTTTCAGATCTCCTACTTTAAAATTGTATTTTAAACGACTAAATGTAATGATAATTAATTAATGCATAATTAATTTAATTAATACCACCAAAAACAGCATATGGAACAACACCAAAGGCATAGATTCTGTTTGCAGGGAGCTGCACATACTGATAATATTCAAACATAAAGTATTCATATTGCACAACAGCATCTGTTAAATGCAAACTTTAAGCATTATACTAAACTAGTTTTAACAGTCTTTGCCATGTCTTGGATTCACTGTGCTCCCAAAATCATGGAAGTTGCTTTTTTTTATTTATTTTTTTTTTTTTTACTAATATATGTATAACTTTGGATTTGGCCCAGAGTATGGTGTTTGTGTCTCTCTGCCATTAACATTCTGTGAGTCTTTAAAGCTTTACATAAAGCTTTCTCATGTGTTTCAGTTTTATACACTACTGCTGTCTGAGCACTTCAAAGAACAGTAGTGGTTAAGTTTAGTCTCTTCACATAAAAGTCTGCTAATTGCCAAGTTCGATTCAGGCTGTACTTCATGCAAATCCCTTTTATGATCTAAACTTTATATCCTGCTGTGCACTTGTTACTAGAAACATATGAAACATAATCTGTCTAGCTTATGTTTTACTTTTGATGTAAAAGGATGAGGTGATTTTGCTGTCTAAATGTTCCTGCAAGTGTATTTTGGCAACTTGTAAATCATTCTACAAAACAAGTGTCATTTGTCTTCCTCATGTTATGTATAAAATAAGTTTTGCCATCCTGTGTTTTGATAAAAACAAAGCTATTTATTTTATTTGAAGAAATAAAAGCATTGTGTCTTTTTCTTTCTTTTTAGTTATGTACATAATGTATTTAATAAAAAAGATGTGGGCAACAGTTTTCAATATTCCATTTGTTAACATTTGTCAATTACATTAGTTAACATAACTAACACTGAGCAATACAGTAACAAATGTATTGTTCATTGTCAGTTAATATTAATGCATTAAGTGATGTTCACAAGTAGAACATTATTGTAAAGTATCTTCACTCCCACGCTGTGTAAACCCTTTTCCCTTGTAAATATTAAAGAAAGAAAGAAAGAAAGAAAGAAAGAAAGAAAGAAAGAAAACTTTGTCATAATGACACTGACTTGCTTTCCCCATAAAATATTAATATTTGGCACGTTATGCAATTTATTAACATTTAAACATTATTTCATGATATAATTCGTAAACACCTTACAAAATGAATGGATAAATATAAACGGAAAAAAACCGCTAGTTTCATAAAATATCCCGTGCGTAATGGCACGATTTGCCACTCGCAGCGGGTGTTAATTCAGCTTTTATTGGCCCCGGTATGATTGAAAATAGTGTGTTGTAATATCCATTACAGTGATGGAGTCCATAATCAGACCAGATGATTTATTATATTACAGTGTTATACCAGAACACATAGGACTGCTATATTGAAGACATTCTGAACAAAGCACGTCTTGCACTTAGCAGACTGATGGGAACTCGCATTTACTGTGGTGAATTCAGAGCGCGCGCATCACAGACTGCTTTTTCAACTCAGTACAGCTCCGTCAGTGTCCGTGGATTTTCCCAAAAGCCGTTGTTTACACGGGATGAGCGAATAAACCTGGACCGCTGAGACTCTTTTGAGTAGTAGATTACGGTGAGTAAAACTGAAGTAGTTTTTATAAAAAGACATTAGAAATATTAAGCATTATTGATGTAATGTGTGGATGCGATTTCTTTAAGAATTTGTGAATTGAAATTATGAAAATACTTTTAAATAGATATCTGAACTCAAGACCTGTTTATATAAGATATTTATGAAGATTTAGGTTATTTAGCAAGAATGAACACACAAATTACTCAACTTTTTGGAAATCTTCGGAGTAGCCTAACATAACGTTGATTCAGTTTATTTTAGCTATATTTTAGCAGAGCAATGTATTTTTATCTATCTGTCTGTCTGTCTATCTACACTAACTTCACAAATCGGGAAGTAACATGAAAACATGAAACTTTGATGTAAAAAAACTGAAAGTTTTTTTTTTTCTTGTAAATGTGTTACAATAATCTTAGTTTTATCTATAGAGTTGCGTTTTTGTGTATATACGTTTATGTATGTATGGAAATTATTTAACCATTTTCCTGGTTAAATAAAACATTACTTACACCATCAGAAAAAGAAAAAAATATACTTTATGTTTTTACACGAACAATGTAATCAATATTCTGTTTATTAAAGCCAAGTATGAATGTCATCAAGTTATTGTTTTTAAGCATTTTAAATTTATTCCAAAATAATAACCCAAGGCCATAACAATTTAAACAATATATTTTACTTGTGAATTTATGTTCAGCTATGCTTTTATATAGTTAACTTTTAACTGTTTGTTAATTTTTTGGATCATCAGTCATCAAAGCTCAGTAAATATTGCTCACAGACATGGAGATTTAGGCCATTTTAAATTTCACCAAGCTGATTACTCACTAAACACTCCCACAGATAGTGTTTTCATGCCATTTCAAGTCATTGAAATTTTGCCTCCCTTGCCTCCTCGGAGGAAACACCCCTGACAGATAGATAGATAGATAGATAGATAGATAGACAGATAGATAGATAGATAGATAGATAGATAGATAGATAGATTGTAGTTTTGTTTCACTAATATTACTAATATTTAATATCACTAATATTTAGTTTGTTTGCAGCGCAAAGTGTCGATCATGTCTTACAATGGGTCAGCTAACGCTGGATGTGTGGTGTCGAGTGATGTGTGTAATGACAACTGTACCAAAAAGGAAGTGTCTGTGACCTCGACTGCTATCTCAATGACAGTGGGCATTGTTTCCAACACTCTGGCCCTTTTCATCTTGATCAAAGCCTACCGCAGGTTCAGATTCAAGTCTAAAGCAGCCTTCCTCCTGTTTGCTACTGGACTTGTGGTGACTGACTTCTTGGGACACCTGATCAATGGCTCTCTGGCGCTCTACGTTTACGCCTCACAGAAAGACTGGGAAACATTCGATCCTCACAAGTCTCTGTGTGACTTTTTTGGAGTCTGTATGGCTTTCTTCGGCTTGACTCCTCTGCTGCTCGGGAGCTTGATGGCAGTGGAGCGTTGTATTGGAGTGACCCATCCTCTCTTGCACACCACGGCGTTGGGGTCCCATCACGTCAAGAGGCTGCTGGGTTTGACCTGGCTGCTGGGTCTGCTGGTGGCTCTGCTGCCCCTCCTGCTTCAGCGCTCCTACCAGGTGCAGCGATCCAGAAGCTGGTGCTTTTTCCGCCTGCAGGGGCCACGTGATTGGGTGGACGTGCTTCTGACGATACTGTTCTCTGTGCTGTGTTTGCTGGCTCTCCTCGTCTCACTGGTGTGTAATACCGTGACTTTTCTCACTCTCCTGCGGAGTAGAGTACAACTTGACCGAGATTATCATCGCCACAGCCGTAACACATCATACCATTCTGAAATGGTCTGCCAGCTTTTGGCAATCATGCTGGTTTCTTGTGTGTGCTGGGGGCCAATTTTGGTAAGAAAAAACATGATTTATGAAAATCATTATTTATAAAACTGAGTTATCTGTTTTTGCAACTGTTCATATATATATATAGTGGTAAAAGTGAAAGTATTCACCCCCCTCCTCCCCCAATGAGTAAATAATGAAATCTTAATTCATTTTAAAGTCATATAAATAATAATAATGAAAATCTAAATGTAAATATACATGTATTTAAATGCTAAAAGGTTTATTTATAATTTTACAAATATAAAATATAAGTTGAAGTCATTAAATTTATTTTTTTAATTACATTTATTTATTTATATGTTATATTTTAATATTTATATATATTTAATTTATATTAAATATATATAAATTAAATTATAAATGCTAAAATTAATTAATAATTAAAAATATGTATGTTTAAGTCATTAGATTTATTAAACAAATTCATTTATAAAGGTAAAAAATATGAAAACATTTATATCTATATATATCTATCTCTGTATGCACATACACTTAATGTATTAAATATATATGTAACAAAATATAAATATATTTGTAAGTCTAATTTTCAGTAAATGTGTTACTATTAAAATAATACACTTATGTGTGTGTAAATGTAAATCATTAAAATTATATGTGTATATATGTATAATATAGTTATATTTATTTATATAGTACATTTTATACATGTGTGTACATCATTTTTTTGTATATATATATATATATATATATATATATATATATATATATATATATATATATATATATATATATAAAATCAAAAATGTTATGAATATATATTTCATAAAATAAATGTATTTAATATTAATTTTTTTGTGTTTTTATTTTTAAAAAAATCATATATATATATATATATATTTTTTTTTTAAATGCATTTATATTTACTAAATATATATAAAATTGGTTGTTTGAGCATATTAACAAATTATTTATTTCTATTTGGAGCTACATATGCAGATGAATCATTTTTGTGCCAAATGTTTTATGCATTGCATGGTTTGGTCCCCAGATAACAGGCATCATCTTCAGCCTACAGGATCTCAGTGAGGATCAGACATCATATACTCATATGCTGCTGGTTGTGCGCATGGCGACATGGAACCAGATCCTGGATCCGTGGGTGTACATCCTCCTGCGCAAAGCTGTTCTGAGGAGATTTTTTCAGGTGGCGATGAGACTTTGCAGTCCTCGCTTGAAATTTCGGTTCCAGTGGCGGGGCAGCACACTAGGGAGCTCCAGCATGGAGGCCAGCAGCTCAGTGACCAGTAGACCAGACTTCATCTGTCTGCACGGACCTTTCCTACCAGACACTGCCATCCAATCAGCCCACCTCCCCTGAAGGGGGATATGAGACCTCTATTTGATCATTACAGCGGAATAGAGATTTTTTTCAGAGATTCATGCGATGTCTCTAGTAGAGGAAATTTGCATTAATTTGAAGGTTCAGTCTGAGGTCAATCACAGAGTGGTTTTTATTAGCAGAAATACAATGTGCCAGAAAAATTTGAATGCAATTTCCTACATAGCCTACTGAAGCTTAATCAAGACATTTGTTCGAATAAATAGCAGGGACTATACATGCTTTTAAAGGTTTGGTTTTATAGTCTCTTGTGTCAAGCAAGTGTGTTTTGAGACTTAAGTAATCATCAACAAATTTTTTGCTATCCACCTTTTTCCTGAACGCGGAAGTCTCGCCCGACAGGAACGATGCTTTACATTTCTGGTCTCTGGTGTTTCTAGTCAAATTAACCTATTTCCCAAGACGATAATATAACGTCAAACCTATTAAAATTGTTTTAAAAAAGTACATGGCGTCATAGTTTCAGCACTTTACAGTGTCACAATAACCGTTGATCTTTTTTGCAGTAACTCACCTGTCATAGCTAAATGAGCGGGAAGATGACATGAAACGACGTGAGGCTAGCAGCATTGAGCGCACATATCGTGCACACAGCTCCCGCGGTTAGGGCGAATTTCGTGGGATTTTGTCCACAAAATGATAAGAGCACACATTATTTTATTATTTCAGACTCCGTATTTTAACTTAAGCGCTGCAAGCCATGCTCGTTTTCTTTTGTTCATGCAAGGCTTACAGCATCGGACACGGACAGATTTGCTAGTTTGCCAAACAAGTACTTTACAGGAATTCCTTAAGCTTATTGCTCTTACTGTGCCAGCACGGCAGTGTGTACATTTTTATATTTAGTTATACTGAAAAAGTTTAAGTTTAATTAATTCAGTCGATGTTTTTACCCCGTTTTAACATGGATTTCTATGGAGATGAAGACGAGAGCACCCAAACGGAAGTTAGAAATTAGAATCCATCATGGCCAAGTAGCAGGGAAAACCGCGGACTTTCGGCAACACTCATCATGGCACTCATCGGATACTCAGGAAAAAGGTGTATATGGTTTCAAACATTATATGTGTTGTTTCACTGTCTCTCATTTACAAAATATATATATATAAGGTGTTATGCATCCAAGATATAGTGGGTTTATGTCAGTGTTGGTATTTTATGATATCAATCGATTTTAGCATTTTTTTTTTTTTTATGAAAGTGTCTCGATTTGATGTAAACATTACTATTTGCTGCTGTAAAGAGCTGTTTAAGTCCATAATTTGTCTCTGCCAAAGCACTACAAATTATAAACATGTCAGAATAAAAATACAACAACCATATTTGGTGCTTATGTGGTATGTTATTAAATTATGAAGTTTGTTCTGTCTATAAAGTATGGTCACAGGACAAGTGAACAAGTAGTTTGTCACATTTTTGACCAGTGGGAAAACACAGAATAAAAATGCATGTATAGATATGTATATAAGCATAATAAAAATTGTAGTTAGTAACATAATCTACGTTACTCATTTTATTTTAGGTAATAATCTGACTGCTTTTTAGATTACTTTATCAAGCTTGCTTTAAACTTACCATTAAACGTACCATAATGATATAAAAAAAAAAGAGAAATATAGTCCATTTTTTTAATATCAAAATCATAAAATGCATTACACATTAAATTATACATAGGGTTTCCCAAAGTGGGCATAATGTAAGAACTGTAGTGAGTTTGTGAGTTGATAAGAAGCTAATAATTAATTAAATCATAAAAATATAAAATAAAAATTTAAATTTAAACTCTTAAAATTATTATTATAAAAATTGTATTTCCTTACCTGCATGTTAATGTGACGACTGTGAACTGTAAACATGCAAATGTGTGTTGTTAAATTATTGAAATATTGAGTTTAGTATTTAAGTTGTGTTAAATATTAAGTTGAGATATTTCAAGTACTTTAAGAGGTTTGGTTGACAAAAGACAAATTTGGGAATCCCTGCATTATATGAACAAACATTAATAAACATGAAAACAATGACATTACATGGATACATGTAATTACAAATCTTCCAGATTTTACATATTTTTGTCCAGACTTCATTATTTGTTTTGTACTTGATCTAATTACTTGAGAGATGCTATTTCCGTTCATTTATTTATATGAAATTTGTTAATAAATAGTATGACACAGTAGGATTTTTCACAGTAGTAAAAAGAGAAAAATTAGATCAAATCAACAAATTATGAATAATTCACTGCCATTCTGTGAATAATATGTAATCATAATACATAAAATGTAACTGTAATCTGATTATGAGTATTTTAAAATGTAATGTAGCCTACTCTAATCACAAGTATTTATTTTTTTGAAATCTAATTACGTAATCCAGATTACATGTAATCAGTTACTACCCAGCACATATATATTCAATCCGCAAATTTCTACATTCATGCCATGCAATCAACAGGTTCGTGTAACTAGGTCTTAGCTTTACGTTTTTAAGACCGGGCCGCTAGAGGGCAGCATCGCTGTTATTAGCCATTAAAACAACAAAAACAACGTGACGTTTTTAGTCTTTTAGTCTGACCACTTCCGTCTTGTTCATTCAACGCATGCTTCTCTGAGCAGCTGTTTATCAGGTCAGTAATTAACACCGTTATTCGTTTATGTTAAATACACTACATCCACGATAATCAGGTTGTGCTCGTCATGTGTGTCGTAGTGGCTCCGTGCGCGGTGTGTTTGTTGTGATGTGATTGTGAGATGTTTGCGCATGTGTGTTGTGCTGGACTGATGCACTCACTCAGATTATGCACCGTCAGGATTTGTCTTTATTCTCCATCATTGCGACATGTGTGAGGGACAGACAGTAATCAAGACAGGGAAGCCTGGAATGTTCGTCAAACCGATGACTGAGCGCCTTTTCCGAAATACTGTGATATATGTCGTGTTTTCATCTCATGTAAAGGTTTGTAGGCTCCTGACAGGCGCATCGGCAGTCATTCTCTCTGTACGGATCGTCTGTCACTCTACAACTCTGAAAGGAAGAGCACAGTTTCAGTAGTTACAGTTTAGACCTTTATGTGCCATTTTGTGCTATTAAAGTAACAACAAAAATGATCGAAAATTTCTTTTAGACAGATAATGGAAATGTCTTTTCCAGGGCGTCCGTAGTGCAATATACCAAAATATACTTGCCAGGCCTGGTAAAATCATGTAAATGTGTGTATGTATGGGTCAAAGACAAGATGTCTCATTTTGTTGCACACAATTATATTTCCAAATGATTTTATATACATAAAAAGCACTTTGAATACAAGTTAAGTGTCTACTTTATTAAGTAATGTTTCAAATAAATTCTGTTAAAATGTCAAGATATGGGTGAAATAATGTTTTATTGCGCAATATATTTGTTTAAAAAATGAAATGATATACTTAATCTGAACTGTACATTTTAAATATGTAAAAGAAATTCATTTTTGGGAGCTTTGTTCAAGATTAGTTCACTTCCAGATTAAAAATTTCCTGATAATTTACTCACCTCTATGTCATCCAAGATGTTCATGTCGAAAAGAAATTAAGGTTTTTGAGGAAAACATTCCAGGATTTTTCTCCAGATAGTGGACTTTAATGGTGGCCAATGGGTTGAAGGCCCAAACTTTAGTTTCAATGCAGCTTCAAATGGCTCTACACGGTCCCAGATTAGAAATAAGGGTCCTGTCTAATATAACGATTGGTCAAAGTATTTATTTATTTTTTTTAATAAAATAATAGTGTGAAGAACTTTTAAGCATTCTAAAGAACCTTTTGTGGAACAGAAAGGTTCCATAGATGTTAAAGGTTCTTCATAAAACAGTCAATGCCAGTAAAGAACCTGTTTTTAAGAGCGAATGTTGAGTGTGAGAAGGTATCAGTTTATAGCAAATATGATCTGAACTGGTCAATTGTAAGGCCCGTTTACACCAAGAATAATAAAATCAATCTATCTTTAAAAGATAGCAGAGTCCACAGCACAAATATAACAGTAACGGCACAAAGGATTGATATTTGATGATGAAAACATTGACAGCCAGAATCTATACTGCTTTAAAGAGCACAAGCATTCAAAGTGGCAGACGACAACTTCAGCAAATGCTATAATAAACAATGTTATCATGCATTGGTGTGGACGCTAATATCTTTATCATTATAGTTAACTTTATAGGGTCATTCCGCGTCAACTCAGTAAGAGGTCCCTGGCTCAAATTTTGGATTTTGAAAACCAAAATATGAAATGTAATGGATTTATATTCACTGGGTAATCCACTATTTTGTAGGAGGGGGAGGGGGGGGGGTGTCAAATTGGCAATTTTTACCTGGGATTTGGCGTCAAATTACCTCATTGTACCTCAAGAAGTATTAAAGATACCTTAATGCCCTTTTATATATTAGGTCTTAACAAACTTTCCTTTTGGCATCTTAATTTTTAAGGCCATATATGGTTCTTTTTCAAAGATATTGGAATTTCAGTATGGCAAATCATTAAATTGTAACCATTTTCAGTGGCCAAAAACCAAATGTGGGTCAGTTTTTAAAAATATCGTACTTCTTTTAAATAGAAAGGTCTGAAAAATAAATAATGTTGAAACTAGAGATGTATCTCGTTTTCTTCTGTCAAGACAACTGCATTGAATGTACCTGTCTGAGTGCCATAAATACTCTTTTTCCAACGTTTGTATGCCTGTAACTCAAGAAGTATTAAAGATATCACAATATAATTTTAGATTCTAGTTCTTAATAAACTTTTCTTTTGTATTTCTTATTTTCACCTCTACAATGTTCAGTTCCAGAGATATGAGGACCTCCATGAGGCTCCATTTTCAGATTGTTGTTTGTTGAATTATACCCATTTTTCACTTTGTATACAGACAATACGTAAGAAATGAAGATTAAATAATGTTAAAATTAGAAATGTATCTTGTTTCCCTCTGTAAATATTATACCTAAAAAAATATTAGCAAAGATAGAATGTATAGATTTTTTTTTAGGTGGATATTGAAGCTTTTGAGTAATGAAGGATTTGTTTGTTTCAGAAGTCAGTATGAATCAAGAAAAATTGGCTAAACTTCAAGCCCAGGTCCGGATAGGGGGCAAGGTAAGAAGTGTTATTACTGAAGCCTGATCGGTGATTATTTTGGACAGTTTTTCTGTTGTTGTTTTTCTTTTGTTGCTCAGTTTTGATTTGTTTTTTTTTTTTTATAGGGAACAGCACGCAGGAAGAAGAAGGTGGTGCACAGAACAGCAACAGCTGATGACAAGAAACTCCAGAGTTCATTAAAGAAGCTTGCTGTCAATAACATAGCTGGCATTGAAGAGGTAGATCAGTGGCTCTCCAGTCTTTTATTGGCGATCTCATTCTGTCCCATTCTGACAGTATTAAGAATTCGATCTTGTTTTACAGGTGAATATGATTAAAGATGATGGCACGGTCATTCACTTCAATAACCCCAAAGTACAGGCGTCTCTGTCTGCCAATACGTTCGCCATCACAGGCCACGCAGAGACCAAACAGCTTACGGAAATGCTCCCGGGAATCCTCAGTCAGCTCGGCGCTGACAGCCTCACAAGTCTGCGCAAACTTGCCGAGCAGTTTCCCAGACAGGGTGAGTAAAGAGGTGGCTTTGAAATAAGGGTGAATTTACAGTTTATTGAAGATGCTCACATTGCTGTTTTATTGCTTTTCAAGTTCTCGACAACAAAGCTCCGAAAGCAGAAGATATCGATGAAGAAGACGATGATGTCCCAGGTATGAAATTTGAAGTTTTTTCATTTGAACCAGCTGTAAAATGCAAGATGCAGATTTAAGTCATTTTACTCTCTCTTCACAGATCTTGTAGAGAACTTCGACGAGGCGTCGAAGAACGAGGCAAACTGAGTATTGGACCTTCAGTAACTACTGTTCAGGATAAAGTCTCCTGCAGTATTTTTAAATTAGAGTGACAGACATATCATTTCAACACTATCAAGTGAAACCAGAGACTTTTATATCATAAATTGGCTGTTCCAGATCCATCCCTGACCTTCTCCTGCATTTATACAGAAAGATGGACGGGTACACAAATGCTTAATGGTTATAAACCTTAATCACGTTGCAAACTGAAATGCTAGTTTTGATGGCTGTGGCTGTAAAAATTAGTCTTAATTTTTTTCTGTTAATTAAATCAAAATAAAGCTCATAAAACTTTTCTATATGGTGCTTTGCTTTTCTTGTAGATGCTTGAAGAGATTTCTAATGAAATCTGTAGTAACCTTAGGCTTATTATTATTATTATTATATGAGTAATAATAATTAACTAGGTTATGTCAAAACACTATCCCTTGCTCTTTTGGCCAAAATGGTGTTGTACAATTGATTAATAATATTCCAATACTATCTCATGACCAAATCGTTCATATTTTACAAGGTGGCTAATTTGTACAAATTCGCATGACCTCACTCATACGATTTATCTAGACCCCAGTGACAGGTAGGTTAAGGGGCGGGGTTAGGGGTAGATCATTTATACAAATTCGTACGAATTGGGAAACTCGTAAAATGCATACGATTTAACGAGATGCTATAGATGCTAACATAGCGGGGAATTTGTGTGACCAACTTGAACCCAATGCGAAATCTGTGTAGTCTGTGTAGTGCAGTCTTTCCCCTCAAAAATTACCATTTGCTTGAGTTCCTATTAAAATCACTGGATTTCGCCTATAAAAAATACACTAATTGACAGTAAATGTGACTGCACATTAACTATAGCCTTAATTTGAGATCTAGATTTGTGCAAAAACATTACCTAATATTTCCTTAATTTTTTTTTGACCCAAGACCTTTGTTTGCAAACATTTTATTACATTTTATTATTAATTCTTATTACATTTTGTTCATAAGATGTACAAGTAGCTGCATTTCCATTACCTTTCAAATTACACAAATTGAATTTGCGAATTAAAAATGCACCCCATGGAAACATCAATTTCGCAAAAAATCCCATACGTCACAATAAAGTTTTTACGCTCACATGAGGTGGTTTTTCAGGCAATTCGAAAAGGGAATATTTCACACAACTGCAATGAAAAAGTTATTTTTTCGCATTTACATCTCACTTGGTGTACATAAAAGATACATGATCATTCTTTAATGTACCTCATACATGGTCGCTCACAAGTATAAGAGGCTTTCCTTGCTATTAATGCTTGAATAACCTCTTATTTACACTGCACATGACTTCAACACAGCCATTCTAGTTGATGCTTGTGTTTTTACCAGCCATGGTAGAAGTCCCCCAGAAGCGTCTCTCCGTGCGGCTTTGCTAAAGATACACGTCTATGTCTTCGATTAAAAATAATGGCTGGTGCGGTGGCTGTGACATACATCAACCTACTAACATTGGTCGCCATGACTTGTCATGAAAGGCAAAACTTAAGTTTTGAAAATTATGTTTTAGTCGCATAACATCGGTTAATGGAAACGCCGTCATTTCGCAATCGTTTTTTATTGTATTAAATCACAAATCTGTAATGGAAACGCACCTAGTGATTTACAATGCGTTCACATTTATGGATTCTTGGCGAATTTTCACATTTGAATGTGAATCTGCACGGCTTTGCTAAAGATACACATCTATGTCTCCTTCGATTAAAAATAATGGCTAGTGCGGTGGCTATGATATACATAAACCTACCAACATCAGTCGTCATGACTTATCACAAGAGGAAAATCTTATTTTTTTTTAGTCGAATAACAACGCTTAATGGAAACAATGTAATTTCGCAATAGTTTTTTATCGACTTGTATCGCAAAACTGTTATGCAAATCTGTAATGTAAATGCACCTAGTGATTTACGGTGCATTCACATTTACAGATTCTCGCAGGTGAATGCGAATCCGCGCGGCTTTGATAAAGATACACGTCTACGTCTCCTTCACTTAAAAAAATAATGGTTATTGTGGTGGCTATGATATACATAAACCTACCAACATCAGTCGTCATGACTTATCATGAGAGGAAAAACGTATGTTTTAGTTGGATAACAATGCTTAATGGAAACGCTGTCATTTAGCAATAGTTGGTTAATGGTTATTGCAGGTGCTACGGTATACATAAACCTACGATCATTCGTTGTCATGACTTATCGCGAGAAGGAAAAATGACCTTTTAGTCGCAAAAACTGTTAATGGAAACGACGTCATTTTACAATAGTTTTTTTTAATCGACATTTATAAAATATCACAAAAGTTTTGCGCAAATCTGTAATGAAAATGCACTTTTACGTATTCTCTGCAAACCTTAACATTGCTCAGACGAATTTGTGGCTTACCAACACAAAGTCGCACGACTTATCTGTGTGAGCTGGGCTTCATACATGGTCACAGTAGTGTCAATTAACAATGGACGTTTTTGCCCTCGAAATATCGCTAATGTGATAGCACTGTAGTTGATTAAAAGCGTGTTTATTTACAATAATTGATGACAGTCATCTTGCATACTAAAGCAACATAAATACCAAGACAACGATGGGTTATATATTAATAATACGAGCTAAAGAAGAGACCTGAGAAAAAATTAAAGTTGCTCACAGCATTGATAAAAACTCGTAACACTGTGTCCCTCTGACTTCTCAAGTGATTGCGCGACGCCCCTGTGCTCGCGCAGACCTCTGATGACGAGCACAAGTAGCCTACACAGAGCGATGGGATACAGAGATCCTGGTAATTATTTACATTTATTATATTTTTTCCTTCATTGCATCACTGTCGAGCGCTAATATAGTATCTAGTTTTTGTGTGAGTTTTCAGGTTTTGTTTCTGAGATAATTATTGTAAGTGAGGATGTGGTAATTGGCTCTTGTTTGACGGTACTGTGTCGCATTGCTGTAGTCACCAGCAGCCACAGGCGAGAGTGATGTACATCAGCCATATATGAACACATGTGCGTTTGCAGCGCAGCGGTGCTGTTAACCCGAAGTGAAGCTGAATTACCACAGGAACGTGTGTCCATGTCAAACGCGTTAAAGATGTTGTCTTGTGTGAAGGTTGCGGCGGCTCGCCTGCAATGCAGTGCTGAGAGAGAGAGGATAACCAAACGCACATTTAGTCCTCCCTGCAGTAACACAAGCTACAGTAACTTTTTGGGCGACAATTATGGAATAGACGGAGAATAGACGAAAACCATTAATTCTATGATGTTCTGACACTTCGCAGACTAGAACGCTCGCATAATTGCAAACGCGACGCGACACACTAGAACGCGTCGCGTTTCTGGCAGCGTAGATGGGGTGAGGCGACAAACTCGGACTCCAAATCAAAGCAGTGCTGCTCAGCACTTTTGTTTGCGGCTGTTATAGTATTTGTGTATCAGAATTTGTGTATTTATGCGTTAGTGTTTAGTTGCGTTCATGCATGATTATAAATATGTGTATCTGCATATGCACCCATGCAGACGAGTCATTCTGCCCACTCAGCAAATTCTCACTGAGAAATAGTGATGCAGGAATTGTGTCTGTGTGAGTGTGAGGCACACCATTAAATACAGTACATCTCCAGAGAATATACAATGCTGAAATGCCTTGTTTTTTTTTTCTTAGTTTTTTTTTTTTTTTTTTTTTTTGTATTTATTAACAAATACCATAGTACTGGGGACTCCAACACCTTTGAGGCCAAGATATCGAGATCATCATAGTACATAGTGTATAATAGTAAGTGTTCAAATCCTGGCCTATAATTACTCGTATGTTATACTTATTATAGTATGTTATGTTGTTTATATTGCTAAAATAATAATTATTTAGGTTGCGGAGTCCTATACTTGTATATTACATTTGAATTTTGCTTAATATTTGCAGTTTAATTCGGTTTGATATTAAATTAATATTTGTTTGAACATTTAATAATTAGCATTTCATGTTAATGATTTATTATAAGATATATTTATTTACTAATTTTTGGGGTGAGCAATGCAACATTTAGCTGAAATCACAAAAAGTTTCCTACTTTTTAATCCTGTAAAGCCTGACATTTTAAAAAATAATCCTAAAAATCAAATTTTTAGAGAAAATCTAAAGCAAAAGTTTGCTTCATATTTGATACCTCAGGCTTTTAAGGCTTGTGTAGTTTGATATAAGTGAATATAAATATATAAATGAAGCTCATACTCAAGTAGGAAGTTTTATTTATATATCATTTATATATAAATTTGTTAGTTTATATATAATTATAATATAATTATATTTATATATTAATTATAATGATAATATACAATATATAATTATTATTAAATGTATTTATAAATATAATATAATTTATATATATATATATATAATTTCTATAAGTTTTATAGGTTTATTCAGAGGCCCAAACTAAGCAAAAATAGGTAGTTTTGTGTGGTTGCTAATTTGTAGGGCCGAAAATATATATAATTCTGTGATGTAAATCAACGAGACTTTTTATAAAAGTATAGCAGACTGTTTATATAAAATGCATGTAATTATCAGTTGTCACTATATTTCCCAATTATGTTTTATGAAATATATAAACATAAATGAAACATTCAGAAACATATAATGCAATGGGATGATTGATTTTTAAAATGAACTTAAAAATATTACTAACAATATAAAATGTGTTTCACAGCAAAAAGACGTGAACCTCAAACTGAAGGGGGATGTTTTAAGAATGATACTAAAAGGACTTTTACTCACTTAGAAGTATAAACTATCAGTCAGACAACAGAAGCATGTTCTTAATTGAAATTGTAGGCTTTATTGGGTTAAAATAGCAGCCCTGGCAAATCCACTAGGCCGCTGGGAATTAACATATCTGACTCATCTTTTGGCAGGACTTTGTGTGGGCCACGGCGTGATGGTTTGAGGGTAAAACAAAGCTCAGGGTGGGCTAAAGTATGATAAGTAACCCTCTCGCTTTGAGCTCCCTCCACTGAGACTATGAGGCAAGCAGTAACCGCCACTCTGTCTGTGTGGGGCGAGAGGCGTTTCGGATACTCCACCCTCAAGGACTCCAGCGAGTCGCTGCTGGACGAGCGCAAGCTGAGGCCTGGTCTGAAAGAGGACTCTGTCATTGAAGAGAAAGAGCGGGCAGAGAATGAGCAGGAGCAGCTGGAGGCCGTGCTGGGACTTCCTTCGTCTCCTGTGGAGGACACCCAGCAAATGGGCAGCATGGAGCCCTCAGACCCCACACTAGACTGCAAGAAGAGTGGTGGGTTGGAAGCAGCACTAGTGGTTGGTGGGAGGAAGGGTTCACTTGGTGCTTTGCCAATGCAGCGCTGCAGTTCCCTGGGCACCACGGCCCCGCAGTGGGTCCCTGATTCTCAGGCACCAGCATGCATGAAATGTGGATCCAAATTCTCCTTCACCAAAAGACGTCATCACTGCAGAGCATGTGGGAAGGTGAGAGATGAATGTGGAAATTTAAGTTTAAAGGCATAGTTCACCCCAAAATGAAAATTTTGGCATCATTTAGTCACCCTCAAGTCATTCCAAACCTGTATGAGTTTGTTTCTTCTGCTGAACACAAAAGAAGACATTTTGAAGAATGTTGGTAACCAAAGAGTTGTTGATCCCCACTGACTTCCGTAGTATGGAAAAAATACAGTGACTACCAGCTAGGGGAGTGATGAGACACTTATCCCACGAGACGAGACGAGACGAGACACGTTTTTTAAACTTTTTCTAAAGAAATCCTCAATGATGCAATATATTGGGAAAAAAGGTCTTTTATTCAACTGAAAATGACAAAATGCAAAAAAATTTAGGTGCATTTTGAAATCAACTTGTACTTTATGAAATTAAACTTCCATTTTAATGAATTATATGCAGTAATAAACAACATTTAAACAAGAGCTTCACGATTCTGGATAAATTGAGAATCCCAGTTGTTTTTAATAAATTGGAGACCATGATTCTCTCACGATTTTGGAGAAAAAAAGATTAGAAAACTAAACAAAATAACATAATTTACTAGTGGTTCTGACCAAATGTTAATTGCTTAAGTCTTTCAAAAACATATATTAATTTACACAAAATTAAAAAAAAAAAAAAAAAATTAAATGAAGGAGTCAGTGTCTCAGTTCATTAGCTGCGTCTCATTTGGAAGGCTGCATCCTTCGGAGGTCACATTTGAAGGCTGCACACGTCATCGGGGAGGTCTCATTTAAGAAAATTATAGTATTTTACACCGGTAAATTATACCGGTTAATTTTATTATGGTTACTTTTCTTAAATAAGACATCCTTAAAGGAGTCATCGGATGCCCATTTTCCACAAGTTGATATGATTCTTTAGGGTTTTAATGAAAAATCTCTAATATACTTTGATTAAAAATTCTCAATGGGTTTGTAAAACAACACCCTTTTTACCTTGTCAAAATGAGCTCTGCAAAAATCATCTCATTCTAAAGGGTTGTTCCTTTAAATGCAAATGAGCTCTGCTCGCCCCGCCCCTCTCTTCTCTCTGTGGAATGACGAATCTGTTTACTTTAGCTGCGTTTAGCCGCTAAACTTCCTAACTACCACGTTATAAGGAAAGGCGATCGCAAAGATTCATAAAAAACCCTTATACACACTTCTGCTGTAGATGAAGCTGGATCACAAATGATTTGCGCGAACATAGACGGATATATGTAGGTCGGGAGGCGCATTCCCTTCACAAACAAATGTAATCCACTGCATCTTCAGCGCCTCAGATGTCGGGAGTAAATGACGACCACTATGTTCATTATTACATCCAGCAACACAACACCTCAATCGCTCAATCTAACTTACATCCCTGCTTCGGCATCGAAACAAGGAAAGTTACTAGACTGTGACAGCTGGTCTAAGGTAAGAGCATGTCAACCAACTATTGTGGGAGCGGCCTCTGTCGGTGTGACGGCACACCGACAGGCATCTGAGATATTAATTTTTAGGTAATATTATAATAAGGTAATATTATTTTTACAGATTAATTAAAAACCACTTCATGGATTTTTATCATTATAGGGTAGAATTGTACATACACTGACAACACATGAATGTTCAAACAACATGAAAAAGTGAACTTAGCATCCGATGACCCCTTTAATGATGTGTGCAGCCTTCAAATGCGACCTTCGGAGGATGCAGCCTTCCAAATGAGACTCAGCTATTAAGACTTGTTTGACTATTGGAATCTCCTGAATGAATGATTTAATGACATAGTTTTTTTGAACAGGCAGTTGCGCCACCTCCTGGCGGAAGAGGATAAGCGTTACTATAGATAGAAGTGTTAAGATACTTTCGTTTTGATCGCCACTGTAGACAATAAGTGTTTATACCCAAACTATAAACTTTTATTCCAGTACTTCTGTTATTTAAATGTCTGTAACACAGAAATAATGATTGTAATGTGGTTGAAAAGACTGTTTGTGTTGCTCTTTCTGGATTAGCAGCAGCATGAATTTAGATTTGAATGTGTTTAACACCTGTTTCATATCGTAAGTGTCAGTGGAGCGTTAGCAGCGCTTGTTTTGTCGCCGCCCATATCAGTGAATGACAGCGTTCACATCGGAAGCGTAATGATGGCCGACCCTCTGATTCATTAAAGTGCCCCTATTATGCCATTTTAAAGGTTGATAATATTGTTTTAATAGACTCCCAAAACAGGTTTACATGTATGCAAGGTCAAAAAACACTTCAGTTTTCTCCAAAAATAGATTTAATTTTACCCCATTTCTAAATGATTCCTAAACGACTCGTGCGAAGCAGTTCGAAGAATCAGTCTCTCTAAACCCCTCCTTTCCGTGAGCCCTCACTGCTGTGATTGGTCAAGATGGCGCAGTCCTTTATGATTGGTCTACCGCGTACAGCGTGTCGGAGAACGAAACGCCCATTGCCATAACTGACTGACAGCCTTGGATACTTGTCAATGCATAAAAAGATAGATTCTGCCATACCAATTCGAGCCAGAGTCTGATGATGAAACGACTGAAGTGGCTGATCGACAAGTTAACACGGTCTACCTTGGAAAGTGCTCGCAATTTGCTTATGTAAGCGAATCGGGCACACCTCTATGTTGTAAACTTAAACATTCTATAATGCATTAAGGCGGCTTTCACACCGAACGCGGAAAGCGCTGCGCTGGCCCCTGGGTTCAGTGCAGCGGCAAAAGTTTATTTGAACAACTTATTTGAACTTTGTCCACGGCGTGCGCGCTCCGCTGCGCGTCCGCTTTGGTCGAGGCAGAAACAAGCCATCCTCGCAGGGCGGAAGACATAGAAACGAATGGGTTTCATAGCACAGCGCTTTCTGCATTCGGTGTGAAAGCCGCTTCGTACGCCATCCTTTATCATTACTTCAACTAATGAGACAGACAAGCTGCATCAATCACAAACTGTCAGACTACCGTGGGTCCACAGCTGAACAACAGAACTACAAAAGCGTGATTTAGCCGGTTAGCAAGACATGTGCAGGGTTGTTACACAACCTAACATACACAACTACGTATTTTGAATGATCGCCAGAAAATACAATCTTTGTAGATTCATCTTTTGGAAGTGATTATAAAACAGTTTTACTCACAGCGTATGATACAGCGTCTTCTGTATAATGTACGTGTAAATTTCCATGTGACATAAACCACATGGAAATTTCACTGTTTGTGGGCGGACAAGTTGTTCGCGACGTAGAACGTGGGCGGGCATTAAGCAAATGTGTTACTTCGTGACGTGTGGCCGTAACAGAAAAAGATTCGAATTCCTGACGACTCGTTTAGGCAAATGTGAGCCAACTCTTTTTTTTGATAGACAATAACTTTATTCATTGTGCACTGTCGGCTTCACAACTTTGCAGATAGTTTATGTTCACATACAGCTACATGATACACTGCATGAAAGGACATATTTGAAAAGGCATAATAGGGGCACTTTAACATGGGCAGTGACAAAACATGCTTCTCACGCTCCACTGATACGATGTGAAACAGTCATAATAGACTTAGCTGAATCGTTGTCATTCAGGAAAAAGATCGCGTGGGTGTTTGAATCGAGATCTTGATCTTTTAAGGATTAATCGTGCAGCTCTAATGTAAACACTGCAAAATGTTTTGCATGATATCCACGAGATCTCGTCACATCCATACTACCAGCATTTGTTTAGTTACCATCATTCTTCAATCTCCTTTTGTGTTCAGCAGAAGAAAACAAATCATACATCACTCAAAAATATTTAATTGGTTTGAGTAAGGCAAGCTCAAATTAAACAAATTAGCTGAATCAAATTAACTTTTATGAGTATTTAGAACTTTCCTTTTCTTTTGAGATTACAACATTGACACATTTTAAGTAGTCTGAGGTTTCATTGTTTTGAATTTAATGAACTTGCTTCTTTTAATTTAGACACACTTATATTTAACTAAAACTGAAAGGCAGAGTAAATGCTAAACTGAAGTATTTAAAATCTTTTCTTGATGCTAAATTGATGTTAAGTGGGGGTTTCTGTGTCTAATGATTTGCTATGCTAATTAAGAAGATTAGATTTCTGTTATGTTGGGATTTTTTGGGGTTACCATCATGGTGACGAGCCTGGTTTGAGATAGGGTACAACAGGGCTAAAGGCAAACCCTAAGAAAAAAAATGTGCTTTTTACTGCACCCAGCGTGTATGATTGCAGTACAGTATATATGTTTATATAGATGTAGGTGCATCAGAACAATATATACGTTTGTATCGAACATTTGTGGAGCAACAGATTTTGTGTGAATTTGATATGATACCTTGAAAAATATTGATATATGATACCATTTTCAATACCACGGGAAAGAACTACAACATTAAGGACATGAAATTTTAGATTTTTATTGTAAGATAACTATAACAAGCTACAACATGAGCTGTATTTTTATCTTAAAGGGGTCATCAGATGCAAAGTTCACTTTTACATGTTGTTTGAACATTAATGTGTATAGGCAGTGTATGTACACATCTACCCTATAATGATAAAAATCCAAAATCTCAGATGCCTGAGGCTGCTCCCACAATAGTTGATTGACATGAGTCTTACCTCAGACCCAATCAGCTGTAACAGTCCAACCTCCATTGTTTTGATGCCAGATCCTGGAGCAGTTAGACAAGAAAATCTCAGATTGAGCGATTGAGGTGTTGTGTTGCTCAGAGTAGTAATGAACATAGTGGTCGTCATTTACTCCCAACAACTGAGCCGCTGAAGATGCAGTAGATTACGTTTGTTTGTGAAGGGAATGCACCTCCCGATCTACATATATCCGTCTATGTTCGCGCGAATCATTCGTGATCCAGCTTCATCTACAGCAGAAGTGAGTAAAGGTTTTTTTTTTTTATGAATCTCTGCAATCACCTTTCCTAATAACGTGCTAGTTAGCAAGTTTAGCAGCTAAACACGCTAAATGCGGCTAAAGTAAACAGGCTCGTCACTCCACAGAGAGAAGAGAGGGGCGGGGCGAGCAGATGATTTTTGCAGAGCTCATTTTGGCAAGGTAAAAAGGGTGTTGTTTTACAAAACCATTGAGAATTTTTAACCGAAGTATATTATAGACTTTTCATTAGGACCCTAATGAATTATATCAACTTGTGGAAAATGGGCATCCAATGACCTCTTTAAAGGAGAAGTCCACTTCCAAAGCAAAGATTCACATATAATGTACTCACCCCCTTGTCATCCAAGATGTTCGTGTCTTTCTTTCTTTAGTCGCAAAGAAATTATGTTTTTTGAGGAAAACATTTCAGCATTTTTCTCCATATAATGGACTGATATGGTGCCCCAATTTTGAACTTCCAAAATGCAGTTTAAATGCGGCTTCAAACGATCCCAAATGCGGTTGTAAATGATCCCAGCCGAGAAAGAAGGGTCTAATCAAGCGTAACGATCGGTTATTTTAATAAAAATAATATAATTTATATAATTTTTAATATCAAACGCTTGACTTGTCTTACTCTGGCTGGACTGTTTTTGTTCCGGTTCATGACAGTTAAGGAATGTCGAAAAGCTCCCATCTCATGTTCTCCCTCAACTTCGAAATCGTACTGTATCGCTGTTTTACCTTTTTTGTTAAGGGTGTTTGATCTTCTTTGCATGTTCACTTTGCAAAGACTGGTTCGGTACTTCTGCAGCGATGTAGGATGATTTTGAAATGATTTTTGAAGTTGAGGGAGAAAATACGATCAGAGTTTTTCGACATACCCTAACTGTCCTGAGCCAGAATACACAGAGTTCAGGGAGAGAAAGGCAAGACGAGTGTTTGAGATTAAAAAGTATTTAAATTATATTTTTTGAATGAAAATAACCGTTCGTTTTGCTAGATAAGACCCTTCTTCCTTGGCTGGGATTGTTTACAACTGCATTTGGGATTGTTTGAAGCCGCATTTAAACTGTCTTTTGGAAGTTCAAAATCGGGGCACCATAGCAGTCCATTATATGGAGAAAAATGCAGAAATGTTTTCCTCAAAAAAACATAATTTCTTTACGACTGAAGAAAGAAAGACATGAACATCTTGGATCTTTGTTTTGGAAGTAGACTTCTCCTTTAATAAAAACTTCTTGAGGTGGTAAAAGTCTGGAGGAAAACTGGATTAGAACTGTTTACTTGAAATTTCTTTAGAGAGAAATATTATTTTTTTCCCATTTTTACCGAAATAGCTTGGTGTGAGCATTATGGAGCTTTCGTTCATACTGGACGCCAGAAATAATAGAATGTGTGAAAAATAGGGTCAAATGTGCGATAAATTTGTGAATTATTATTATTATTTTTTTTTAATTAGTTGACAGCACTATTAATAATGCATGCTAATAGCCACGTATTATAGTACAATACTATAAAATGTTTTCAGCGTCATTCTTTGATAAGAAGCCACATCAGATCACAAAAGTAAGTTATTTCAAACACTCGTCAGGTGTTATGAAGTGAGTTTAGAGTAAAACATCTCCTGTGTATTTTGTTGGAAAACAGGTTTATGAATGCTTCTCTAACACTATGGTTCTGCTGTCAGAGAGAAGATACTTTAAAAGAAAAAACTATTGAAACCATTTTAGATATTTTAGTATCGATGTTTAGAATCAATATTTTTAGCAATACTAATAGCTAGTTACATTTCCACTACCAAATTAATTAGTTAAGATCAAAATACAAATCTGTCAAATCTGCTTGGTTAAACTTCAGATTTCTTTGATGTAACCAAATACCTTAAATTTTTGATTGTGAGTAAATGATGACACAGTTTTCACTTTTTGATGAACTGTTGCTATAGGATAGTTCCTCTTCTTCAAAGCATAAAGGGTCTATTTGTTTTGCAGGTGTTTTGTGTGGTGTGCTGTGACCTGAGATTCAAACTGACTCATCTTGGTGGGAAAGAGGGCCGTGTCTGTGTCACCTGTCATTCAGCCTTGATGAACCGTGAGTGTAGTGGTGGATTACCCTACGTATATGCTTTTACACAGTAGTTACACAGTTACAACAATGTCATTTCATCAGGGACGCTTCGCAAGGACCAGAAGAAGGTCTGGTTTGCAGATAATCTCCTTCCTCAGTCTGAGAGTAGAAGTGCCAACAGCTCTCCCGTTCACAGGAGTGTGTCCCACATGGAGAGGGCTGAGCTCGCTCAGGCGGTATGACGGGACATCTTTCTGCTTCTTTGCTTGTCTGTTATTTCATTTACATTTATTATTGACCCTATAGAGAGGCTGTCTTATTTTATCATTCCTTATTTGAATCATTTTTTTAATTTTATTATTATTTTGAATTCCCTTTAATTTTTGTGAAGAAAACATTTTAACACTTTTAAAATTACCCTATATTTTATTTTATTTTATTTAGAATTTTAATGGATATTTTATTTTATTTTTATTTCTTTTTAATCTTTGTAAAATAACTAAAAACATACAAACAGTTTTGCACTCTTGTAATGACTCAATATTTTAATTTAATTATTTAATGTAATTATTTTAATCATTATTTTTCATTTTATTTTAAGTTCCTTTTCATCTTTATAAGAAGTAACTTAAAAACACTCTTGCATTGTTAAAATCAGCCTTTTTTATTTTTTTGTTTTTATCATTTTTATTAGCACAATGACTGTCAATGTTTTTTTACGCTGTAGGAAGTGTCTGACCTTAGAGCTGGAGATGAGGTCAGTGGTCTTAGTGGCAACTCTACAAAACTCGCTCCACCAAAGGACCTTCCTCCTATTCTGACATCTACAGGGGTCAAAGGAGGTATGAATGTGTCCTAATAAGCACACTAGCTCAGACTAATTAGGCTTAAAATAACAATTCATCCCAAAATCATTTTTCCAAACCCTCATTACTTTCTTCTGTGGAACAAATTTTCCATATAATGAATGCAAACAGTGAACACAAGCTACCATGCACCAAAAACACTGTAAAAGTAGTTATTTTATGGTGGGAACAACATGTGGGTGAATAAACAATGACAAAAATGTTGTATTGGGATAAACCATTAATAGAAAGAGTTACTGTGAAATGTTAACAATAATCCTGAAGCTTTTCATGCATGATTTTGAGATTTCAGAGGCTGGTTCTTGTCTTCATTTCTGCAGACTACACTCTGGAGGAGAAGAGAACAGAGTCGTCGCTCTTAGAGGAGTTGGAAAGAGGTCTTGCAGAGCCTCTGGTGTTTGTGCTCAACGCAAACCTGCTGGCCGTGGTGAAGATTGTCAGCTGTACGTTGCTAATGTCTCACTCCACAGTTGATGGATTTATGGTTTTGGTGATTTGACATGTGGAACCTGTGTGAATCGGTATGGTGTATTATATTGTTCTGTAGTCTGTGTAGTCAGTTGTTTCCAAACCATTGCATATGTGTGTGTGTTTGTTTTTAGGATGTGTGCATGTTCTGTACTTCTGATAGGGCTGGGCGATAAACCATATCATATTGAGATTTATGACATTTTATGACATTACCGATGATAAGCTCTAGACATGTTTACCTGATATGGATTATTTTAACACCCAGTCACAGCAAAAATGAACACAAAAGTCAGTCAGTGTTTGTCACTAAGTCTGCATGTTCTGTGTGTCTCTGTGTGAATGAGTAGTTTCATCTACTATACAAACTCAAACACAGCGTTTTCAGTGACTGCTTTTTCAATATATGAGACATGTACATGTAAACTTCACCTCCAGAGCTGCTCTGAGAGTCACTTAACCAGCTTTACATTGTTTCATTTGAAAAAAACTACCATCAAATAAGCTGAAACTCATAGATCTTCATGACAAACTGACAAAGTAAAAGTTTGCTTCAACTTGAAGAAATTACACTCTTAAAAATAAAGGTGCTTCAAAAGGTTCTTCAAGCGATGCCTTAGAAGAACCATTTTTGTTTCCACAAAGAACCATTCAGTCAAAGGTTCTTTAATGAAACCATCTCTTTCTTACCTTTTTATAATCTGAAGAACCTTCTTTCGCCACAAAGAACCTTTTGTGAAACAGAAAGGTTCTTCAGATGTTTAAGGTTCTTTATGGAACCATTTAGACAAAAAAGGTTCTTCTATGGCATCGTGAAGCACCTCTATTTTTAAGAGTGTAGGAAGGAAATACATTACTATTTTATCCACCTTTTTCTTACAATAAAAGCGGGTGCAGCCATTTGTAAATTTTATGGGTCTGACTTCTGGTCTCATCTGGGTCCAGCTATTTTTAGTTGTACAAAACAGCTTGTTTTGCTGCTTGATATAGCAGATTGGTGTGTCTTACCATATTATTTATTGTATTATCTTAATTATGAAAACACTGGTTTGTAGTAAGCAGTTTTGCTGTTTACTGCACGTTGTTATTCTTCTCGTTATTATCCTATAGCGGCTATTGAAACAGAAGTCTCACCCATAAGCTTACTTCTGTGTTAAAGAATAAGGTAGATACTAAAATCTAATTCTTATAGTAACAACAATAATATATTACTATTTTTAAGGAATATCAGGCAACAAAGATATTTTTTCATACATGTTTTAATTTAATTTAGTTCTGTTTTGCAGAACTGTTTTGTTTGTTAATGTTTTGTTGCACATTAATTGTATTTTAGTTACAGTCAATAAAAGTTCTTTAAATTAATTTTGTAATACACCATTTTTTATGATAAATTTGTGTTAAATTATAAAGCCCAGAATCCATAAAAAATAAAATGTAAAACAGAATTTAGGAAAATAAAATTGATTTCATGGGGCCGAAAATTAAAATTCTGTGGAGTTTAACTGTGAACAAACAAGTTGTGTTCACATTCATTCTTACTGTCTAACACACATGGCAATTCCTTTTCCATTAATGAATATCGTGATAAATATTATGGCTTGGTTAAAAAAAAAAAATCGATTTCTCGATTTTAACAGTTTTATCAGTTCTTAAATCCCAAGAATCGATTAGTCTAGCCTGTTTTCAGTTAATGAAGGGAACTTCGCATCTCCCGTCAAATAAATCACAATAAGCTTTGTGATTTGTTACATTTGATATAAAACAAAATCTCAGATTTCAAATTCTGTCAATTTTATTACAGTACTTAAACAATAAATGCCGTTTTGGCGCTGTTTAAAGTTAAATGACATCGCTTTAGCGCCTCAGTTCAAGAGAGGTGGGAGCGGGAAGCGCGTGCGAACTGATATCTCCGGTTTAGTATCAGTTTCAGCGAAAAATAAACGTGAATAAACATCCAAAGGTATGTTAAACAAAGAGTACAACTTATCGAAATTCGTGCCCTGTCTCATGTAATCGCTCAAATAGTGTTTTAACCGCGCACAGACGTCAGTATAACAGCTTGTAAACAGATTCGGTGACCATAAACTCGTTAGTCAGCTAGAAAAATGAACTCTAGAGAGGGGCATTTTACTAAATATATGCACCATATAGCATATTCCTATCATTTTTACTGTTCTTTAATGTTCAATATATGTTTAAATAATCAGCCAACATTTAAATGTTTTTATTTTCAAAAAAATTCAGACATGGTGTAGAAATATAATTATTATAAAAGCATCAATGAGTGTTATTTAAGCATTTGTATACAGTTAAGGTTAATTTTAACCTTCAATATTATAGTAATGTAGTACAACTGACTCTCATGTATATTTTAGTGCATTAGTTAGAATCGAATAGAGCTTGTGTCAAACCCCAGCTCTAATAAATATTATTTTTGTATATGGAAAAATGTTGTGATAATATTTTTGGCCATATCACCCAGCCCTAACTTTTTAATCAATAAGCAGGTGTGTTCATGTGATCACCAAGTTGTTTTTGTGCTCCTGTAGATGTGAACCGGCGATGTTGGTGTGTTATGTCAAAGGGCATGCATGCTGTTGGACAGCCAGAGGTGGTCATCTTACTGCAGTGTTTGCCTGAGGAGAAGAGATTCCCGACGGATATTTTCAATCATTTCATTCAGATCTACTGGGATGCCCAGACAGGTGAACCTTACATAGGATGTTACTCAACCATAAAACTAAGACCAGTTATCTGCAACGGCTTGATAACTCTTGATCTCACTGTTTCTTCAAGCAGCAGGAAAGCTTCTGAACCACCTAAGTCATTCTTTGGTATCCCGAGGCTTTCTGGGTAATAACGAGCACGCTGGCTTTCTTTACGTACGTCCGACGTTCCAGTCTCTGGAGGGCCTGCCGTTACCCGCGCCGCCCTTCCTGTTCGGGCTCCTCATGCTCCGTGCAGAGGCTCCATGGGCCAAAGCCTTTCCCCTGAGACTCATGCTGCGCTTAGGAGCAGAGTACAGATGTAAGAAATTTAAAGAAAATTAAGATTAATATACACTACTGTTCAAAATTTGGGTGCTGTAAGATTGTGTTAGGTTTATAAGTCTCACCAGTGCTGCATTTTTTTTTGATGGAAAAATAAACTGTAATATTGTGAAATGTTTTTATAATTTAAAATAACAGTTTCAGGAAGCACAGCGGTTGAGTTTTTCATGTTTTCTGCTGTCCTGTAGTCTATCCTTGTCCCCTGTTCAGTGTGCGCTTCAGAGAGCCTCTCTTCGGACCCGTCAACAACAGTATAATGAGACTCTTAGTGGTGAGATTGGACCTATTTCATTCACTCTTTCTTGTCATACTGCTTTCTGTTTAGTTCATTTGATGTCTTTTAATTGATTTCCATTCTGTTTTGACTCTCAAAGGATTTCCGTTTTTACCGTTACACACTGCCGACGGTGCCGGGGCTCGTGGTTGATCTAGAGGCTAGAAGCACCTGTATAAGAATCCCAAAAACACGTCATCCAGAGGTACCGTAGCTGGAATTTACAGTGTGTGAATGGCCATAGTGTATTTTTATCTTAAATGAGAAGTCCACTTCCAAAACAAAGATTTACATATAATGTACTCACCCTCTTGTCATCCAAGATGTTCATGTCTTTCTTTCTTCAGTCGTAAAGAAATTATGTTTTTGAGGAAAACATTTAATTTTTCTCCATATAATGGACTGCTATGGGGCCCGAGTTTGAACTTACAAAATGCAGTTTAAATGCGGCATCAAACAATCCCAAATGTGGTTGTAAACGATCCCAGCCAAGGAAGAAGGGTATTATCCAGCGAAACAATTGGTTATTTTCATTAAAAAAAAAATACAATTTAAACACTTTTTAATCTCGAACGCTCGTCTTCTCTTGCTCTGCCTGAACTCTGTGTATTCTGTTCAAGACAGTTAGGGTATGTCGAAAAACTCCAATCGTATTTCTCCCTCAACTTCACAAAATCATCCTACATCGCTGCAGAAGTACCGACCAAGTCTTTGCAAAGTGAACATGCAAAGAAGATCAACCTCCCTTAACACAAAAGGTAAAACAGCAATATTGGGTGATTTTGAAGTTGAGGGAGAACATGAGATGGAAGTTTTTTGACATACCCTAACTGTCATGAACCGGACAAAAACAAGTTCAGACAAGATGAACATTTGAGGTTAAAAAGTATATAAATTGTAATAATTTTATGAAAATAACCTATTGTTTCACTAGATAAGACCTTTCTTACTTGACTGGGATCATTTACAACTGCATTTGGGATTGTTTAAAGCCGCATTTAAACTGCATTTTGGAAGTTCAAACTCGGGGCACCATACCATTATATGGAGAAAAATGCTGAAATGTTTTCCTCAAAAAACATAATTTCTTTACGACTGAAGAAAGAAAGACATGAACTTCTTGGATGACAAGGGGGTGAGTACATTATCCGTAAATTTTTGTTCTGGAAGTGGACTTCTCCTTAACATAAAACCATCTCAAATAAAACCATGAACTGTGCATAATAGAAGATGCATCAGGGGCAGTGTGGTATCATTTTTATTTGTGCCTCAGAAGAATTATCATCACAGTGAAGTTCAATAGCTAGCAGACCTGGGGTAAAGAGTAATTCCTTCATTTCTCAGAGTAATGTAGGTCTTGTCTGTCTCTGCTGGTGTTTTAGCTGCTGAAGGCTCTGAATAAGTCTAATGAGAGAGTGCTGGCCCTGGGAGCCTGCTTTAATGAGCAGGCCGACTCTCATCTGATTTGCGTGCAGACGGCAGATGGACAGTACCAGACGCAGGCCATCAGTATTCACAGCCAGCCACGCAGAGGTGAGAGCGAACATCACACTCACGTCAGCTATGCGGAAAACGTGAAATCCAGTCATAAAACTGGAATTTACTGTATAACGTGGAATGTCACGGAATTTGCAAAATTTTGGATGAATAAATCAAATGTATGTCAGTACACTTAAATGTGGACTAATGATATGGACTAGTGTCTGTGAATATTAAGCCACAAATGCTGTTTAAATATGAATCCTGCATGTTCTGTGTGTCTCTGTGTGAATAAATGACGCAGACATGAGGTTTCGTCTACTACACACATACTAAAACGCACATGTTTTCAACCTCTGCCGTCTCAATTTATAAGTACGTGAACACATAAACATAATCTCTAGAACTGAGCATTATGAGCAATTTACCGTTTCTTTTGAGGAAAAACTATTATTATATCATATACAATCAGAATCTTAAAGGTCTTCACAACAACCCATCAAAATAAAAGTTTGGTTTAACTTGAAGAAACTGTGACAGAAATATTGTACTTACTGTAATTTAATTGTAGTACTGCTACTACCAAAAATATTATTAAAACATTATTTTTAAGGAGTATTTCTCAGAATTTATTTACCTAAAATAAATGTAAATACATAATACAGTATTTCTGAAAAAAGAAATAAAGTAATAATAAATTAGTTTTTTATAAAATTAATTATTTAGAGATGCTTTTAGTCATTAACATTTAATGAAACCATTCAAATGGAATCCAGAAAATTAATGGAATACACAGACTTTGGTAAAAATAAAACTACATATGAGAGAGAAAAAAAATATTCATACGGCCTTAAAACTAAAATATTGATACGGCCATTAAATTTTAAAGAAATTGCTGTTAAATTGTGTAAGTTTAATGATTTCAATTAATTAGACATGCTTTTTAATTAATCAAGTTTAGTTTAACCATTAAAACAGAGTCTAGAAAAATTTTAATGGAATATGGAAAAAAATAAAACGGAATTTGGGAATAGAGCGCTACTTATTATCACAGGGGTCGTGTGCGGGAATGAGGAGTTGGGACGAGGAGATCAGGAACATAGTTTATTTAAATAATCCATACAATGGAACAGGAACGAACAGGAACAGCAGGGAATCCACACGCAACAACACTAAAAGGACATTAAACATGGAGTGACTTACAAGAACTGACAAAACAAACGGGGAACAGAACCAAACTTAAATATACTGGCTAATTAGATGAGGACAGGTGTGAAAGATTAAACAATGACCTCATAATAGAAAACGGAACAGGAAAGACCAAATAAGGGCATACAAAGGGAAAAACCAAAGAAACAATCCACAGGGGTGTGACACTTATAGACACATATCTGTTGGTTTCTTTCTTTGTTTTGTTTTTGAATATTATTACAGTGGTAAAAAGTATTTGGACACATTTTGCACATAGAATTGTATGAATGTCATTGCATAAAATAATAAAAGTATCAAACCATGATGCATTTATTTACCCCATGTGCTGTGTTGAAAATCCCTTATGTAGTTTGGCCAAAAATGCTTGGCCTTTTAAATAGCTTGTGATTCTCTCGTTATTATGAAATACAGGATTAAATTTTTTGTCAACTTGTTTTCTCTCAGCTAGCTCAGGTTTTGTGTTTTCTTTTGGTACTGATTATAGGTAGGCCTCATTGATATGATTTATACAAGAAGCATAAAATTAGCTGGAAATGTATATTTTTATTGGAATTTTGGAATGCCACCCTTGTATGCTTTCATAAATCTATTTTACACTAGGTAATCTAATATTTTTTCTATAAAAAAATTAAATTTTGTATTTTTTTTAAATTAATTTGTAAACTAACTTAATTATGTAAACTTAAATTAACATTTTTGATAGTTCTTATAAGGACTGAGGTTGATGTAAAATCTGTGTCAGTGAAAGCAGGAAAAATATATTTTATGTATATTATAACCATTTTTTGATAGAGACATGTTTGTCCTCTAACAACTTCTGTGTAACTTTTTTAATTGACACACAAGGGTTAATTTTATAGTTTATTTAATATTATTACATGATTTAATATGCCAAACAAAATAGTAAATGCTAAACTGCATCAACAAATAATTTATCGATTTGTGTCTTTCCCTAAACACTCACTTGAGGGCGTTGTCTGACAGTCTTGGAAATTGTTCAGTCATTTGTTTTATTCATTTGTGACTGGAATCTCTCACTGAATCTAAATCTGTGTCTCTGTTCACCTTTCAGTCACGGGCTCGTGTTTTTTTGTGTTCAGTGGAGCGCTTAAGCCATCATCAGGATACTTGGCCAAATCCAGCATTGTAGAAGGTTACTAATTTGTTCTTTTCTGTGTTTCGTCAGAGCAAATTTCCATTGTTTCATGATTCCCACTTCAACAGTTCACATGTCTGTGAGTCATTCTGTAATTTAGTGTACATTTCACATCAGGAAAAGTGTATAAACAGTATGCTTTTTCATCAAATCAACTATTGTTTTCAGTTTCTGTATTACATATGCATTACAGAGAAAAAGACGTTTTCTATGCTGGTGAGTTGGTCAACTATGTTACAAACTGTATGGACTGCCAGGTAACATAGACAGTTTCACCATTTTGACTCACAGTTTCAATTGCAGGCCTTGTCTGGCCAAACAAATATTAATTAACTGATCAGGTTAACCCTAAATTTAAATTAAAATCATAAAAATATTGCCAGATGTGTACCCAACATAGTTGAAGGCAAAAAATAGTCTTCTAATTAGTATTTAGATTGTAAAAATGAATTTAATATAGATAATTTTAACATTTTTATTAATTATTTTGAACTCGCTAATTTAAAAAGCAAACATTGTGAAAACTGTAATTTAAGGGGCTTAAAGGCAATTTCAAGCAATCTGAAAAACAGTGCACAAAATATATTTGTGAGATGCATGTACAGTTGCATGCAAAAGTTTGGTAACCCCTTGCAGAATGTGTAAAAATGTGAATAATTTTAACAAAATAAAAAAGATCACACAAAATGCATGTTATTTTATTTAATTTTTTTAATCAAACACAACTATTAAAAACGGTTCAAACATTCACCGATGATCCAGAAGGAAACACTATGCATTAAGAGCCGGGGGGTGAAAGGTAAATTGTACTTAATTTGTCTTCCAGGAAACATGCAAGTATCTTCTGTTGCTTCCGAAGGGAAGTACTAAATGGAAAAAAATGATATTTCATCAAAATAAGAAAGATTTGGACATCCTGTTCAAAAGTTTTTACCCCCCGACTCTTAATGCGTCGTGTTTCCTTCCGAAGCATCAGTGAATGTTTGAACCTTTTTAATAGTTGTCCCTCAGTTGTCCTCCGTGTGAAAAGATGGATCTCAAAATCATGCAGTCATTGTTGGAAAGAGTTCAAATATGCAAAAGATGCTGGAAAACTGAAGAATCTGCAGGGCCTGGAGGATTTTTTGAAGAACAGTGCTCAGTTAAACTGTTGAGAACAAACATTGGACTCATAAACAACCCTCACAAAACAAACAAAACAGTCGTAGATCATCCAGGTAACCACACACAGTATTTGCAACTAAGGGTTCCCAAACTTTAAGTTTTTCCATTTTAATAATGTCTTTTTTTTTTTGTCTTGTGGACTATATGTAAAAGATCTTACTCAGCACAGTACTAACTAAAAAATAACATGCATTTTGTATGATCTCTCTTGTTTTGTTATAATGAATCACATTTTCACAGAATCTGCAAGGGGGTGTATTCTCTTAATGGATAAAATGATATATCTGAAGAAAATTGTTTAAAAAAATGTATAATTACCATCAATGGGCATGAAATGTACCCTAAATTATAGAATGACCCCTGTGTGTATCTAATTGAATGTACGTGTCCAGGAGTTTACAGTATACAGTGTATGTGCATGTGCTGAGATTCCATGCCTCTGCTTAATGTTACAGATGGTTTGATGGTGCAGGTAACCATGGAGACCATGGCTGAGTTACGTCGATCTCTACGGGACATGAAAGACTTTACGGTCACCTGTGGAAAACTCCACCCGGCGGAGAGGCAGGAATATGTGCACATTCAGTGGCAGGACGACGAGCCGCGCTTTAATAAAGGGTTAGGAACAAATACACACATATACAGTAGTCTAAACCTGTGCTGGTATCCTCTCATTCTGTCCTGTATCTCACAGCATCATCAGCCCCATCGATGGCAAGTCTATGGAGTCTCTCACAAACATCAAAACCCATCAACGCTTAGAATACAGGGCCAATGGGAAGCTCATACGCTGGACAGAGGTAAACAGGTTTATGTGCAACTGTAGTTTAGTATGTTTGCAAATTTTCAAAGTTAGAGTTAAATACAAACCTTGAATCCTAAAGGGATAGTTCACCCAAAAATGAAAAAAAAAATCATGTTGTTTCAAACCTATATGAGTTTTATTCTTCTGTTGAACACAAAAGAAGATATTTGGGTAACCAGATATTTGATGGACTCCAGTGACTTTTTTTTCCATACTATGAAAGTCTGCAACTGCAAACAGAAGAAAGAAATTCATACAGGTTTGTAACAACTTGAGGGTGAGTAAAAGACAGAATTTTCATTTTTGGGTGAACTGTCCCTTTAAGAATTAAGCCAACTACTGATATGAAAGATACTAGTTCATGCAGTTTGTTGAGGAGAGGGGCTGGTACTTTTTTATAGATCAATCATGATTTTAACCTGCCAGGCAATAAAACACGTAAAAAAACCTTTACAACCATTTAAAGATCTCTAACAATTGCATAGCAGCAAGCTAAAACTACTCCAACAAGCACATCACAACACCTTGTTTACAATGGGTTTTTACACAGACCCCCATTATGGTCCCATCATAAAATATAAAAAGCAGCCATATATTTTTTATCTACTGTATATGTATAAAAATCTATGTAAATGTGAAAAGTAAAGATACAGTGCGTGCATAATTATTAGGCATGTTGATATTCTGGTCATATTTTTTTTCCCAAGCACTTTTTACCAATTCCAAACCACATCAATCTTTATAACTACTCTTAATTTTGTGTTTAATCATTTATAATTGTCCATGAAGGCTGGATGTGAAAAACTGCTTATATTCAGGTTTGCATAATTATTAGGCACATTTTTTTTTGTTTATGGATAAAATGAACGAAAAAAATAGATGTTACTTAGGGCTGCCACTAATGACAAAGAAACGATAAATTTCCCACAAACAAAAAAATCAACAAATTTATTTAGGAGAGAAATGTAAATACACAGTATTATACACAGTAATATATATATATATATATATATATATATATATATTATTTATTTATTTATTTTTTTTTTAATAAAGCCACTTTTGATTTTTAAAATTTAATGGAACCATTAAAATGGAATCCAGAAAAGTAATGGAAAACACGGAATTTGGTAAAAAATAAAACTGTAAAACTCAATTAATTAGACATGCTTTTTGATTAATAACATTTAATTTAACAATTAAAACAGAGTATAGAAAAAATTTAAATGGAAAAAAACTGAATTTGGAAATTAAACTTATATGGCCCTATAATTATAATTACATTTTTTGTTGTAATAAAAAATACATGCAAGTAAACAGTAGCCTTAAAAATTGCTTAAACATACATATATAATAGCAATGAGGCAATAATAATTAGTTCAAATAAAGTACTAAAAGCAAGAAACACACACACATATTTTCTCACAACATTTCCTCTGACCCCCTAGCACTCCCTTGGTTTATTTTAGAGTAAAATCAGAGCAGTATAGAGGTAAAAATATGGAAAATATAGCACAGAGAGGTTGTTTTATGTTGATTAGTGCCTTTATTTTGATTTATAGTTTTGGATTAAGTGCTTGCTGAATCTTAGTGGTTTTATCTAAATGTGATTTAACTTTGTTTCCTAAAAAATGCTTTCAACAACAGGTTAATTCACACTTGAGGTTTCTTCACAGGTGTTTTACTTGCTGAAAGACCAACATCCAAATGGACTTAATAATCACACCAGCCATAACCGTCTAACAGAGCGTCTTGCGCGGGCGTTCTGCCTGGCACTGTGTCAGTCTCTCTGCTTGCTGAAGGAGGATGGCATGACCAAACTGGCACTGAGAGTTATGCTGGATGGACAGAAGGTCAGATAGTCCTCATTCTGTCCACAGATTTTCATCTTATTGTACACATAAGTAATTAATCAAACTAAATAATACTGATAATAATAATATTTTTTAAACTATATATTGATAAATTATAAGTACTCATATACGTACATTTTTTAAAATTAAATATAATGATACAATTTTTTTATTCATATTGATCATGTATATACAGATACAGAAAAAGTAAAATAAATGCATGCATATGAGTATATTATAAATCGGTGTAAAAATAATTTATGTTCTCTCTCTCTCTGTATATATATATATATATATATATATATAGAGTGTATGGGATTTAGTTAATATTTACACATGTTCTACCTTCGTTTTTCAAATAAAAATGCTTTTATTCCTTATCACATGTGCTGTACCTCATATATTGACTTTTCCAAGGCTGATATTTGACTACCATTTTCACATATTTTTATTACTCCTTTACCCATGTACCCAGAACTGTAGATTCAATCTCAAATTTAACATGTAGACTTTTAGTTGTTGTAATTATTGTAGTTCAGTATTGTGTAACGGCCGGTCAGGAGTGTAGCATGTGAGTATGATGTGCATGACTTCCTCCCCGTGACACCAGTGTTCTGCTTCACTATTAGTGCTGTGTTTTAATTCGATTTCTGGGGTTTTGAACAAAGGTCAAAACACCAAAGGACAAACGTTTTCTCATCGCCGTTTCTTTTACCTTTCAGATGGAGTTTTTGGCAGGAAGTAATGGTCAGCGGCTTCCAGCACCGTACCAGGACAGTCTTAACCAATCATTAACGTCCGTGGTGCAGAGTAACTCACAGTACCAGGGTCTCGCCGCCTGCCAGCTGGAGCTCATCTTCTACATTCTGGAGGACACGTCATAGAGACGGATCGCCCACTGTCACATGTGCCGACATTTCCAGAAACCTCACGAGCAAAACCACTGAGTTCAGTATCATTTGAGAGTGGCATGTAGTCGACATCCCATGGGGCAGCTTATTTCAGTAGTCTAGTCGATACCCTCCTGCTCACTGTGAAAGGGTCTGGGGTTACAACATCAAAATGGCTTTAAAAACTACTAACATCTCTCAGTTAGCACTAGAGGTCGACCGATATATAATTTTTGCTGATTGACACCAGTAACAGCTCTTAGAGCTATTGAATAATAGCAAATATTAACACTTGCAAGCCCATTACTGCCTCAGAAACCGCTTTCACACAGTAATACCAGTGAATTGCCATAAAAATTACCGGAATGACTTTAGCGCTAAATACAAAAAAAAGCTGTTTACACAGGCAACTACAATGCATGTTTTTACCGGTAAAACAACATTCACACATCAGTTTCAGAATACCGGTCAATTCTGTGATATCATTTGTAAACATGGAGGGAAAAACACGGTCAGTGTTTTTGTTGATGTTTTCATTTTTGTATCAAACGCTCACATTAATGCAGCTGCTTTTGGATCAGAGACATCGTATTAGATGACTTCAAACAAACTACACAGCGCATAGTAAATGCATCATCTGTGTCAGAATGTTATGATTGGTCCAGAGTAGACATCATACGTCAGTGCGTTCTGAACTTGTATGTGATCATACCGGTAGTCTTATTTTGCATTCACTGGTAATTTACTGGTTACCAGTTAATTTCCAGAATGAATTTACCAGTTTTTTTTTAAAAGGTCCTGTTCACACATGATTTCTTAATAGTAATTTACCAGTAAAGACTGTGTGTGTGAAAAGGGCTAGAGATAAAAAAAAATATATATATATATATAATATATATGGTATTACTCTTAATTGCAACTGTATATCTTACAACTGGGACCTTCTTGACCTTTTCAGAAACACGGGTAAATTTGTGTTCTGGCAAATTATGGGTATGAGAAGTTGTAACATAACCAGTAAATTACCAGTAATGTACTGACACAGGTTCTGACATAACGCGTTTTTACCGGTAAGGCACCATTCACACATCAGTTTCAAAATACTGGTAAATTCTGTGACGTCATTATCCGGACATGACCTCTAAATGGCTGCGCCTCTCGGTGTCCCAAGAAATTGGGACTTTCTTGTAAGTGTGACTATTTGTCTCAATTGCACTTAAATATATGCAACTTTTCTTATATTTCTCATGACCATTTCGCATAATTGTGACTTCATATCTTATATTGGAGTGTTAAAAAGTGTTAAACAGTGTTAAAAAATAAGTTTATTTCTTTTAATAGAAAACACGTATCTTTCTATTGCCACTACTTCTCCTAATTGCGAGTATATCTCACATTTGCGACTTGTAATTGTGACTTTATTTCTCATAATTATAACTTTGTATCTCATAATTAGGACTTTCTTGCAATTGTGGCAATTTCTTATTATTTTGTGTGATTTCTTTAATTCTGATAATTGCAGCTTTATATCTCATTATTGCAACCATTTCTCATAATTATGACTTTGTATCTCATAATTGCTTTTTTATTTCTACCACAGAGTACCAAAAGAAATCGTAAATGAGATTTATTTCCAACTTATCATAAATGCGACCACATATCTTGCTATTGCATCTATTTCTTAATTGTGGCTATATTTCACAGTTGAGACATTCTTGTAATTAAATAATTTATTAATTGTGACTTAGATTCTTAGAATCAAAGCTTTGTATCTACAACTGTATCCAGGTTTTATTCAAAGTCGCGAGTTTAATTTGTGTGCAAAATTGGAATATTGCATAAAACATTAGCGATTAAGCACTGTTTCCATCCAACGAGTCAAATATCACTAAGAAAATCATAATATAATAATTTCCATATATAATAAATTTCTTGCGCCTTAGAGCGAGCAGACGAAAAAGTAAATGTGGTCACTGCTTTCGGAGGTGGATGTCTGCTGTTTGGGAACACAGTTCTGGGAGGCAATTATACAGAAATACTTTGACAATAGACTTTGCGCAGGAATTTCAGAATGACCATAACATTTCAGATGCTGTGCAATGAGATCGTTTCGCTGATTAGTAAGGTTATGCCGTCCCATAGCGCAAAGTCACTTTTTTGGTGCGCGTGGCGAAATTTATGCTGTCCACGAAATGAAAACACGTGACATTTTACTAATAGCTTTCTATGTCCACGGACTTGGAGTTAGCACCGAAGTAGCGTCTAAATGAATCTGGCGGCGGTCAGGTGGTACCGCTGTCACTGATCCAAGTCGTAACTTTCAGAACGTTCCGAACTTACAAGTTGTAAATTACGAGTTCTGGAGCAAGTGAAGGCTTTGGCGTTGATAGTGTTGCCATAGAAACAAACAACTCAGCTCAGAGTAGAATGTCACGTGTTGTCATCATGGAATTATGGTAATTACGACATGGCGTGAACGCAGTTAAATTAGCGTTTCCATCTCCCATTATTCGCATTAACCCTTTTTCGCATAATTCAAAACCCACCTTAAGCGAGTGTAAAAACTGATTTTTTCCCGAATTTTGGTGCTTACATTAAATTAGTTGTTTCTGATGCGATACTTCAAAATGCGCATAAAAACAGTGTGATGGAAACATAACTTGTGACTACTTATGATTATTGGATATATCTCTAAATTCCAAATTCATATTTCATAATTTTGGGATTTTATTGTAACTTTATTTCTTGTAATTGCAACCTTGTATCTACTAATTATGATTATTTCTGGTAACCATGATTTCATATCGTTTTACACAATAGGTTTACATGCATGCGAGGTCAACAGCACTTTAGTTTTCTTAAAATATGCATTTAATTAGGTCATTCACGATTCATCAATTCAGTTCGAGTACTTGATTTTAAAAAGTCTTTAGACTGCAATTTGCCGTGTCAAGTAACTGGCAAAATACCGGAAGTGGCGCATTCCACGGATGAGAATCCACAAAACACATTATTGGACTGTTTTCCAAGGCTGCATGACATATTAAACCCATTTAAAAATCATAATGATATTGTGAATTCACAAACGCTACAATTCAATTAAATAAAACTACAAGAACGAATTTACCAGTATTTTTTTTTTTTAAAGATCCTGTTCATACATTATCTCTTTGGTAATTTACCACTTTGGTAAAGTGTGTGTGAAAGGGGCTAGAGTATTTTTTTGTTTTTTTTTTTTAAGTAATTTATATCTAATAATGTAATTTATTTATCGTGCACTTTCGGCTTTACAAGTTTGCACACTGCATGAAAGTCAGTGTTCGAAATGGCATAATAGGGGCAGTTTAAATTAACCTTCTTAAATGCAGTATAGTAAATATACTGGTTAAAGTTACACATTCACTAGAGCTAAATTAGCTTAAATGTTAATCAGGGCTCAACGCTAAGGATTTTTTTACTGGCCCAGACAAAATTTTCACTGGCCCTACCACAAAAAAAATTAAATAGTTGCTGTTATCATTGTTTTTGACTCATGTTATCTTTTATTTTAATAAATAAGCTTATATGACACCAAAAGTTTACATACCAAATAAAATTGTACAATTCCCGATTCCAATTTCAATACCACACATAAACCTAGTAGCCTACCTAAAGTTCAATATTATTTGTTTGTTCAAAAATTATTTTATCATTATTAATATTTTATTACAAATATAAAGATGCTTTAGGGGAAAAACAGCAGATAGACTGAAAGAACGCAAACTCAGTCTTTGCCAGCAGGTGGCGCTTTTGGAATAAGATCGATAATACGTTTCTATGGTCACCGCTGTAAACAAAGCATCACCGTGCTTATGAACGATACGTCATACATGGGCAAATGAAAAGAAAACGCCATGTGAACTTTTCTTAAAGTCAGTTCCCCTCAGAGATACATTCACATAAATCAGTTTCAGTATTTAGGATAACATTTCCAATATTTCTCGCATTGTGAACCGTGATCTTGCTCTACCTGCTACAGTATTTTTTTCCTCTTTGCCTTCGTCTTCAGCGTCTCTGGCCTCTGTTAACGGATGTTTAAAGAGGTCGTAATATTTCAACAAAACATTTTGAAAAAAGATTGCATGCAGTCAAAGTCCCTTTAAGGGACTTCTATAGTCTTTGATGCAGTTCGTGTGCAAGCCCAGAACAGAGATCCGTTGAAATATGTCCGGTAGATCAGTGCATCTGTACTTAACTGTATAAATTAAGTATGGATTGATTATAGTTAAAGCTACAAAGTTAATTGTCATGACAAGTATTTTGACATACTTTTGCAGGCTTGGGAGACGTGTCTCTAAGTGATCGCTTAAAATTTTAAATTAACAAGGTTAAAAAACATGCAAATGAGAAACTTTAGTGACGACGCGGCAGTGGCCCGATCAGGCCAGTGACGGATTCCTTAAATGTCCCGAGCGTCTTTCACGCTGGCCCCGGGCCATCGGACACTCCTTATTGTCGAGCCCTGCTAATGTTTTCAATATTCTGATTTCTTAGTTACTAGCACCAGCAAAACCCATTATCGGTCGACTTCTAGTCATCGCCAACGGTTCATCTGTGACAAATTGAAGTAGCTGTATGTAGTCTGTATTCCTTCTGTAAGCAAGATTTGAAACATAAGGCCTGAAACATGCTGAACATTACTGACAAATGAGGACCAAAGTGCGACACGAAACATGATTCCAGAGCGAACGAGATTTATTAGCATGACGCGATGTTGGAGAGAGACTCGGTTTTTTCTAGTCTTCCACATGTAGAACTCATTGTAGCCATGGCGATCTCTGTTGTACTTCCCGATGGAGGCGTGAGGATGACTTCCTCCTGAGTCACTGTACAAATCCCATGTAACGCCCTGTTCTCCCAGCTTGCCGAGAGGAGCGGCCTGACCTCTGCCCTACATTAACGCACACCTGCCTGGAAAAAAGAGAAGGCGCTAGGAATTTAGCCAAACAAAGGCGATGCTTGGATAAACAGGAGCGCGTATTATACGCACAAACTCTCGTGCACTGTGAGCTCGTTGAACTTTCTTCTGGCCTTCTTTTCTCCCTCACACACACACACGCGCGGCGTAGGATGCTTGCTCATCTGGTCTTCCTCTGTTGCTTTTCAGGACATGAATGGACTTTTTGTTTACATTTAACATGCTGCACATACTCGAGATGACAAATGCAGATTATGGAGGAGAAACGCGGCATGCGCACACTGCGTTTCTTTGTAAACCGCATCCGTCTGGCCGACTGAACCCGAGCGAACTCCTAGAGGTACTCTTGCATTCTTGTAGATGATTAAAAAGTATTTTACTATGTCAAGCATTTGCATTGGAGATGCCAAATAATGTGCGAATGTCAGCTGGAATTGTAGGTCAGATGACTACAATGTGGAACTACAATGTGCCATCAAACCGCATAACTTATGTGAAATAAACAGATAACTGTGTATTTTAAAATGGAATTTATTTTTTGTATTTAATTCAAGAGTAACAATTTTTACCGTATCAATGCCGTTAGTTTATAAGGTAAAACTATTTACAGGTGTAGTTCAAGTTTACTGATGTTGACTGTACAAGTGTCTGCTATTGGGGGAATATGAAACACACACACAGGTGTGTGTGCGCATGTGTGTTTGTGCCCATCTGTGAATTCATATCTGTTGAGATGAACGTCGCGAGCAACATCAGCGGAGGATGGATCCAGTCAGTACTCTTCCTCTTCTCTTCATACATCGTGCTCAATAATTATTCTTTAGATTAATTTACGTCAAAAAAAAAAAAAAAAAAAAAAAAAAACTACAATACACAAACGGGGTCAAACGCATTCATATCCCCATGTACTTATTTAATGTACATTAAAAAAAAACAAGATTTGAAAACCGAAAAGTCCCAAAACACTCTTTGGACTCCATAGTGCTTAGTGCAGGTTCTCCTGGTCATCCGTTTTGGGTCTTCTCTTCCTGAGCTCTCAGGCTTTCTTCATCTTGCCGTTGTGAGTGCTTCCATTCTCGTGGTGTTTCTTCCCGTTGCTCAGGCCGTTTTCGTGCACGCCGTGCCCGTTCGAAACCACCGATGAGCCGTTGGCGACTGTGGTGGATCCGTTGACCGTGCCGTTCTTGGCGAGCTGTTGGGTGTTCTTCGGTAGCCTCTTGCCCTTCACGTACGCCTGGTACCAGAAGTTAGAGAAGAGCACGAAGAAGAAGGTCCCATACATCCAGATGAGGTGGATGAACAGAGGCACCTGGTAGTCGCAGCTCTTCATGAAGTACCACTGGGTTGCATGAAGAGACACTAACACAAACTGAGTCTGTAGAGAAAAGTAAGAAAGTCTGAGTGCCTGGAATACACAGCTCTTTAATTATTAATTACTAAATGTAATTTTATTTACACACACACGCACATAGTCTGGTCAGCGATCCTTGTAGGGACTCTCCAAAGGCGTAATGGTTTTTATACTGTACAAACTATATTTTCTATCACCCTACACCTAAACTTACCCATCACAGGAAACTTTCTGCATTTTTACTCTCTTAAAAAAAATCATTCTGTATGATTTATAAGCTTTTGTACCCATGAGTGTGTGTATTCAGGTTTAAGTCCCCACCAGGTTATATAAACCAAACACACATACATGCATATATATTATATATGTGAAGAGTTTATTTGCAAAAACGGATAACTCCGTTTGTCAAAAATCAAGTTTTTTTTGTTTTTTTTTGTAATCATGTTTTTGTGTTAGTTAGCTGTATTTTTTATTTTTTACCTAATCAAAACAACCCAACTGCAGTTTGAGATTAATTGAAATGTACAATGAAAAAACATGATTTTTTTTTAAATATTGTTAAAAACTGAGTTATATGTTTTTGCAAATGAACTCTTCAGTGCTATCAAAACAATCACATTTAAAATAAGTTTGTTTACATAATATGCGCATGTACTGTGTATTTTTATGTAACATTTAAAAAGTTGACATTTATACACACACACTTTTAAGTACTGTGTATATTTATATACAATGTAAATATTAGAGAAATATATATTTAATATATTTTTATATATAAATCATAAATATGAATATATATGGTTTTGTTTTCCAAATTTAATTTAATAGGGTGGCCTAACTTTTGCACATGACTTTATATATATATATATTATATATATCGATTAATTGCATCCATTATATATAAAATGTAATATATATATATGAATAAACTACACACAAACACACACCGGTAAACAAACTTGTTTTGAATGCAATTCAAACGTAAGTGCTGTCAAATCAATTAGTAATCAATTATTAATATTTCCATACACACACATACATACATACTATATATATATATATATATATATATATATATATATATATATATATATATACACACTACCGTTCAAAAGTTTGGGGTCAGTAAAACATTTTGCAATATTACTGTTTTTTTTTCTATATTTTTAATCAAATAAATGCAGCCTTGATGAGCATAAGAGACTACTTTAAAGACTATTACAAGTCTTACTGACCCCAAACTTTTGAACGGTAGTGTATATATATATATACACACACACGTTTACTTGAGTGGATTATTGTCTATAATGACTTAAATTTACATTTTTTCTCAACTTTAGAAGTCTTGAAATATAGTTCATTGTTTGAATGGCTGAATGGACCAAAATGGACTAAATAAATAAATAAAAAACAAAAATATATATATGGTGCCTGACAAGCTACAGTCACTTAATAACAGAGTAGATGTATTTTGATGATTGTTCATTTTGGTGTTTCGTGTAACAGAAAACGGGTCTGGAACAACATGAGAGTGAGTAAATGTCATATTTTTTGGCTGAACAGTCCCTTTAACATCACGATGGATGAGTTTTATACTGTACTGCTCTACAAATTAAGTGAACATACCAGCTGAATGGCAGTCATGTATTTCTTCCACCAGAGGAACTTCTGGAAGCGAGGTCCAGCGGCAGAAAGACCGTAGTAGAAGTACATAATCACATGGACACAAGAGTTGACCATGGCATGGAAGGAGCCCATTCCACCTGCAAGAAACATTGCAGCGAGTCTGAAATCATCCATATATGGTGATAAACAATATCATATCAAGATAGCTATAAAGTTACACCGTTTGTCATTAACAATGATAAGCTCTGGACATTTTTACCTGATACGGATTAATCTAACGGCCAATTATGCAGCAGAAATAAACACAATAGACAGTCAGTGTTTGTCACAAAAAAAATCAGCATGTTTTGCTTGTTTTTGTGGAATAAGTGGTGCAGTTTCATCTACTACACAGACTCAAACACGTGACGCTAACACTGTTTTCAGCATCTGCTGTTTCAATATGAGACATGTACATGTAAGCTGCTCTAAGAGTCACTTCACCAGCTTTGCACTGTTTCAAAACTGCCAAAATAAAAGTTAACTTGAAGTTATGCCAGATTTATATTACCATTTTATACTAAAATGTAATTGTTAAAGTCATACTAATATTACTGTTAAGGAATTCCATACAAGCAAGATATTTTTTCATTCATATCACCCTATGCTGTAGACAGTTTAACAACATCACACTCTGATGACCATCAACACCAACAGCTTTATTTACAAGAACCATCAACGCATGCAAAATCTCTCGGCTCGTGGAGCAGCAAAACCACGTCTGACAGGGATAGAAATCTGTCAGGGTCCATTAACAGGTTCACGTCACGTGCAGATCATGTAAATACCTGCTAACTTGCTGGGATGGACTCACCTGGTGCATAGCTCACGCCCCACCACCACGTCCAGGGCATGAACGAATGGTGGAAGATGTGCAGGAAGGTGATCTGACTGTGTTTTTTACGCAGCACAAAAAACACCTGAACAAGACGACAGCAGAAATCACCACTTTATAAACCAATCTGCTTTAAACAACATTAAAACCAGCCGTTTTATTCAAATCTTACCGTATCCATAAGCTCGATGAATTTTGAAAACAGGAATAACCAGGCAACTCTTGCCATCTGGGGGAAAAAAAACATCTTTAATATACAGAATTTGACTATTTGTGCACAAACTTGAGTATATTAGAAGAAATGGTAAGGAAATCTTACTCTGAGTCCTTGAGGGCTGTTTGAATAATCACACGGGTCACATCTCCACGTGTATCCCGTCGCCCACCCTGACATCAAGAACTACACGTCAAGTAAAAGACGATTAGTATATGAATTTATCTTCAGGAACTGGTTTTAAGGAGCAACTCCAAAGCAGAATAGGCTTTCCATAATGAACAAAAATTATAACACGCCTTTCTCTGAGTCAGCGGAGACAAACAAACGCGTGCATTCAAGTTCAAACATTAGTCAGATCACACCACCTAACAGAATGAGCATCTCCTGATTCTCACCTCATATACGATATATGCAGACAGACCAACCAAGGACAGGTTGTAGATGATCATAGCTTCTTTCAACTGGAAGGGTTTACGGTTGGCCATAAACCTAGGGCCGGCGTACAGTACGAAGAAAAGATAAGCAAGTAGAATAGCAGTCATATTGACTGGACTGTCCATTAGGAGGTAATCCTTCAACCGAGGATCTAAAGAGAGAAAAACAAACTCCTTTAAATATAGAAACAGCTAATATAGAGATTTCACCCAAAAAATTTGAATACATTTTATACGTTATAATTGACAAGCTTCCGCAAAAACAGATTTGACTGTATCATAATTAGACAGAGAAACATGCTGAACAGATGAACATTTTGAGCTTATTTTAAATGTCTACCAGCTGCAATTTTAGCTTCCTTGCATCAGTTAAAAATACTTGCGCATCTAGCTACAGCAACAAGATGCACTGTGATCTAAAACTGTGTCAAACCACAATTAGTAAGTGTTTGTAAACTTTGCTGCTTCTACTACAGTCAGTTTTCACTTTCATGACAGCTAATATGCAGCAGAAAAACAGTTTCAACACAATCTTGCAGAACATGAAGACATTTCTATAGTTTTTCATTTCTACCAATTTATCATCAAATTATATTATGTTACCGGGCATTGAAAAACTCATCAGGGGGAAAAATACAACTTTAAAATGCAAATTTAGAGTTGGTTTTAGCATATGAATAGGGACAAACTATCCCTAGACTCTATGTAGTTTTTATTATGATTAAATAAATAATACTATGTTATACTTATTAATAATAAATATTATTACTATTTTATTTGTATTTATTTATTTTTACTTCAGTTGTCACAGGCCACATTGGCACTTAATAGTTGTTATTGTTATTGTTATTATTATTATTATTATTATTATTATTATTATTATTATTAGCATCATTAAATAATATAAAGAAATTTGTGTGTGTGTGTGTTGGGGTGTTTAATTTATTATTAAATAAATATTTTTATATTTATAATTAACAAATATTATTATTATTATTATTATTATTATTATTAATAATATTATTTTATTTGTATTTATTTATTTTTACTTCAGCTGTCACAGGCCACACTGGCAATTGTATTTTATTATTATTATTATTATTGTTGTTGTTGTTGTTAACAACAACAACAACAACAATAATAATAATAATAATAATAATACTTATTATTATTAAATAATATAAGGAAATGGAGGGGTATAACAAATGTTTTCAATGTATTATTAAATAAATATGATTTTATATTTATTATTAACATATTATTATTATTATTATTAGTTATTTATTTTTATTTTAGTTTTCACAGGCCACACTGACACTTGTATAATAATAATAATAATAATAATAATAATAACAATAATAATATTTTAGCGATTTTAAATAACACTTGTATAATATAATAATATAATATATGCCATTATATTACATTATATTGTATTTTAATTGCATAAGAAAAAAAGGTGTTGGAGGGGTGGGGGAGGGGGGTGGGGTTGGGAACTCAATCTAGACTCTGTAGTTATTTTATTTATTATTAAATATTATTTTACATTTATTATTAATAAATATTATTATAATTTTAATTGTAGTTATCATTTATTTATTTTTACTTCAGCTATCACAGGCCACATTGGCATTTGTATAATAATAATAATAATAATAATAATAATAATAATAATAATAAAAATAAATTGATTTTTAAATAACACTTACATAATATTTAATTATATTATATTATATAATATTGATTTTAATTATATGATATAATATTTAATTATTTAATGATTATTAAAAAAAACAAGTATTGCTTTAATACTATTGTACGGTAAAATAAAGAATTTAATCATTCTAACCATTTTATTCATATCTGTCTTCATTTCTCTGCTTTTATTTAATAAAATCATACAGCTTTTTGGCATCTAAAATGGCCTAATTTGAATTTAAAACAGTGATTTTTGCTACTGGCTGTGCTGGCTAATACAAGGTCATCAACCATTATAGAAAAAGAAAAGAAAATATCAGTTTACCACTAGCCTATATATTATATTGATATTATATTATTTAATTCAGGCTCATTTCATGTTGAATGCATTTTTACCTCTTCCTGCTAAGAGGCTGTCATAGACCTCCAGTACTCTGTCTTTCATCATCTCCAGCATTTTCACTGACGTCAGCTTCACGTTTGACTACACAAAAGCACCTGTGAGGGCACAAACAGAGATGTTGTCAGTTCAGAGTGTAATGTTATGTGAAGCCAAACATGCATGAATGCAGAGAGCAATTCCTCAATCAGTACTTGATCTCCACGCTGGGTTTCCTACCAGCAGTTGACTAATTGAGTTGAAGAAAAAAATGCAGTTAGTGTTTGTGAGGGATGGAATGAATTCAGTGTATCAGCTGACCTCAACAGCTATGCCAGTGAAAATGAAAGACCTTGAACCTCACGCTGGAAACATGTGATGTTCATCTCGTGTCCATTTAATATCCTCTAGCCAACAATAAACCCACTTACTCTACTACTACTATGTCCTGAGTAACAGGGTCTTCGTTTATTCCAAATACCAAATTTCTTTTTCATTTTCCATCAGCTTTTTTCCCTTCTCCATGTGTTTTTTTTTCTCTCTAGGCTGATATGGTCTGATGTTGGAGGTGTGGCCACATTAGGGAGTGGAACGGCACCAGTGAGGCAATGCTTCCCTCACATTAACCTTCACTGAACGCTCGGTCACCTCCACCAAATATATCAACGTTTGAGCTTTGACGCTATAAACACACTTATGGATTTATATACAGCTGACTACACAGATGGAGGAAGTGCAGTCTGCTCTTATCACAGATCTGTGTCCCGACTGAACTCTGGGTAAACACAGGAGGGGTTCAGGTGTGTCGTGCACTGCAGTTTGAAGTCTTTCTTTTCAATACAACAAAGGACTTCCTAAAGTAAGCTGTGAGGAATGGAAATGTACAATGGCTACAGAAACCGCTACAGCAAAATCCCTACATTCACAGTTTATTCACTAACTAAATGTTAAAGATTAACAAATGCAGTGAAAAGTGTGTAAAAATCACCTTGGCTCTGTCCTCTTTAAATAGACAAACAATTCTAAACTAATTCTACACCCCCCCCCCCCCCCCAAAAATTTACAGGGGTATACAATAATTTTTTAAAAATATTTAAACTCATTATATATATATATATATATATATATATATATATATATTTGTGCATGTAAACTGTACAAAAAAATAAAATAAAAATTCATTGTATATAAATTTGATTTATATACTTTTGAAAATTGTTGTAGTTTATATAAAACTGATATAATTATTGAAATCATTATATATAGACAGAATGTTAATATAATATATAATTGTTGCATGAAAACTAAAACAATATACTTTATTAAGCTTAAATGTATTATTTAGTTCACATGCAACAATTATTATTACAATATTATTCTCTCTAAATATATTTTTATTGACATATGTATATAATATAAACTATACATTTTATAAATATATTTTAAATAATTTCATTTTTATATTTAGACAGAATACTATTATATAATATATATATGTATGCATGTAAATTAATATTTTTTATACATGTATATCTCAACAATTATATATATACAGAAGAATAAGATTAAGCATGTAAATGTATATAATGAGCACACAAAATAAGATTATACATAAATGTTTAGTACAAATAAAATATGACAGATTTTACATAAACTATAAAACAAATCATTTTTAATTAAGGATATATTAATTAAAAATTCTTTGGGGTTTGCATAATATTTAAAAAAAAAAAAAAAAAAAACTACTACAAACTGAAACAGAAACACTCAAAGCAAATTTAGTGCACAGACCCATTCAGTAGTTACGTATATGACAATATAATTTTATACCAGTACATTTAGATAAGATTAGCAGTAAATTACTCATTTACAATCTACAGATACAATGATGTGCCCGTATCAGCTTGGAAATATATGAGCCACTGACGCCATTGTTTTTCTGATAACATACATACACATACATGACTGTCTCTCATTGGTCAAAACGAGTTCAATCTAAACGTACGATTCCATCTAACAACGAGAGGGAACAACAAATAAAAGGACAATAAATGCTTTACCTTCCAAGGACTCACATGAACTAACTGCTCTGCCTCCCTGCCGCCCAGCATCTGCTCTAAAGGAGCGATGGGAACTTCTCTTAAATAGCACATGTCCTCAACGCTTCAGAGTGAACACTGACATACCCAGACAGGTTCTCTCACATATTCTCTGTGTAGATCCCTGGATTGGGGCACACAGATGTCATTTGAGATGGTAAAGATAGTGGAAAAGCCACAGTATAGGTTTCTACAGACGCTGATTGGAATCATGGGCCATGTTTCGTCACTCACAGAGACGTTCATAGAAAATGTACTGTGACCTTCAGGTTAAACCGCTTTCTGGTCACTATCGCTTCTAGGAGTCAGTTGTAAAAAGATAACATTCTTTAGCTTTGTGAGTAAAATCTAAGAATTCAAACAACTGCATCATATTGACCTGCGAGGGGATGTTAGAAGACCTGAGATAAGATTAACGTGAAAGGAAACATAGCAATACAATGTACACAACAAACGCATGAGAACCGACTGATCTTTATCGCAATATTCCTTCCTTTCAGACTTTACATTAAAGTTTACACAAAAAAAGTGTAATGTAATCAGCCGTTTCAGAGAGTTTCTTATCTCAGAATGTGCGTTTATCACCAGAACGAGCTTTCATCCAGCCAGGTGTGCTAGATGCTGAACATTCAGTCCATCAAATGAACTTCTGCAATCTTGTTCTGAGGAAGATCAGTTAAAGATCAGATGTACCTGGAGGAACACAATACTGGTTTTTGTACACAGTAAGTGGTAACGTCATCCTTATACGAAACACGTGAAGCAACAAGAGTTAGGTGTTGAGACAAATTTCACAATTTGATTTTGATTCACAAGTTTGATTCAATATCAATTCAGTTAGATATATAGGCAAACAGGTACAGTACGTCATGTTTTTAAGGGGGAAAAAAAACTCTAATGCTATAATACAATACAATAACGTGATTTGTAAACACATTTGAACTGCACATATGGCATTTTTATAGCAAAAACATATTATATAATAAAAATGCACTATAATAACCTTTGATTAACATTATATAATTGTTTCTACTCCAGTTGTCCAAATATAAACTTTTAAACAGTCTATAACTTTTGAACAAACGTTTTCATGACAGAGGTTTTTCAAAAATACATTTAATACTGAAAAAGAGGTTAAGTGAAATATATAAATACGCAATACAGTGTATACATTTAGCAAAAGTACCTTTCTAGAGCTCTTTTTTTTTTTTTTTTACTTAACTATCGATTTTGTCACTGAATGGCTTTTCTGAGGTAAATATAATGTGCCATTTGTTTACAAGCTGTTTGACTGACGTCTTCCCGCGATTCAAACACAGTTTGAGCGATTAAATGAAATATTATACATTTGAGCAAGCTGTTTTGTTTCTTTCAACATACCTCCTCATGTTCATTCACGTTTACTTCAAGCTGTAACTAACGTTAGCGGGAAATAGGAAGTGACGATCGGTTCAGGTACCGCTTATTTGAGGCGCTGCAGCGATCTGTCACGTCACATCAAAGAGCGCCAAAACGGTATTTATTGGTAGAATTTCGTAATACAAATGACTGAATTTGAAAGCTGAGCCTTGTTTCATGTTAGAAGTAACAGCGTTATTGGGAGGCGCTTTACAACTAATATTTCCTTAAGGTTTTGTCAGGCTTTCGGGTTGTTTTCTTAGTGATTTCATACTTGCTAAAAGTGCATGACTGAAAAGCATTTTGACCAATAGCGTGCAGGCATTGTACACAATCGACCAATCGTGGCGTGCGCGAAGGCGGGATCTATAGAGAACGGTAAAAGCAAGACAAATACGCTTACAAATTAAATATGAAGACTGTTAAGGAGCATGTCAACAGGAAAATAATGAAGAACGAAGTTAAAACAAGATATGGTAACCCTGCTTGTACGTTCAGACCCCGCAGTATAGTGAAAAAAAATCTGAATGCAAGCAGTGTCTTATCGCAGTTGCCAGTGTGGGGGAAATCTAATTGTGCCAGATATGAGAGGCATCTGTAAGACGTCTCAGGATTGTCATTGGCTGTGTGGATGTATTGTGAGGTTTTGGCGTGGCTTATGGAACACATGCCTCAGCAACTAAATACTCCAACAGTGGAAACTCGTGGAAGCCACATCTAGAAACACAAAAGAGCTTTGCCTGGGCCGGGTCTAATTGGTGTTTATGTCCCGGTGGATGGGATTTGCTTTTGGATTGACAGTCCTGATGAAACTTTACACAAATATTTTTTAGGGAGGGGTGCACACTTCAGAATGACAACACTATGAGTGGCCACAATGTTAGGGTTAGAAAACCTCTAATTTACACAATAAACAGTCTGTATTGAACACAAACACCACAATTCTGTGAAAGGTGTGAATGTGTCTTTATGAGAAAAAAAATACTGATTTAATACTGGCGTAAAAACATCAGAAGAAATACCCAGTAAACATGACATGCATGTAAATGTTTTACACAAAACAAATTTGTCTAAAAACATTGTTTAATTACTCAAAATATAATGCTTAGGTTAGGTAGTTTATACACCTCATCGTAGGTTTTATATTACTATTATTATAGGTAAATATAATTAATAGATTATCCTCACAAAACCATGTCCAGTTGCTACTTTACTCCAAAAATGAAATAAAATCAAATAATCAAATAAAAATATATATTATAAATTAAATGAAAAATGATTAAATAAATAAATGACAAATAGTTGATGATAATAAAAATAGTTATTAATTAATTAAATTATTTATATAATATAAATACATTTCTTCAAAGAACATTAACGCTATTCCTTGTTTATTTTTCCCCCATTAGCACTGTCATGACAATTAAAAAACCAAAAAAAAACAAAATGAAAATCGCATTTCCTTGTCATATTTTCATTAATTGTAATTCCCATTATTAATCAGTGATTATTGTTTCTTTAATGGCTTTATATTTTATTACAGCAAAAATACTATACTCCTACAATATTTTATCTGGTCTCATTTAAATGTTTTGTTAAAATAATATATTTTTTTCAGCATGATAGTAACGGTAATGAGACTTTTACATTCTGGTAATGAAAAATCCATAAAAAGTGCTTTGTTTTCATACAAATAATGATTTTAAAAAATCGTAATGCCCCTATAAGGGTTTCACCAGAAAGCACTTCACTTTACAAATGACCGGTGTCATTCACCGTCCAGACCAACTCTCAACCACACTGTCATTCTGTTTTAAACCTGAGTAAACAAAATCAGATTACAATCAGCTAGTCACTGAGTGAAAGCTAAACCCCAGCTTCACAACACAGCTCTGGTCTCTGAAGATACGACAGGAAAAAGAGACCAACACAATGACCATTTATGGTAACACCAGCCTCATCAAAGCTCTTCAAATGCAAAAATAATCAGCGTATGTTAGCGTTTAGGATCAGAGCGCTCTAGTCCCTCGTCCTCATTTACTCCATCACACTTCCCCCCGCTCTCTCCATCTCTCAACATAAGGAAAACATAAACCCATATCCGGCCCTTTAAGTCTGCTCTGTGAGAATTAGCGGGCAGGCGTAAAATGACACGGTTGCTAGCAGAGACGGGGGAACCACCCTGCTCTCGACCGCCTGTCATGTGACCAGAAAACACATCAGGTCAAAAGCCACAGGCAGAAAAAGACAGCTCTAATAACTCCATAATCTGTCTTACCTTCCCTAGAGAGCAAAGAGACACAATTAAAAATCCAAAACAAATGCACTTCTGAGTGACACGTCCATTTACGGGCATTAGGGAAAGTTCTAAGAAGTCAAAGTAGAGCTCGCGCAAGAGTGAACGGTAAGGGTGGGGTTACACACAAGCTGCGGCAACAGGCATCCTGTGGGTGAATCATGCGCCGAAAAAAAGGAACATGTTTAGGGTTAATAATAAACAAAGGAAGAAAAGAACAACGCCATGTAAGCTATATGCGACATCTCCACTTTACTGTGAAAAGCACTCTGAAAGCACTCTGCGACTATAGGAAAAGTACTAACGGAAAAAGTCTAATCTAAACAAACGGCTCACCTTATAACCTCCTGCCTCCTCTGAGAGTCCTGATCAGTTGCTGGCGGCCCGACTCTTATCTTCTCTTTCGGCGTCTGCCCCTCTCGCTGCTGATAGAAAAAGAAACCAGGACAGCGGCAGTGGAGAGAGGGAGAGACAGAGAGAGAGAGAGGGCAGGAAAAGAGAAGGAGAAGTAGAAGGAAGGAGACAGAGGATAAGTGTGTGTGTGTTAGAGAAATGACGGTGTGACTGGTACGGCTGGCCTCCTGGTCCCTCCCACCCTGACTCACTCTGTGGATGAATAACTGGCTCTGAGACAGCAAACTAGAAGAGAGAGACTGAAAATGGCAGTGGGAGAGAGAGAAAAGTCTCTGTGTATGTTTGACTTAATGGCTGGTAAGGTAAAACTTTTAATCTGCAGTTTAACGTGTGGTAATAGTGGATTAAGAAAAAGTATATACAACTCTGTTCAAAAGTTTGGGGTTTCTGTAATAATTTTATGATTTTGCTCACCTAGACTGCACTGACTTCAAAAATACAGAAATGT